>OX438753.1:5429706-5842706 GCA_949316235.1 Oegoconia quadripuncta | reverse complement strand
TCCATTAAACGTAATTTTGATGCAAGTCACAGCTTAGAATTATAATCATCTTATTAAACAGGCATCCCGCGGAGAAATTGTAACGAAACTGCTGAGATGACGAAGAAGATAGCAAAGATTAGCTCAGTAACTAATGAATAGGCAGCGTTTGTTGATTGTACACATGAATATGTTAACTTTGTGTATACATCATGCAAGTATTGTCTGTATTAATTAAATATCTACGTTAACAACAATACAGGTGAACGTGGTTATGTATATCTACTCTATTTTCCCCGTGGGTGTCGTAATCGGCGTCGGGATTATGACGCCATTACCTACCTGTTCTTCTGTACCCTAAGGCTGCCTGTGAGAGATCCCTTTTTGTGATAAAAATTTGGTAAATTTGACTATTTGGTACATACAATACAATACTAGATAAATAAATAAATATTTAGGACACTTACAGCAATAATCTAGTCCCAAACTAAGCAAAGCTTGTATTGTAGATACTAGTTAACGGATAATTATACATAAGTATTTATATAAAAATCCATGACTCTGGAATTAATGTTCCTAGTCAATACACAAACATTTACCCCTCGCGGGATTCGAACCCGCGACCATTGGTTTCGCTGGCAGGGTCTCCATCCACTGCATTAATAGGTCGTAGGTATAATATGTCCTAGAATAGGATGTAGGATACTTTTTACCTCATTAAAGAGTAGCTCCCGCGGGATAAACTATTACACATATATATACGAATTTACACTCATAATGAGTGCACCCTCGGTGAACTCTTTCTATAACAGATATTTATAAAAATAATTAGACCAAACATAAGTGCAGTGATATACACGCATCAGCTTAAAGCTGCTAGTTTATTAATAATAATAATATACTAAACTAATTCTACTAATAACTGACTAAGCCGCGATTAAATACTAGTATATGCGATATGTAACTAATATTCTATTAGACCCAGCCCTAGGTTGAATACGTGTGTCTATCATCATATCAGCCGAAAGACGTCCACTGCTGGACAAAGGCCTGCCACAAAGATCTCCACAACGATCGGTCCTGTGTGTCTAATTCAAAATTTATAGAAAACCTCCAAAAAACAAATGATTATATCCTCCAGATAGGCCAAACCAACTGTGTTCAAAGCTAAATATCTTCGAAACAACTTAACCGATTTCCATCAAGCATGGCTAAGAACCTGTCCCCGAGTTTAGTTGCCTAATTTTATATATAAAAAAATAGCAAAACCAGAAAATCCCCGAAAGACAATATTATCCACATACACCAAAAAGCTGTTAAAAGCTAAATATCTTCGATCGGTCTAAGAACCTTTCCCCTCGTTTAGTCTTTTATATAAGAAAAATCGCACTCAAATCGGACCATGCATTACTGTGATGCATCCGGATACACACTGGTTACACAAACACAACGCCGTCAAACACTTAACACCCTTCTTTTTCGTCGGGGTTTAAAATAGTCTATAAAAAAGAAAAGGATAAGGCTGCCCGCCCACGACCGACAATCGGTGACCGATTTTTGAGGAGAAAAATGGAACGTACTGATTGCAATGTTTCAACGCCCACGTCCTACAAAAAATCGGTGATAAAAGTAGTGACGAAAAAGTCGGCCGTTATCGGTACTACAAAAAGTCGGTCGTGACTTTGACTACGCAATTCCATCGTATATTGTGTCACCCCATCTTTGCCTTACATTATTAAAGCCAGCAAGCATCCCAAACACCCATTATCAGCAACATAATCGTTAAGTAGTTTCCCTAAGCGCCCTCACATTCTATAGCTAATTTAGTGAACTATGCGTAATTTCTCAAGTTCAAAATCAATGGCAGCGAATGTTTGAACTCTCAAGCTGTGATGTGCTAACTTTAGTAGGTATCTGTCGGGGAATGTCTGTTTATGATGGGGTATTAAAATGTGTATACGTAATTGAGGATGTGCTGTTGCGATCTAACAAGAGTTGTGAAACTTAATTATCTAATCTAACTAATATTATAAATGCGAAAGTTTGGATATTTGTTTATGTATTTGTTTGTTTGCTCAATAACGGCGAAACGGATGAACGGATTTGGATGACATTTGGATGTAGGTAGAATATATCCTGGATTATGATATAGGATATTTTTTATCCCGATAAAGTGAGTGTGAGTGACTTTCGCATTTATATTACAATACAATACAAATACTCTTTATTGCGCAAAATAATTTACAATAATTTTTGATGATAACAATATTCAAATCAAATCAAATATATTTATTAATTCAAATGGTACATTGAAACATAGAATCTAAATAATAATACTTAATTGCAACTGTAACACTAGTGCCTGAACTAGGAAAATATTAGTTTGACTAAGAGAGGTAGGTATCAATTTTGTAAATATTTAATAAAGTTTTTGGTTTAATAAATAAAGTTTACCAACATACCTCTAAATTAAAGCGGTAACATAACATATTAACATAACGACTCGTATGTCACTGAGGATTTGATTTGTTTTTATTGATATTCATATAATAATATTATTAATTAGTAATGTAATAGTACCAATTTTATTGTAATTATATTGTAATTTAATTAAAACATCACCCATTCAATTTTAACCGTAACCATTGTCAGTAACATAATAAGAATCTTTAATTGTCATAAGTTTGGTATTAGTTTTCTGTATAAGAATTTGTAATAATTCTCTTGATTCTATGTAAATAAATAAAATAAAATTATCCATTTCATATTTCACCTAAGTTTTGTTTCTATGTTTTAAATGAGGTTCTATTTTACAGTTATAGTAGATTTAATAATATTTTATATTTGACTGGAGATGTCAAGAAGGAGTACAAAGTACCATGGCCGTTAATATATGTATAAAAGTATTCCGAGTGATATAAAAAGTGAAGAGAACGAGGGGGGAGATTTATCAGAAGATTGAAAGAATATTTGATCCAAAAATGTTCTTATAATTTAAACGAATTTTTCAATGACCCAATCAAATAAATAACAAATGTTTCCATTTCAATATATTTTTATTGTTTTTTGCTAAACTTTATTGGGAATTGAGTTGACTAATTTACATTGACATTGATTTCATATTGTTGTTATTATTTCTTTATTTGTGACATGAGAGTAATAATAATGTTTTAAAATTATGACATGAGTAATTTTATTTTGCAATGTCCTGACGGGGCTTCCATGTATGTACTCTAACATAGATTTAACTTTATAAGTAATACTTAAAAACGCAATAAATAATTATGTACTATTTTTAACCGTTTTGTTAAGATTAACTGGATGCGCGTTTGACCACAATCTCAACCGATGGAAAGTGACGATGTGGTCGAAGATGAAGCACGCGATCTCATTAAATGCCTATTCACTCTGCTCTTGAAGATCCCAAGGTTGTAGGATTCAGGAAACACTGACTTTGAATTGTTTTGATTTGAAATGATGTTATAAAGATGTATATATCCTTCATGAATTATTACGAATTTCCTGAATTACACTTATGATTTTATCATTCGGTGCAGCGCCAACTCATACTGGAATCTACGCTCGAAAGTCTGAGGAGTCAAGACTGTATCTAAAGTTTTGGGCAGACGAGTAAAGTTCATTTACTTTGAAAATGTCTGCTAATGAATCATTTATGTATTATGTTTGAAATCTGTTCAATTACTGAAATTGTTGAAATACCTTATTAACTGTAGGTAAAGTGGCAAGTAATCTACAGGGCGTGTTGCTTTGTTAAAGGTATTAATTGCAAGCATTAGTTAACTTTGACCGCATTTTTCTGCCGGATTTTGTCAGTTAGAAATTACAATCGAGTTTCAATGTAAGCCCGAGGTAATATGGTTCAAATTTGAAGTTTTTAAGTGAGTCTTTTATGTTTATAGGTACTCATTAACCTGTCTCAAAAGCGTGAAGTTAAAGGTTTTCTTTTCGTCATTGTAACATGAGTTTACTTTAAATCTAATAATAATCACACAAGGGAGTATGTTTTCTTCGTGCTTGAAGTTAACTCTGAAGGTACTTACTGATTTATAATGAGGTTGGTTCTAAGTTTTTAATTTAGCTTTGTTTCCCGAGGGAGGTGGCCGAGTTTCCGGAATGGGAAGCACCTGTAATACAGTCAACTTCATTATCCTGGGTGAATATTCGAACTTAAAACCCACGGCCGGCAATCTATTCTAATCATATTTGAACTTATAAAAAAAATCCGTAGCCTGAAGCTTACAGTCCATCATATCGAACTTAATAAATAAATCCGCAGCCTGATAGCCTAGTCCATTATATTTGAACTTAATAAGAAAATCCGCGGGCTGAAACCCTATCATTATCAGTCGTTAATGATAAGGGTGACTTTATCATTAACGAGGTGAATGATATATTTAAACTTTTGTTACCATACCAGCCATCAAAGTATAGAAACACCCTCAGATTTCGTCATCAGTCCGTAAACATCCCACTGCAGGGATATAGACTTCCTTTATGTTGAGGGAGTATGGCCATAGTCCGCCACGCTGGCTCAGTGCGGGTTGGGGCTTCACATGCCTTCGAGTTTTTTTTATTTCTCAGGCATGTAGGTTTCTTCACGATGTTATCCTTCACAAGTGCAGTTGGATAAATACACATAAATAATTAAATTTAAATCTCATGGGTATACATGGCCTGTCAGGGGATCGACCTGGACCTCCCAAATTGGAAGACTGTGTCTCCTCCACTGAGCCACAGACGCTGAAACCCTATACTCGAACATAATAAAAGTCCATCTAGAAATACGAAGTGAATTTCAAACAACCCATCATATCTAAAACATTCCAAAGACTCAAAGACCCAAGAATTCAACAGCGTTACATTAATCATCTGTCCACTTGACGTCCTATAATTTTTCCGGGACAGTTTTCCTTTTAACGGCACTTTAACGGGAGTTGAGAAATGTGAGCGCTTGCACTTACACCTGTTTTTAAGTAGCACCCTTCTTTGGGGCGTATCTCTGTCGAATCGAAAACAGTGAAAAAGTCAACGTGGAAATTGTCTACGAAAAAAACTAATTAGAAAGTTTCATGTAAATTTTAGAATCTAAGTGGGTTGGATTTTCCACTAAAAACATACATACCTAAAGTCATGACTTTTATCCCAAATAGGGTAGTTAGAGATATCCCAAACATTAGTGTTTAGATGTTCCAAACATTAAAAGATAATGATCGAAATAACATCCATGGTTCACCTTAAGAAATATACAGAAATGCACACGTGACAGGGGTGAGCCCATCGCCTTTGAAACGTGCAAATCTATAGATGTGTTTGGTGGAGTCCCTTAGTGGCGTTTTACGACACCCACGGGAAGAGATGGGTTGGTTCAAATATATTATTTGAGTGCCGAAACCTTACAGAGTTTTTCTTGTTTACGCGCGATTGTGATGGGTTGTGCATTTCTGTATATTGCGAGAGGTGAACCGTGGATGTTGTTTCAAACATTAAACGTCTAATGTTTGGGATATCTCTGACCACCTCATTTGGGATAAAGTCGTGACGTTATGCATGTATGTGTGAGTGTGCGCTCGTAGTGCAGTCGTATTCGCTATTCGTTTTCAATTAGCGAAGTAAAGGTCTTAGCATACGTGACGTGTTTATTCTCTTGCCGGACGGAACGGGACGATTTTTTGACATCGTTGCATTTAAAAACATAGCAATAAAATACACGTGGCGAGAAACACGGGCGGAACGGGACGGCAATAGAAAAAACATCGTTATGGCATCTTCTTCATCTAATACTACGGCAACCATTGCTAGTTCTTCAAAAGTAAAATCGAACATTTTGTGCTGAAATATGGTTGCAGCACTAGCACGACTATCGTTGAACACCGTCCTGTACGTATGTTTTAAAACCACTTTCACGTTAGGAACTATACCTGTCCCGTCTCCGTTCCGTCCGAGAAATTACCCGTCACTTATGCTAAGACCTTTAATCTGGCGTGGTCTGACCTACGTGTGACTACTAGGGTAAGTAATGTAGTAGGTAGCTTGGACATACTGACTGACCGAAAAATGCTTAGCCCTATTTTTATTTCCAATAGATTTAAATTGACATTCAACAAATGATATCATGTATCTTACGTTGAAATAAAATGCTTTGAGTTTGAGTTTGATTTTAATGTCATTGTATTCAGTTTCGTCTATTTTCAGCGATAAATTTATTCTTGAATTTTTGCAAGGAAATACTTTTACGTACATACTTCTGGGCTTACTTCCCCACGGTTGGGGCACAGCCTTACCTGTACCTAATATGGATAATTCACCACCCGTGACAGGTGCAGATCATCGGTGGATTTGTGTCGGACTAATAGCTAAAAAATCAAAAATAAAATCAAAAATGTTTATTTTCATTCTCATAGATTAACATCTAGAACAGTGGAAACGATACTGTCGATATTGTGATGTTAATATTATATCGCTATCTAAATTTGTATAATAATTGTTTTTGTTGTTATTAATTGTACATAGCTTACTAAGTACCTTAGATTTTGAGACAATAAATAAACCTATGTACAGCAAAATCTTTTCCTTTTCTTGTACATGTCTTTCAGCGCGTTGGAGAACGGCCAACATATTTGTTGCGATATGACAAAAGCCTGTGACAAAGTATTATTGCCGTTGATATCGTGTCAATATCCTGACGATTTTCCGCGAGGCTTTCCTATTTTTTGTATGGGTTAAGGTTGACACAGGACAAATTGTTCCATTCTTATGTTGCGTAAATCTTATTGGGATAAGAAATGTCTTTGTAATTCTGCTTTTAAAAGTTAGGTACAAAGTAGATATAAATATACGAGTGGTTTAGAACCCACCCGTCCTTTCGGGAAGAGTCCTAAAAGGCGACTAAGGGACTTGTAGACTTGTATGTTTCAACGGCGATGAGCTCATGGGGATGACAGGGGTGTCATGTGCGCATTTCTATAAACCGTGCATGATGTGTGGAACACCCGAACGCGCGTGAATTTCATCTCTTAAATGTTACGATATTTGTCGATCAATATTTCATTGAGCAATCGTTAGTCCAGCAAATGTTTATACGGTTTCACTTCATCAAAGGTCTATATTTAATTAGAAATAGGTAGTTAATCGTATATCAGTAGCGTTGATAATCCTGATGACCTTGAAGTAGGTACTTCGGATATTCGTATGTAGAACCACTCCGTATTATCACGATAAAGTAGGAAATAATGTACTACACAAAACAATTGGTATACGCTCTGTCCACTTGGCCGATTCTACTTTCTATTTTGTAGAAGCCATGCGTGCGTTTATCTCTCATCGTTCTAATTTTTTTTACACTTTTTGCTCAGCGTAATTGCTTACCCACTGGACAATGAGATCTTTGATGTCTGTGTAACTTACTAGTTGAGTACGAAAATCTCAATATATTTGTCCATTGAGTAATCAAACTCATATTTTCTTAATTAATATTTAAGAGTGTCTTTACCTTCGCCTCCTGTTGTAGCTTTTGCGTCGTTCGTGGGCGGGCGGGTCGCTTGCGTACGCGCCGCACTCGCCCTCCGCACTATGCCCCGCCCCCATCTCTACCCCATGGGGTATCCGACACTCACACCGTCACTCACACACGCACCGACGACACCCCGCAGCTAAAGGACTTCCTCCTCGGCCAGTTAAGTGTGAACAAAAGTTTTTAATGTCAAACTTTTGAATTTTGAACACTGAAAAGCGACTCCAACCTTCCAAAAACTCGAACTTTTGAATTAGGAACACTGTCTAAAAGGGTCGCTAGATGAAGGTATTAAGGGTGTCGTGGTTTGGATGTTTTCCCACCCGCGTTGTGCCCGGGCGCCTCGCGGTACGATTGTGAAGCGTAGCGTCGCACGCGCATCGCACGCGCCCGCCTTACATTGTTAATTAACGGTGTGAGTTTTAAGCGATGACGTGTGGGGTTTAAGACGTGTTCTATAAATAAAATTGCTGTAAATGTAAGAGGTTATTGTTGTCACCATTGTGCGATGAAGGGACTGTCGTAATTGTCAAGCGCATGATCATTATTCTCTTCAAAGGAATTGTTTTTTTGGTTTTTACAGGATGTTATGGAAGTCGATGTACAACCGTTACGGATTATAGTAGAATTCATTTGGGAGAATTTAAAGCAAACTTATTTTAGTACAAAATCTTACGGTATGCGAGATATTCTTTTGTTTTTCTACAGAAAAAAAGTATAAAACAATGGTATAAACAGACCGAGTGTACTGCAGTGCAAACATTACATTTTCTGCGATTTTACCTTCCACTAGCGTGTTAATTGAGAGTAAGTATGAAAAAAAGGGTATTTAAATAATTTTAATCTCGAATGAAGTCTACTTTTCTACAAAACTATTTTCTCTTTTACTAGGTAACCATGAGTTTGTGAGGCTTCTTGTAGAGAGTATGGGCCCGTGGTCATCGGACACGCAGAAGTTTTTTTTAATATGCAACAGATTCTCAAGCGTCAACTTGAGGCCATGTCAATCTTGAGAACCGTTTATTCATACGGGCCTTAGTCTAGCTGATTAGCGAGCCAACACGGCCAGTGTGTTAGGGTCCATACCTCAGATGGAAGTTCTAAATGAGGGCTTCGTCCTTTAGTTTTATTTTTTTGCCTTGTATATTTAAACAAGAATATTTTGATCACTTTTTCACTTCTGTGAACTATAGTTTTGTCTCGGCTAAAGTTAATTGCCTCAAATAATTTCATCTATCACCCTCTCTGGCTTTGCATCGACCTTTCTAATACCCTGTATAATAAGAATCTAATTACACGTAGTTCCAGGAGGGATCGCAGCGAATCTGATATGAGTATTCACAGTAATTCAATATTTCATAAAATTAATAATAGGTAATTTTATGTACGTACTCGTCTATGACTAATTTGAAGCTAATACTGCTCCCATTAGCGGCGGCTCTACCATGTGCATCTCTTTCCGACCTAGCTACATGTTGATAAGGGATAGAGATACAAAGCTTGCGTCAATTTATCCGCAACTCACTTAATACATTATAGTTCTTTTGTTTCTTCACTCGCTAGCCAAGAAGACACCCTACAATTCTATTATATTTGGCATGATCAAATAAGATTTATTTACAGAGCGAGCTGGCAACGTCGCATTTTTACGTTTATTTTTGATATTTCATTAATAGGCATAAAATTACATAATATGTAGTGAATACAGTTACTATGTTTTGGTGGTAGGTACCTAGTTCTTAGGGTCCCAGTGGCTTAATTATGACAAATTTCTTAACGGAAAAAAAGAAATTTAAGTTAATATTACGTATAATTTAAGACACTCTGGGACTCTAGTACCTACTACAATCAAAACATTTAAAGAGCAATTATATAATAGGTAACCGTATTGACGGCATTATGTAATTATATGTGTATTATGCAATAATCGAAAAATACACGTAATAATACGTCATTGCCAGCTTATACTGTAAATGCACCCTTATGAACTCCGCTACCGCTCATCACCCAAACCGTGTCCGCACAGCTTAATTGTTGTGCGATCCGCCTCGGAAATCGCTTCGCTCTCGTTTCCACTAATTACGCGAGCCACTGCTTTCCCGATGGAAAACGTCGTCTACGGAAGGAATGGCCACTCACGCCCACGCTGACCATTTGCCCATAAAGTGATTAATTGATCTGTCTAGCCAAGTTTCCTTGACCAACTTATGCAAGTTAAAAGAAACGCTTGCGATTGATCCTGCATCATATATAACTCCTAATCGGCTATGACCTCTAAAAATGGGACATAGTAGATCAAATCAAACCAAAATATTTTATTTCACAGGATAAAATTATCACATCTAAACGTCACTATTTATATTAATATTACATTTAAATTTACTGCTCATTTACAAAGCTGACTCGCCAGAGAAGAACGAGCAAGAAACTTTAGGGTTGCTCTTTTAAACAGATAATGGGTTACAATTTCTCATTTGATAATTATATGAATAATAAGTCAGCTATGTGCATGTTTGCTTATCATTCAAATAGTCAGTGATTTTATAATTGCCTTTTGCTAATAATTTCTGTTTTATGATTGCTTTAAATTTATTTAAAGGCAAATTTTTAATGTCTTCTGGAACCTTATTATAAAAGCGTATACATAGCCCTTTGAAGGATTTACTAATTTTGTGAAGTCGGCTAACATAAACAGATAACTGGTTCTTATTCCTTGTATTAACATTGTGCCTATAACTATTTTTAACGAATAAGGTTATGTTTTTTTTCGCATATAACTAATTCTCATAAATGTATTGCGATGCCATTGTTAAGATATTAATTTCCTTAAACTTATCTCTAAGAGACACTCTAGGTCCTAATTATAAATGGCACGCTTTTGTAAAATAAAAAATGATAGGTATGTCAGCAGCGTTTCCCCACAACAATATGCCATATGACATCAAGCTGTGGAAATAGCTAAAGTAAACCATGCAGTCTTGCGGTGTGAACGTCTGTTAAATTTCTGATTTTATGAAGCAAGCTTTTTCGCTAGTTTCTCAATATGAGGCCCCCACTGAAGCTTAGCATCCAATGTCAGTCCTAAAAAGACAGTAGTGTCTACAAGGTCCAATTTATCACCTCGTACAAATATGTCAGTAGGCAGTTGTTTAACATTTGGTAAAGCAAATATAATGCATTTATTTTTTTATTCATTCAAAAGAAGATTATTTACTGTAAACCAGTTAACAAGTTCAAAAAGGTTAGCTTATCAAAGAAAGATCTTCTTCCTGCCAACCACAATGGTGGTTGGAACTTATAGGGAACGTGAAAAAAGTGCATTAATAAAGTGATACATAACTCATAACTAATATTATCTACAATTAAGGGGCATTAACTAAATCATACTACAAATAAACATGACAACAATACATAGGCACGATTAATAATTAATCATCTACAAACTATATAAACATATATCATATTATAAACTGATTATATAAACTGCAATAAATCATTCAGAAGCCTTCAGAATATGACCAAGAAATTTGTTTTGACTCTTTATTTATGGTTTCCAAGTGTTTTATTTGTCTTAAGATTCGTAAATTTTACTTTGTATTTGTATTGTTTTTACTAAACTTTACTTTGTATTTCCTCATTACTACTTCATTACTGGACACATTTTATACGATGACCACGGCTTCGTTATGTTTCAGTAACATGTTTAACACTTTTATTATAGGAAACTGTAATCGGGTGTATATTCCTATACAACTCATTTAATAATTAAAAATGAAGTAATAAATGCTCAACTAACGTAGGATAGAATGAAGGACACATCGTTGGAAGTCGAATCATAAGTAGTAGTTGCTGTAAACTGCTTAGTTTCAACTTAAATATTCTGCACAATATTGCAATCTGTTCCGCTTGAAAGATGCTCACGGATGCTTCTCGCGGCTCCATCCTTTTCTCTCTTATAATACTTAATTAGCAATAGAAAAAGACGAATGGTCCAACGGTAATGGTTGAAATTACTGTTAAAATTATAATCGTAGCACCTATGATTGTAACTGAATTGGTACCGTTCTTGGTAGGTCAGTAGTAGTAATGTACTTTCATTTGATAAATTGAAAATTTACAAAACCGTCGAACTATTAAGAAGGTACAATAAGGTTTTTACCTGCTCTGTATTGATACATATTCAAACATCCGCATCCAAAGCAGTCCAGCTGTTATGTACGAAAATGGTAATATACATACAAATATACTACCTTTTACCCCAAACGCTCCGAGTTTCTCCGTTCGTTCCGTGGTGGGTAAAAATAAAGTATTCTAGTGGTAACATAAGTTAGAAAACCCGAAAAACTAAATATTATAATTTTTATTAAATGTGGCTAAGAACCTTTCTCCATAATTAAAAAGTAAAAGCATTAAAATCGGACCACGCTACACACACATCAATGCCCCTTTTCTAAAGCTTCTTAATCGAAATACCTGAGTTGTCTCCGATTGATGTCTTTTTACTTTAAAACTCCTGAGTTTCAAATAAAGTATTTCAATGAAAACGTATTGATAATAATTCTATCAATTGGATTATAATACTGCTTAGTTTAATCAAAAAAAAAAGATTTTATTATTATTGATTTTATAGAATAGGACTAGTTTTCCGCCCGCGACTAAGCTCTCAAGACTTAAAATGTCAACATTGTGATATACGATAAATTCGGTGTAAATATGGAGTTAAGAAAATTTATACACAGTATCGCACCATGTCGTCTCCGTGCCTCTGGGTAGGTCGTGAAATATTAACTTTCGTTCGTGCGGGACCATGATTGGCTTTATTTCACATAGAGCCTTCTGTAAATAACACCCTCTCGAGTATTAAAAGCATTAGCATAAAATATGAGCACTTTTCTTGTAAACATTCTGTCATATTGTAAGTACCAAGATGGTTTTTCCCTCTTGCACAAAAACAACAGGTGTGCTGTGCGCGCGCGCGTTGCCGTACGTCCGGATGTACTACTCTGTGTAAAAAGTATCGGGAATATGTCAATAAAAAGACCCGCGTAAAAGAGGTCGTTCTAATTTTTTTACTGCATGTTGGTAGCACTGTACTGATTTAGCGCGCAAAATTTGAGCGGGATCTGTCATTTAATTTGTTTTAAACTACACTTTTTGTTGGTCATAGTTTTGAGTCCTCGGCGATTTTTACAATGGAAAATATTGTTGAACAAAGAGTGTGCCTTAAATTTTGTGTTTCAAATGATATTTCATGTGGTGAATCACTAAAAATGTTGCGAAATACCTACGGCGAATCGTGTATATCGAAAACAAGGGCTTATGAATGGTATAAGGCTTTTAAAGAAGGCCGAGAAGTAGTAGTAGACTTGCCTCGTTCTGGTAGACCTTCAACCGCTACGACCAAAGAAAAAATCGACAGAATCAAGAAGCTAGTGCTCGAAAATCGACGTATGAGTCTGAGAGAGTTGGCTAGTGAGGTGAACATATCTTTTAAGTCCGTCCACAACATTCTCATTGACATTTTAGGCATGAAACGCGTCGCCGCTCGACTAGTTCCAAAAGAGCTCAATTTTGTTCAAAAAGCGCAGCGAAAGCATGTCGCTGAAGACATGGTTTCCCGAGCTTCTACGGATCCGACCTTTATGAAACGTATAATAACTGGCGACGAGACATGGGTTTATGAGTACGACATGCAAACAAGCCAACAGTCTTCAGAATGGCGTCTCGAAAACGAGCCGAAACCCAAAAAACCGCGGCAAAGTCGCTCCAAAATCAAGGTGATGCTGACAGTTTTTTTTGACTACCGTGGTGTGGTTCACTCCGAATTCCTTCCAGAGGGAGAAACAGTGAATAAAGAATATTATTTAGGCGTCATGAAGCGTTTGCGTGAGAGTATCCGCCGAAAACGTCCAGATTTGTGGCAACACAACTCATGGATGCTGCACCATGATAATGCACCATCACACACAGCCATTATAGTGAAAGAGTTTTTAGCGAAAAATTCAACAAAAGTTCTCGACCAAGCACCGTATTCACCTGATATGGCTCCGTCTGACTTTTTTTTATTTCCCAAGTTAAAATTACCACTTCGAGGAAAACGTTTTGAGCCGATAGAAGCCATAAAAGAAAATTCGCTGAATGAGCTAAAGGCCATACCGCAAATAGCCTATGAAAAATGTATGGAAGACTGGGTGAAGCGGTGGAGATGTTGTATTGCAAGCGATGGGGCCTACTTTGAAGGCGATAAAATAAATTTAGATGAATAATTTGTATTTTTTGTTTTATTGACAAATTCCCGATACTTAGTACACTGAATGTATATCAATAATGCATGGTCCGATTTGAGTGAGGTTTTTTTAAACAATAGTGACCAGTTTTTTTATGCACAACGGGTTAGCACTTGACCTCAATCACACCTGATGTTAAGTGAAGATGAGGCCGAAGGTGAAAGCATACTGGCCCGAAAACCCATCTTATTTGGGATTCTATCTTGAGAGATAGAATCCCAAACCGGAACACAAAAATCCCATTATACTATTGCTGTTTGGCCGCAGACTTAGATAAGATGGTGGTAGCTAGCCAGGCGAACATTTAAAATGCCCTACCACCAACCAAATAAACATATATTCATACAAATTGTAATTGACCGCATGCAAAAAATTAAGCGACATTTCAGTATTCTAGTAATAAACGTAGTTGGTAGAGTATAGTTTCGTAAATTAAATAGGTTTAAATTTACAAGTTATGGTTGGGATTATTTTGGCACTTTTCTGTTTACATAAATAAAATAAAAATGTCGAAATAATTGTAATAAAACAATATGTAATAAAATAAAACACATCGCTACATTCACGAAAACTAGACTCTTTAATTTCTATTACTAAAAATTTATATCTAACTAATATTATAAATGCGAAAGTTTGGATGTTTGTTTGTTGCTCAATCACGGCGAAATGGATGGGCGAATTTAGATAAAGTTTGGTATATAGGTAGAACATACCCTGGATTAAGACATAGGATATTTTTTTATCCCGATAAAATGAGTAGTTCACGCGGGATAAACTTTCCGCGATAAAGTTATCCACGCAGGCGAAGCCACGGGCGGAAAGCTAGTTAATAATATTAACTAGTGTTTCGGTTGGTTTCTCGGGCAGCGAGTTGCCCTCTAGATTATTTTCGCTTTAAAATGTAAAAATTCAGCAAATACAAAATTTTTGTAATTTTTCACGTTTTTGTCATTTTTGAAACTTTTGACATTTTTGACATTATGTCGCATAATTTTTAACATGTGGTTGATTACAGTTTGTATGAAAACGGGGTTCTATGATACCCGGGTCAGATTATTAGCCATGTTTGATGAAAATCGGTTAAACATTTTCGAACATATTTAACTTTTAAACTCAGTTGTTTTGTATATTTGGATGATGTATTGGTCTTTCGGGGCTTTTCTAAATTCTCAATTTATGGTTGCAAAAATGGAAACGCTTTTACTTTGCACGTTTGTAAGTCTACAATTCTCACCGGACCTGCATGCTGGATACCTACGCCATATCAAAAATTTAATAAAGTATTAAAATATACCGGTTGAGTTCTTTCACCGTAAGGACTTCCGGACTTCCGGCAGCGGTATTCCCGAACGAGTACGACATTGGAACCTTGAAGAAACGAGCATACACCTTCCTCAAAGGCCGGCAACGCATCTGTGACCCTTTTGGTGTTGCGGGTGTCCATGGGCGGCGGTGATTACTTTCCATCAGGTGACCCGCATGCTCGTTTGCCGCTCTCTCATATAAAAAAAAAGAAAAAAAGGAAAAAAATAGGGCATATTAGGTAAGTGAAGTAGAAGGTATTGGCATAAATAATTTTTTTTTTTTTCAAAACCATCACAGAATAACCTTGGGAGCAAATATGAGTTCCAAATAAATTTCGCATGATAGAAACCCTATGAATCCCGCCAGTCGCATATCAATCTCCGACCGGCGCGTGCGTCGATGATGGTTTGGGAAAAAACAAATTAAACTACCTATGCCAATAACTTCTATTTCACTTAATATGCCCTATTTTTTTTTGCTTACGGTAAAAAAACTCACCCGCCGGTATATAACCTTTTTCCCGTGGTTGTCATAAGAAGCGACTGGGGAACATGAGCATAATAGTTGAAACCAGTGATGAGCAAAAGCGTCATTCATCCGTAGAGCTTCCAAAAAATCAGCGATCGTGAGTCGCTTGCTCGGCGATGTGATTAAAATTGTGCCTTGGGGAAGCCTATACGTTCACGAGGGGACTGCGAAAGTAAATAAACTTACTGTTCATGTCAGCCGTTTACACAAAGTCACTAAATCATTTAGAGGCAATGTATACGCTCTTATAATAAGGTTCATTGCCATTAAAAATTTGTCTTTAAATAAAATCAAAACTGTCATTAAACATACATTATTATCATAGTATTTCATACGCTTGGCACACCCTGGGCAATCTGTGAGGTCAGCGAGCCGGTAACGCAGGTTGGCTGATCCTTTCACCATGATGGCAACAAATCGGTCCTTCTCAGGACCACAAAGGCTCTTCGCAGTGCCACCACAATTACATAAAAAGCCCTCTTCAGAGCCAAAAAACAAGCAGTTGTCAGAACCCGCTCAGATTGTAATATCTGCTAACATAGAGGGGTTTTCTGCTGACAAGGCAATTTTACTGGCCGAACTATGTCAGAAGACATGTTGTGACATCCTGTGTGTTCAGGAAACCCATCGAGACTCAAACCAAACTGTGTGGTGATACACCACAAACTATGGGGTATCTTCTATGCTGCCCTGCGTGTCCCGACACTTGTACGCTACAAGACCTCTACGTTGCCACAGACAATGCTGTACGCGAGGCCACATTCTGGTAGTCAAGAATTTGATATTTTTGCCATCGACTCGCTAAGAAGAAGAACAGCTATTATAAAATTTCTATCTGGTTGATAAGAAGCATGGACATAGGCCGCTCGGCGATATTCAGTCTGATTATACATACAATATAATATAGATAGATTGTTACCAAAACCTATTTAAAAAGTGCAAACCTTGAGTTTCTTGCTCGTTCATCTCTGGGGAGTCAGTTTTGTGCATGAGGCAGTAATGTCACTAATTATTTACTACTAAATACCTACGCATGATATTATTAATTTAATTGACATTCTAAAATAGAATTATGCATGACAGCATATTATTGACATCTTATTATATTCCTTGAAATAGGATAGGGTGTACTTTCAATTTGCTATTATTTGTTTATTGTTGATTGACTGTGGAATTTCTTTTCTTTGAACTTGCAACATACATATGTAGCTTCATAAAAATTATAACTATTGGTAATTGAAACGACTTTAATAACATAGTTATCCCTTTGCTCCATATTGCCATGCCTGACAAGGTACATGTGTTAGTACTTACCTATGTATTGTAACTATGACATGTGCAATGCAATAAATATATGAATTACCTGTGCTATAGTGTACAATCCTGTCCTGTGACTGATATGCGATAATAATGATTGTATACAATATTATACTTGATGATGTCCTTATTTTGTTCTATAGTCAGAGGAAATCGTGGCCTTTGGCTGCGGCGTTACGCTGTCATAGATTGTAGTACCTATATATAGTTTTGGTAATGGGGAGTCAAATATTTGCAAAAATCCCAAAACAAAGGGTTTGTTAGATAAGTGCCTCCTTTTTCAAGTGCCCTTTTGTCATATTCGAAATTTGACTCTAACGCATATTTTCATATAAGCATTTTATCTACACGCATTTTGCCCTATAGATGATTTCCCTAATAGCATTTCGCCGTTTTCCTTTTCTGCTCTGACAGGTGATTTGCCTAACAGTATTTCACCTTATTTGAATTTGGCCTTTCGGATGCTGAATTGTTTCGATTCTCACATGCGTTTTTTTGTGAAAAAGATTGACATAGGAGAAATTATTGCTGTAACGTGTCGTATTATTATGTGATTTCATGTAACTGCATTTATTTTTATTTACGATTACCAACAAAAGGTGGTCCCAGAAGTAGCCGACCTAACTAAGAAAAATCATAATAAATGGGAAAAACTATATTTATTTCTCTACATAGCTTCATTGTAGCTCGATACACTTTTCCCAGCGGTGCTCTATAGCTTCAATGCCACGTCTATAGTAGGAATCGTCGAACTCTTCAAAATAGCCATTAACCAAAGACTCAACCTCTATGTTGCTTGAAAATCTTTTCCCGCCGAGCCATTTCTTTAGGTTTGGGAACAGAAAATAATCTGACGGGGCCAAATCTGGTGAATAAGATGCATGGGGAAGCAATTCAAATTTTAATTCTTTGATTTTAGCCATTGCAATGCCGGATGTGTGGACTGGAGCGTTGTCTTGATGAAACAAAACTTTTTTCTTTGACAAGTGAGGCCGTTTTTTCTTTATTTCTTCACTCAAACGCTGCAATAAGTTCGCATAATACTCGCCATTAATGGTTTTTCCTTATGGAAGATAATCTATAAAAAATATGCCACGCGCGTCCCAGAACACTGTAGCCATGACTTTTCCTGCCGATGGAACTGTTTTTGCCTTCTTTGGAGCTGATTCTCGTCTTTCAGTCCATTGTTTTGACTGTTCCTTAGTCTCAGGTGTAAAGTTTCATCCATGGTGATAAATCGACGCAAAAACTAGGCTTTGTTGTTGCGAAATTTTGCTAAACATTCGACTGACACATCCTCTCACGACGCTGTTTTTGTTCTACTGTGAGTAATCGCGGCACCCATCTTGCGCACAGCTTTCTCATGTCCAAGTTTTCTGTTAAAATACGATGGACTGCACTTTTTGAAATGCCTACCATATCTGCTAACTCGCGCACTTTCAGTCGACGGTCATCCAGTACCGTTTTGTGGATTTTTTTTACTATTTCTGGATTAGTCATCTCATTTGGTCGTCCACTGCGATGTTGATCTTCGCAGCTCGAGCGACCGCGCTTGAACTCGGCCACCCAATATTTTATTGTTGTAAATGAAGGAGCAGACTCCCCCAAAGTAGAATCTAGCTCCACTTTGATATTAGTTGGGCTGAGACCTTTCAATTTTTTTTTTTTTTTTATATGAGAGGGCGGCAAACGAGCATGCGGTTCACCTGATGGAAAGCAATCACCGCTGCCCATGGACACCCGCAACACCAAGAGGGTCACAGATGCGTTGCCGGCCTTTGAGGAAGGTGTAGGCTCGTTTCTTGAAGGTTCCAATGTCGTACTCGTTCGGGAATACCGCTGCCGGAGGTCCGGAATAAAAGTATTGAATTACGTAACGAATACCAATTTTATTCATAGTCGAAAAATTCGATGAAAACTTTCACTAAAT
The DNA here is from genome assembly GCA_949316235.1 of Oegoconia quadripuncta. Lineage (NCBI taxonomy): Eukaryota > Metazoa > Arthropoda > Insecta > Lepidoptera > Autostichidae > Oegoconia > Oegoconia quadripuncta. Next base: position 5,823,829 of record OX438753.1, on the reverse strand, counting down.
ATGCTTCAGAACAAATGCCAAATGACCTAGCGCGTTCGAATTCTAAATTTAAATTTCTTAATGTTCACGCTTCCTAAAAAGAGTATTTAATCAAATAAAAACTGCCAGTAAGTAAGTAAGGTCGGGTATTTATGGGACCGCCCTCGTACCAATCTGAGGTGAGAAAACGCAGTTGTATACATACATAGTGCGCGCCATCTTAATTACAAGTAACCACGACATTCAAATATAGCTAACAACTGCTTTTCTTTTCAGGTAAGTTCGAATATTTCATCGGCTGAGAGTGCACCTGTAAAAGGTAAAGCGAAGCAGCTTATCGTCAATATCCATCACGATTCCTCCCACTATGTAAGTATAGACCATAATCTGATCCAGTGGATTTGTGTCAGTCAGTGGCCATCTGACTGTTAGTGATGTCAAGCAGCCCCATTCTAGGCCATGCATCGAGCTTAACGATCGCCTCGAAATAAACAAACGGGGACTGACTCTTCCGAAGAACGGAAACACTCGTATGGAAATGCAACTAGAGGTGGCCCATCCAAGGACTAAACCTAGCGAAACTAAGAAATTTTAACAGACGCAGAAAATTAAAAAAGAAAAACGGAAAACTTGTAAATTTACAAATGTAATAAAGGAATTTTTCTTTTACAACACTTCTATGAAAATATTTAACGATTGCGTATCAAACAATATTCACTAACAATTAGGGTATAACTTAATCACAAAAAATAATACTTGGGGCATTAAATTTCTAGAGTGGAGACCAGCAAGTGCAGCGTGGCATGTCCACCGATGTGGATCAATGATATATTAAAGGTAACAGGAAGTCGCTGGATGCAGGGTGATTCGAACCAGTTACCTCGGAAATCTATGGGGTAGGATTATATCCAGCAGTGGACGTCTTATGAGATAAAGAGAAACCCTCGTACAGTCACTTTTCAACTGAGGGCGGAGTGTGAGTTTTGTTTCGACTTAACTTTACTACCGCGTTCACGTTTACGTGACGATTTGTATGAAGCAATGTGCAGCGCCTCTAGCGGATAGTTTGCAAAACGATTTTTTTCATAGATACTTTTTGCGTAAACGCGAACGCGATGGTAAAGACATAAAAACGAGACAAAACTCGCACTTCACACACTGATCCATATTCCTAAATCGTCTACTCGTACTAACTTAACCAATTTATTTTAGTGGCGAGCCCACATAATTTTCAAGCCTTTGGAAATTTAGCCACGATTATTTACTGTTGGCATTATTATTCGCGGTAGCCTTTTGCTTCCTGAACATTAACACTAAGCAGCACTTGATCCCCCTTCCCATAGAATTTGAATAAAGTCAATAAGCTACACTCCCATTTGCCGAGGGGGGGGGGGGGAACCTCTTTCATATACTTCACTGTATTTATGTAGTATGTCAACCATTTGGTATCCACAACACAAGCCTATAAGTTGCTTAATGTGGAACTAGGTGGCGCTGTGTATAGGTCCAAGGATATTTATTTATTATTTATTTATTTATTCACACCTTTAACTCTTGTTAGGACGGAAGCGCGACGATTTATTAAAGATTTGTCGTCGCGGGCAGCATATTATAGCATTGTTGTAAACGAGGTAACGCTGCCAGTCTTTTGGGCACCCTCCCATATGGTACGGATCTCGAACACGTTTTGTACTATCATAAACATGGAGAAAACGTTTTCTAGTCTGTTTCCGTGCTTTTGTATTCAATTTTATTCTTTTAAGTTTCTTGTAAATAGCTCCTTTTTTAATGTACACACTCGTAACATCTATACTCTTCTTTAATTAGTCTGGGGTACAAGCTAGCAATAGAGACACGTAGGGCACCGTCTACCTTCAGTAGGCGCCGTGCAGAGTACCACTGTTGATCCTGGCTTGCAGGAGTTGGAGTGGGAGAAATGTGGAGGCGGATAATAACATAAATTTGTTATCGACTCTGGACACCATCACAGGACACCGTGGTTGCTGTGTCCGGTAATGTAAAACACATTTGTATATATGAAAATAAACGCTTGTATCCAACAAAAGATATTAAAGTGTCTTTTTTTATGTCCGGCGGGATCGTACTTGACCTCAATGTTGACTGAAGATGAGGTCGAAGGTGGAAGCGTACTGACCCGGAAACCCCAACACATTTGGGGGACTGGCTATCTTATCTCTGACAACCGGAACACAACAATGCTATTAACATTGCTGCTTTGCGGCAGATTTAGATAAGATGGTGGTAGCTAGCCAGGCGAACATTTAAAATGCCCTACCACCAACCAAACCGAGTACTTAAACATGTACCCCGCTCGGGATCGAACCCGCGACCTCCGAATCGTAAACCCAATGTTGTTTACATTGATCCACGGAGGCGGTGGTCTACATTTGTGCAAACGCCTAAATTGCGAAAGTACGAGTATCTCGCTTTTAGCCATTTTTCTTTGTGTATCAAACCCCGCTTTTACTGAACACTCGCACCTCTAATACTCTGGGATCCATTTAGAACGTAAACACGCGTACTTTGACCGAACGGATCCGACGACAACGATCCCTACGGCGATAATGGCCGGGATTTTATTACCTAACAAGAAAGTTCATGTCCTAGATTGACCCCATCTTTAATGCGGTTAGGTTTCAGAATATGTATTGAGACATGAATAGGGGTTTTACGTGGCGATGTTTTTATACTATAGCTAGATTTATTCTTACATATTATGGTATACTTACCATATTTGTCAATACATGGGAGCCGCGACAAACACTTTCTAACACTAATTAATGAGTTCCATCCCCCAAAAGGCAAATGGGATGGGACGTAGAAGTGTCCGAAAAACACCTGACTCCTGTTTTAGAAAACAATTTAGAATTCCTAATTTTGAATCATATTCTAAAAAAGTAAAAAGCCAAATAGTATCGAAGGAAGACAAAAATGAGTCGAGTATGAACACCTCGTCACAATATTTATGCACAAGAAGTACCAGGATAGCATAAACTACTAAAGGGTGCGGCACCATGCACCGCTGGCAACGCATCTCAATAACTCATACACACATTTTGCGTCATTCTTAACCTGTTTTATTTGCATCGAACACTATACTGCACCGTTTCTCATCTCAATCCCGTTAAAAGCGCAGTTGAACGCTCAGTGAATCGGTTTTCGCGAACGCCCTGAACGCCTGCATTTTGCTACTCCTCATGCATAATGGATGCCAGCACTGTTGGAATCGTGTCGTAATTCGCTCGCCAGACTATACCCCGGGTGATTAATGATCAGTGAGATTCAATAATTATTTGGACTCGGTATGCTGACTTTATTTATTACTCTGAATTATCATGTTTTCAGTTTTTTGTAACAAATTGCAGTCCGACACGTTAAGTAAACACTCTGTTTAAGTACTTTAAATTGTTTGGTTTGTGTTTTGAACTGACCACAATTGTTTTAAAATAAGTAGGTACAAGAATTCGACGTACAATTCTGCAGCTTTTCTCTCTGTGAAAGACTTTGAGCTGTGAATAAAATGCAAGAAAATATGCGAACTCTATTTTATTCAATGGAATACACAGAAGTCAGGAAATATTTGCTATTCACTCGTATGATATATGAAGGTTAGTACTTTATGTACTCGTTGGAGTACACAAAGTTTTGGTGAAGTTTCCTCCTCGCGTAGAAACGACTGTGGAACAGAAGCTTAAAGCTCCTTACGAGCTTAAAGCGGACAAACAGACATTTCGTTTTATAGCAAAGCATTGTTCTTTAAAGCTGCAAACTCATACTCCTTGATACCTACGTATTTCATATTTTGAATCCAAGTTGCTTTACCGAATTTTGCTTTACTGAAATATTTACGCTGGAAGCAGGCGCTGGAAAACTAGGGCTGAGTCTTATGTTAAGCAGTGGAGGTCCTGTAGCTGATATACTGATGATGGACCTGCTTGAGGCTAAATTTGTAATCGATTACGGTTATTATACAGGGTGTTAGGAAGGTCGATACAAAGCACAAGGGGATGATAATTGAAGTCATATAGGACATTTTAAACCAGCCTCCATAGCAAGGACATCGTTTGACGCGCGCGACGTAGGAGGGAGAGTGGGATAGTTGTATATTTCGTCCAAGCGTATGAATAAGACAAATATTATCATGCGCCGCATAAATGTATATCTCACTTGTCATGCTACTTGTGCATGTGGTGTATGGTATGATATGACATTGCAAAATCGAGATAAATTTATTTATTTGTTAAATGTTATTTAAATGTTATCAAAAATCTAATTATCACTCTAGTGAACGGTATAATCGCAGAATTTTTTTGCTATGTGACAAACTGTATGTACCTACTGACTTCTTATGAGTAAAATGTCTGTAACAGGTGATTTTTAAGATTTTTGAGTTAATAAGACTTGAATCAAATCTAATTACTTGGTCAGTCGAAGATATACGAAATTACCTGCAGAAGGATAAGGGTTTATACCACTTTAAAACAATGCTACGGAACCCTAAGAAGTATCTGATATGCATTTAACTGTTTTTTTTAATTAGTAGTACAGGCTGTTTCTATTTCCAAGGTAATCTCAACTTAAGGACATCAAAATAATTCATACAGATGGTCCTGCGGGAAGAATATCGTCGGTATAAAACCGGGAATTCTATTATAGCAGCCTCTCTGCGGCCTCATTAACAGTTTTATTTTTAGTTCTCCTGTATTGTTTGCTCGGTGACTTTACGACGCTTCGTGGATTTTACAGCCGCGTCTGAGCTCTCTCTGTAGAAAATTGAATCAAGCCGAGCGGTTTCAGTGGAGCTTTGAAACGAATGTCATGTATCATATAAAATTTTAATAAAAGGAATGTGCGAGGGTGTGTTTGCGCCTACCTACGTATGGTTGGTAAGTACATTGCGGAGTTTGTTCATCATTAAAATTTTTATTTTAAACCAACTCCGCAATGTACTCGGAATTCGATCAACCGTTCTTCGGTCAAACGAGTTTCGGGGTAGTGTAATTCGGTATACCATAGCAACTCCTTGCGCGGTTCAGTGTAAAATCAATCAACGTGACGTCACACCTAAAAAGACTTGTTTTTTACAAGATGTTTTAACTTGCAATGTTCGTATGTAATTTATCCGGAGTATAATAGGTTAGCATGGTTTCACATGAGGAGGAATGAAAGGCACGTTTAATGAGACGAGTGCTAAGTATGAATATAGAGGGTATCCCTATACAGAGGCAGACCGAAGAAGGTGTGGGTAGACTGCGTGAGGAATTATATGTGTGTGAACGGGGTGAGTGCCGACCCCACCTAGAGAGGGGATAAGGGTAGGAAAATGAAGATGTTCGTATGTAAAGTTATCCATTTCAATATTTGCAAGTAAAATTAGAACTATTTCCTGTGTAACTAAGGAGCTGGAATTTTGCATACTCGTTCAGTTGTGATGACAATATATTCATATGATACATGAACTAATCCTGCAGCCAGGATCGTCGCCTTTTTTTTATTAAGTCATGCATTTTTTTTTATGCACAACGGGTTGATACTTGACCTCAATCACACCAGATGTTAAGTCGAGGGTGGAGGTGGAAGCTTACTGACCCGGAAACCCTAACACATTTGGGAGACTGGCTATCTTATCTCTGACAACCGTAACACAACAATGCTATTAACATTGTTGCTTGGCGGCAGATTTAGATAAGATGGTGGTAGCTAGCCACGCGGACGTTTAAAATGCCCTGCAACCAACCAAACCGAGTACTTAAACATGTACCCCGCTGGGGATCGAACCCGCGACCTCCGAATCGTAAACCCAACATTGTTTACATTGAGCCACGGAGACGGTTAAAGGCGGTCTCCTTCCGAGGGGAACTCCTTAACGGTTAATAGCAATACACGGTTAGTTTTGATAGCTAAACATGATTTTTGCAATGACCTGATGCTGCAGCCAGGATTATTTCCCCAAGAGAGATTTCTACGGTTAATAGCATGGATTAAAACATTTTACATATACCGTTGGACTATAATAATAAGTGATAATCATGATGGAGTATTAATTTTTTTTTATGACGTTTAGCCTCAATCATATCTAGTGTTAAGTGACGCCGAAGGTGGGAGCACCCTCAACCGGATCTTCCCACTTATTTAGAGAACTGGATATGTTATCTCAAACAGCGGGATACTGTCAAGTCGAAAAGGTTGTTGTTTGATGTCAAATTATACTGGGATTACGATTCTTATACTAATTGAGGTTACAAGTTGGGATCGCATATTATCGGCACACCCACCTACACCCACCCCCACACACGCACGCACGCACGCACGCACGCACGCACGCACGCACTCACTCACGCATTCGTGACACACTCCCTCTAAATACTATTTTTTTTGGATACAGTTTAAATACTCAAGAGTGTCTCAAGTATCAACTTAAGTTCACTTCGATCTTATTCAATCTGCATGACGGTGAGGGACTGGCGATCTGTACACACAATAGCAATAACATAGCCATAATATAGCCTTTGGTTGTAAAGTTTCATCACGGGGCGGATGTTTTATTTGATGTGAACAATTTGAGAGAGTTATTCCCGCGTGGTCGTGAACAACCCATTCAGTTACCCACGTGAATGTTAAATGAATTAAATTCTTCAAACTGTATCCGTCCTTTTAGCCGAGGTGTTTGTTGTCGTAGGCTTTTCATTACTAGATTACGCCCGTGGGCTTTTCATTCGCAGTACTTAAACTAGATTACGCCCGTGGCTTTGTCCTCAGCGTTTTTTGTTTTTATACCTTCAACATTCTATATTTACCTGATGCAAATGTCATGTAAACAATAAGAGTTCATCATCAGCACATCAGAATACTACATAGGTACTTAAAAATATATAAGTAACACAATTTTAATCTAGCTATAAATTATCACGCTCGTAATAGTAATTAACAAATATTTTATGTAAATTTTCTCATGTAAGTGAATTGTAATTATTCTTATGAGAAATCCTTCTTTACTCACAAAAACCTAACTTGAACAACTAATGTAAAGAGCCTGTGTCATTACTAGTATTTTTTTTTATGCACGACGGATTTGTTATTGACCTCAATCACAACTGATGTTAAGTGAAGATGAGGCCGAAGGTGGAAGCGTACTGACCCAGAAACCCCAACACATTTGGAGGACTTATCTCTGTCAACTGGAACACAAGAATGCTATCAACATTGCTGCTTGGCGGCAGATTTAGATAAGATGGTGGTAAAATGCCCTACCACCAACCAAACCGAGTACTTAAACATGTACTGGGGATCGAACCCGCGACCTCCGAATCGTAAACCCAATGTTGTTTTACGTTGAGGCATGGAGGCGGTTAAAAGTAGTTACAATCTAAACTTTTCGGGGGCTTATTAAATCTAAGTATCAGATATTTACCAGTTCTAGTTCCATAATAATTATTTGTGTCTTCAAACGAAAATAGCGTCCTTCAAGCGAAATATATCCTACATCCTTTTCAATGTGTAACTCGTAATATAATCGTATACAAAAATTTATACTCAAATGATATTACAAAGAGAGAAGATGAAAGCAATATTGTTTGCAGCGAAATTTATTACAGATGTGATGTACGAGACGTGATCATGAGTATGAGCGTTTATGAATTCATGGAACATGAAGAATAATGAGAGTAATCGACTCGTAGACACTTGAACGATAGAAAATTCTATTTAGTGGATGATTGATGGTTATTAATAGCACTGATTAATGATCCTGAATACACTGAGTTATGAGAACACAGGATCTTTTACATACGTACATAATGTCACGACCATCATCCCAAATGGAATGGTTAGAGTTGTCCCAAACATTAAAATCATTTGGGTGTTCCAAATAATAAAATTTTAATGCTTGAAACAACATCCACGGTTCGCTTGTCGTACAGAAATGCACACGTGACAGGGGGTGAGCCCATCGCTGTTAAAACGTACAAATCTATAGATGTTGAAAGTTCTATAGTTGGCTTTTTACGACACCCTCGGGAAGAGACAGGTTGGTTGTGTTCTTTTTGCGTGCCGAAACTAAGTACTAAAACAGAGAAAACCTAACGGAATACGTGGTATTTAGCGCTTCCATTTCCTTCGTCAATCAGTAAAACAAAACTAATTGATTAAATAACATAAATGTGCCCATGATTTTGTCTAACATACGAGGGCGGTCCCATAAATACCCGACCTTACTTACTTACTGGCAGTTTTTATTTGATTAAATACTCTTTTTAGGAAGCGTGAACATTAGGAAATTTAAATTTAGAATTCGAACGCGCTAGGTTATTTGGCATTTGTTCTGAAGCATATTTAGTGAAAGTTTTCATCGAATTTTTCGACTATGGATAAAATTGGTGTTCGTTACATAATTCAATATTTTTATTTGAAAGGTCTCAGCCCAACTAATATCAAAGTGGAGCTAGATTCTACTTTGGGGGAGTCTGCTCCTTCATTTACAACAATAAAATATTGGGTGGCAGAGTTCAAGCGCGGTCGCTCGAGCTGCCAAGATGAGCATCGCAGTGGACGACCAAATGAGGTGACTAATCCAGAAATAGTAAAAAAAATCCACAAAACGGTACTGGATGACCGTCGACTGAAAGTGCGCGAGCTAGCAGATATGGTAGGCATTTCAAAAAGTGCAGTCCATCGTATTTTAACAGAAAACTTGGACATGAGAAAGCTGTGCGCAAGATGGGTGCCGCGATTACTCACAGTAGAACAAAAACAGCGTCGTGAGGATGTGTCAGTCGAATGTTTAGCAAAATTTCGCAGCAACAAAGCCGAGTTTTTGCGTCGATTTATCACCATGGATGAAACATGGGTCCATCACTTTACACCTGAGACTAAGGAACAGTCAAAACAATGGACTGAAAGAGGAGAATCAGCTCCAAAGAAGGCAAAAACAGTTCCATCGGCAGGAAAAGTCATGGCTTCAGTTTTCTGGGACGCGCGTGGCATAATTTTTATAGATTATCTTCCAAAAGGAAAAACCATTAATGGCGAGTTTTATGCGAACTTATTGCAGCGTCTGAGTGAAGAAATAAAGAAAAAACGGTCTCACTTGTCAAAGAAAAAAGTTTTGTTCATCAAGACAACGCTCCAGTCCACACATCCGGCATTGCAATGGCTAAAATCAAAGAATTAAAATTTGAATTGCTTCCCCATGCACCTTATTCACCAGATTTGGCCCCGTCAGATTATTTTCTGTTCCCAAACCTAAAAAAATGGCTCGGCGGGAAAAGATTTTCAAGCAACATAGAGGTTGAGTCTTTGGTTAATGGCTATTTTGAAGAGTTCGACGATTCCTACTATAGACGTGGCATTGAAGCTATAGAGCACCGCTGGGAAAAGTGTATCGAGCTACAAGGAAGCTATGTAGAGAAATAAATATAGTTTATCCCATTTATTTTGATTTTTCTTGGTTAGGTCGGCTACTTTTGGGACCACCCTCGTATTATAAACAATTCGTATGTCAAAATAGATTTGTACAACTTCGTTTTCATTTCCATGGAGCGAGTTGTCATAAAACGTTTATATATGAATGTATTTTTTTATGAATAGTCGGAGTTAAAGCAATGAGTCGTATGTCATAAAATTGCTGGTACTGGTAGCGAAACCTTACAAGTCACAAACTCATGTTAAAGGCAGTAACATAATTTCAAAAACAATTCGTATTCGGTAAATGGAATCGTTGCATGTCGAGCTGATTCAAAATGAAAAACCGATACCTAAAGAGATTAATTTGTTAAAAATCGGGTGGAGTCGTGAAAATCCTATGAGAAACAGTAAGTTGATTTTATTTTGACATACGACCTATTGGATCCGACGATATTTTATACATGTAATAGCTTTATTTAATAATAGTTCTTACAGATGTCAATATTTCGCTGATGTCATCGCTAATAGGTAGTTAATATGTAATGCGGCACACAAATCGATACTCGCGTATCCGCTACATACCGTTTACTTTACCGCTCGACTGAACTTAAATAATTTCAATAATGCAAGCCTAAACTTTTTGTAAAAATCAGCGTCGATTATTAATTTAGCCGACTAGTTTAATATTTTCACTGTAATTAACAGTTTCTAAGATATTAGCTGGGGAGATAAAGGAAGCAAAAAAACGAACTACAATTTTGCAGAAGACTCTCATTGTGGCATCTGGGGGCCAGTCACGCTAAGTTATACCAAAATAACAATAATAGCAATAATAATAATAGCAATAACCAAAAACGTTACGTTAAGCACATTTCGTATCGCGCTAATCAAAAGAAAATTATATTTTTAGTATTTTTTATATTCAAGGTAAGCTCTAAACGGTTTGCATTAGGCTTTACTTTGGTAACGTCAATGATTTAATCGTCCAGAAAAAATAGTTATATTTATGTCTTCTCATTGCCAAGGCGAAAACGTTTCCAATGCCGAGAAGTAGGTAATAAAATGGTAAGGTAGGTATAAAATATCGCCGAAGTATCATGATGACTCTTTAAACTTTCTGTCAACTTAGTTAATTTATAATTGCTACTCGTAGAAATGTTTGAACAACTTGAGAAAGTTCCTATTGTTAGCGACAAGTCTCTAAAGTTAACAACATTAGCTTAGTTTAGTTGGTGTACATCCGAATCGACACCACTAGCCCCCGTAGCATGACATCGTATGTCGCGCGCGACATAGGAGTGAGAGTGGGATAGTTGTATATTTCTTTCAAGCGAATGAGTAGGACAAATATTATCTCGCGCGACATAAACGTTTATAAACGTTTATAGGTAATACTTGGGGGGTTCCGGGTCGAATCCCAGCGCGGTGCATGTTTGCAACTCGGTTTGGTTACTGTATAAATATTTGACTGAGATCAGCTGTGACTGAGATCAAGCGCTAACCAATAATTGTGTAAATACAAAAAAAAAATCCATGGACATACATACAGCGCTACTAGTTCCACACTAGGCAACTAGGCTTGTATTATGGATACCAGATGGTAAATATACTACACAAACATTTTTTTTTTTGTAAAATATTCACATATACATACAATGTAGGTACAGTAAAGTCCATCTTTAGCCTGTCTTGTTGGAGGTAATATAGTATGAAGCAATGATCTAATGAAATATTTATAAATGCAAATTCCTACAGTTACAGCTTTCGAACAACTATACTTCAAATAAAGATAAGACAATCTAGTATCGGTCTTAAAAAAATACAATTAAAAGTAACATCGCATGCAAAAGTGGTATCTATAAATCAAACATTGCAGAGAAACGCTGGACAGAACGATGATAATAAGGAAAGTGACAGGGCAATTACAGCGTCTGCCCACATGTGCCGCCGCGTACTTACGCGTTCGCGCATGTTAAATTAGCTGGCGCAAAACAGAGGCACTGTGACAATGCATTCTACTATATTTATCAATTACGATTCGTGTATAAAATGGTACTAATCCTTTCGCTAATTTGTAATATTTTATCCCAGCTGAAATTTGGAGAAAATATAAGTTCCAAATAAATTTCGCGTGATAATTAACCATATGAATCCCACCAGTCGCATGTCAAACAGGGGCCGGCGCGTGCAATTTTGAAAAAAAAACTACCCATGCCAATAACTTCTATTTCACTTCACTTCTAATTTTCCTTACAGTAAAAAAACTCATCCAGTATATTGTAGCAGTTAACAGTTAAATAATTTCATTGCAAAACTTTTTTTATGCACAACGGGGTAGCACTTGACCTCAATCACACCTGATGTTAAGTGAAGATGAGGCCGAAGGTGGAAGCGTACTGACCCGGAAACCCCATCTTATCGTAGGTATATCGGATATTTCCTCACGAATCACCTACAAATGTAAATGTCAACCCTTCTGGAGATGAAGACCTGGTGCCTGAACTAGGAATACTTTCCTAGTTCAGGATCCAGGCTTCACAAGTTCTGAATGTTCCTAATCTATGTATTGATTGTATCTGGTTAATATGTACCGATGTAAACTTGTGAAGTGAATAAACGATTACTTACTATTGTAATTTTAATGGAACGGCCAATGAAATCACGTAAATTGTGTACACCAACTTATCTAAAATTACAGAATTTACCGGTAAAATCGCCTATTTACAAATTAACGTAATATGAGTATAAACATAAAAGAAAAGAGATATATTACAATAATAAAATAAATTACATTACATCTATTAAATAAGAGATCCTGACTATATGCTTAGGCTGACTTCATTGATCATCCGTAACTCGCTTTGCGCTTATTACTTAATTGGTGTTGTCTCTTTCTGGTAGACGATTAGTGCTTGAAAGTTTAGCAAAGTATTCTGTACTAGTGTGAGCGAAATCGTTAAGTTTTTAGCTGTTATCAGTAATTGTTTTTACAATTTTACAGTTTTAAGAAAATTAATCTTCATTGTTTCGTTGTAAGTAAACGAAAACAACTTTACTTAGGTAAAGTAGAAAAAAGTGAAGTCTGTTTAAAAATTAATAGGTATAGCACCGTCATTCGAACATAATTAATCAAATTTATTACGTGCTTGTCGAAGAAAGTAAAATACATATTTATATTACGTGCATAAACCTGTCATGACTAAATTAAATTGATTTCAAAGCTCATGCCACAGTTGTTCGTATTAATTTGGGAGAAATTACCCGAAGATTAAAGGCGGCCTTGAATTGAAAGGGTAAAAATTGCCTACATGAGCCTAAATAAATTATCGCTGTCATACAGGGTGGTGAAAATGCCGTGCGGAACGACAAGTGGTAGGATAAACATCAGCTGCGTCAGTAAGAGTACGGTTCTAAGTTAGTGAATTACCCTTAATTCTACTAACTCTAACAAAATTCGGTAAATTGAAGTTGGATTAATGAGACGTTACAAAACTAAATGTTTGTCTAGCTTCTACAAAACTATCATAGATGGCGATGAATAAAGATATCTTGGTTTTGTGGGGTTTATGTTGTCCTTTGCTTTTCTATGTGCGTCTAGATCTGTGTGCTAGGCGTGCATTCATTAAATTAAACAAAACCGGTTTTATATATTAAAACCAAGTATTCGTACTTATAAGAAAATTTAGTTAAATACATAATAATGAACAGGAAAATGTGTTGTATCTCGATGCCATAATGTTGGATATATAGACAGTAATCGAGTTTATTATGGATGAAAGCCCATATATCTAAGATTTTGAAGTATAAATAGCCTACAGTATGTCCCCTACATATTAAGAACACTATTCTAGTGATTACAATGTGGAACCTCAAGTAAGTTAATCCTTTCACTTGTTTTTATCTGGAGGTACTACTAGCTCTTTGTTCAGCGCCATCTATACGAGTAGAAGTTGACATCAAGCAACACTCAACCGTTTGGTTTATTGGTGCTTGAAGTTAAAAGAATAAATATAGTAGTAAAGCAAATTATTTGAAAAGTAAATAACAAATTACAATTTACTAATAGTTTCCGACTCTTAGCAATTCATAGACGTTGTTTGTTTGTAAACACTTTTTTGAACAGGAACACATAAATCCTGTACATTCACTAGATAAATAGATGATAATTGGCCCTATTCGATGTGAGATGTTGGTCCTAATTATGTTCAATATCTAATGAAGGTCACATTTAATAAACCGATTTATCGCAAGGGCTGCAATTATTCGATCCATTATTTCGTTTAAAGTGTTTATTACACTATTCTGTTTGTAGGAATTCTAATTAGGTGTTCCTAATTAGAATTCTAGAGTGTTGTCTAATTAGGAAATCGGAAGCTAGAAAGCGCTTATTACACCATACTAAATACTGAGACTGATTCGGCTTACATTGCTGGTTGAAGTAAGGAAATTTGAATTAATAGAACCAAGGCTTGTAATGTATTGCGAATTAGTCTCTGCATTTAGGATGGTGCAATACCTAAGCGCTTCCTAGCTTCCGATTTCCTAATGGGATGCCCTACAAATAGAATAATCGCATATTGTATTTTGTTTTAAAATAATAAGAAATACTCTCAGTCATTGAATTCGTTCAATGTCAGGGTTCGAATCTCGCGACGGGTAAATGTTTGTGTGATGAATATGAACATTTATTCCTGAGTCATGGATGTTTATATAAATATTTATGTATGTTTATCCGTTATCTAGTATCCATAGCACAAGCTTTGCTTAGTTTGGGACTAGATGATTGGTGTAAGTGTCCGAAATATTTATTATTATTATTATTGAAAATTAAAAACGTTTTATCGTCCTTTACCGTTGGGACACCTCTTAAAGGCATTTCAAGCATTTAATTAGATGCCGCCGCTTAGTACATGCAGCACGTTACTCGTAGAAGCCAACTTTTGCCGTTGTTATAGTCGCGTAAAAATTGACCATACGCTTTGTAACACTTTCACGCGCACCTGTACCTGAGTGGATAAGTGGAGCGCGTCGACAATCAGGCTGCGTCCGAACGCCCCGCCCGTAATGAAACAATTTCGTTCTGAACAGTACCCTGCTGTTGTCATATCGCGTCGTCCCATAATAAAGTGTTTTCGACGTGAATGTACATTACGTGGAAAAATAATCATGGATGTTTTGTAACGTACTATAAGTCTGTCATGTATTCCGGGGATACAGGATTGGACCAAGTGTAGATTGGGTAACTTAGCTGAGCTGCGATCCGGCTCTCAGATCAGCTCAATTTGTATACACGCCGATTCAGAGACTCGGGCGATTGTATATCAATGCAGGTTCATAACATTAAAGCGATCTCAAGATTGATTGTGAATCCACTCCTTTACCATGCGGTCTCTTCTGTTAAGGAAAAAATCTGCACAGCTGTCTCCTCTTCTCCCTTCAAATAGGTACAGTCGTCTCCATAACCAGTCATACAGGGCAATTTTAAATGATTACCAATCGCAGTTCTCTAAAATGATAGTCAAGACAAATGTGTCATTTTACAGTACTGCGGTTGGAATAGCTTGAATAGGGATCATACTAACATTAATCATATAGAACAGCTCGGTATGAATAACTATGACGCCGACTGTACATTGCATACTCACGCATGGAGACACGATCAATAACAATATTGTGAGTTTATTAGGTGCTTAAAATAATGTTCATAAGGGGTCGATACCACCACACGACTAATGAGCATAGGTCGGAATAGGAAGATTGTTTTTTTTTTACAAGCTAAATTCAGATGTATTTATTATGTGGTAAAGATCAGAGTTAAGCGACCTACGTTCTTTATAAATAATACAGAATCAAAAAAATTTATTTCTAGGATACAACGGATTCCTACGATACAAATACATTTAATAATAAACTACATATATTATAAATTAATATAAACAAATAACTAAATACATATAAATTACGTCCACAAATATACAAACACATAAATAAATCAAATAATAAATATACCTAATCAAACTCATACCAATGATGATTGAGAAATATAATTTCTCTTTAACACGGAAGGGCTTATAAACGAATGATTTTCGAATTTTTCCTTTAGTTGTGGCGTAACCGGTTCCGAAAATACCGGTAAATTAAGGTTTATATGGATTTTCGTTCAGAGCGCATCCTAAATGGAGTGCTACCACAGAATTAATATAGTACTAGCGCTACCTAAAACCTTAATAAACCGGTTTAATCCAGACAGACAGTGCACGCGTCGGCGTCGTTTGAAGTTTGTATTGATAGAGGCAGCGTCGTCGGTAAGAGCGAAATGAAAAGCACTAAAAACCGGTTAATTTATTCATAGTTTGCTCCGTTTAAACCGTTTTTTTAGAGTTTAAAGTAGAGCCAAAACTATGTAAGACACTCCTTTGTACTTGATGCTGAAATAAAGGTAAACAAGCCCTGGGTGTAAGACCTTCCTCCATGCTAAATTTCACGATTTTTGGGGCAAATACAGGAAGTTTGTCAGATTGGCACCTCAAAATGATTTCCAATGGTAATATTAGTTACGGAACCTTTAGAGCACGAGTCCTACTTTCACTTGACTATCTTTTTCAGTTTACAAACTCCACTGAAACTAAAACTAAATAATTAATTCTATCTTCAGGGTTGAAAACAATCTCTCCTATTGTGATAAAATTCGATTACAATCGCATAAACAAAGTTTTCGTTAACTCTACTTAAGTCTCGCCTTCGGAAAGTTTGTTTTATTGCCTTGCACGAAGATACGAATGTTCCTGTAAGGCGTGGTACATGTTTGTTCGACATGGCACACTATCTGTTCGCCAGTGGCCTGCAAGTAATCGATTAAATGTGAGATTGGTGCCAATTTTTTTACCCGACTGCCCAAGAAAATAAATAATAATAATAAATAATAAATGTCTTTTTGCACAAACACACAGCGCCATCTACGTCCACAGTAAGCATCTAGGCTTGTGTTATGGAATATCTTTGTAAATAAATACATGTATAAATGAAAAACATCCATAACTCGGGAACACAATACATGTCTGTATTCATCATATAAACATATGCCCCTAGCGGGATTTGAACGCGCGACCATTTGGTATAGTAGCAGAGTTTCTAACCACTACACCAAACAGGTCGTCATCTATATCGTCATCCTCCAAATAGGGTTATGTTTTTCGAGTGTAAGTATTTTCTTTTCCTTACTCCCCCCTCCTGGTGTTCTTAGGCGATCCTGGATCACAGAAACACTTGCCTGTCCTAGAGCCACCACAAACTTCCTTTTTCTCTCTTTCAGTGTTCAAGCAGCATGATGTGGAATAAACTGCCAAAATTAATTCAGGACAGCCCTTCAATTGCAGTATTTAAGAAAAAGGCTAAAAGAGCATTACCTCTTCCATCTCTCTTGATATTATTATGTGTATGTAGGTTTATTATAATTTATATTTTATGTATATATTTCGCAGTAGGTATATGTACTATATTTAATGTAAATTTATTATTTGGTTCTTTTCTTTTTATTTGTTTTATTATTCGTTGTAGTATTTTTCCTTTGGCACACTATTTGCTGCTAAACCCCAAATTTACTCCGTTTCCTATTTCAATGCTCAGGTCGACTAGGAGAGATCTCTTAAAAAGCTAAGTGCACCTTTGTACGTGACCTATTGTTTTTACTCTGTTATATGCAATGTTTTGGTGCAATAACGAATATAATAAGTAATGTCTGTTTCTTTGTCGCAATTTTCGCTTTCGAAGTACATGGTGTCGTTAGATTCGTCTTGATACCTCTTTATCATAAAATGTGTCATAGGATATACATATTTTATTGTAAAACGTCCAACATGGCGTCAGCAAAATACAAAATGCTGTAGGGTTTTT
Organism: Oegoconia quadripuncta; assembly: GCA_949316235.1. Taxonomy (NCBI): domain Eukaryota; kingdom Metazoa; phylum Arthropoda; class Insecta; order Lepidoptera; family Autostichidae; genus Oegoconia; species Oegoconia quadripuncta. Next base: position 5,806,534 of record OX438753.1, on the reverse strand, counting down.
CTGTTTTTAAATACTATAATAGTTATTTCTCTTCTTAATATGTGTTTATTAAACTTAGAGTGAACAATAAATTGTATTTTTTTTTTTTTTTTTTTTATTATTAAAAATTTTATTAATATTTATTATTAAAAAAAAAATATGCCTTGATTCGAATGTTGCAATTTTTATTTGGTCAGAGGTTTATAATTAACTAGCTTAATTAACTTTGTTAGACGCGACGACAGCTCCTATTAAAGAGCTGATGCGCGTCCGGTCCCATGGCCCCATGGTCTCTACCCCAAAAGGCAGAAATTTGTAACCGTGCACGGCAGTGTATTGACGCAGGTAGCATCCTACACTAGCGGCCTCCCACGCTGCCACGGAATGATAGACATACCATCGGGCTTCTTCCCATCGTCACGTGCTATGCCGTTCGGCTCTAGAATAGCCGGCATGTTGATGGAGGCAAGGGCCCTCCGGATGATATCATTCAATGAAGCTTGTCGGAACTGGCGACAGGCTTCATTCAATGATATCATCCATATCACTGGTTTGGCGGTAATCGACTTAAATAAAGTAAAATATTCATCTCATATTCACCTCGTTAATGTTAAAGACATGTTAAGTCCGTTCACGACCATCATATGATTTATAATTGGATAAATTTTAAAATAAAATAAAAATAAAAAAATAAAATAAAATATTTGTCATTACACCTCTTTTGGGGTAGGTGCCTGTGGGTAGTTCCTACCAATTGGCTGTCAATAGACAAGCCCCGACTCACAACTTGGCAGAGAGTTCCTATAGATTGGTACGTGAATAGTCGACTGTACCGATTGTGCTAGCCAGTCACGTGTGTGCCAAGAAATATTTTTTTTCCACCAAAGTCGTGTCGACGCAAAGGGAACGTATGGTTTAAGTGAATTTGTTACATGATACCTACGTGTCCGGGACGGGCGATAGTCGTAGCAGGTGTAGACTAGTGTGTCTTATACCAGAAGCTTGAGTGGAACATGTGTTCCATACTTAATGTCCACTGGACTTGGGAATACAAGGCGACATCAAAGTCGGCCTGTGCCCTTTTAGCACAAATTGGATAACATAATGTAGCCATATCATGCTAGTTGGATAGAATATGAGGGATGATATACTCTTTGCTAACGGCCGAACGTCTTTCAGTATTTATTTTTCAATCTTAAACCAACCTTTAGGAATATATCATGAAATTCCCAATGGATATTTCTTTAGCGGAATCTTCTTTAGTTGAAATTGAGTTAGAGTAACTCTGCCTACTTGCCTCGCACAAGTAATCGATTCTATCGTAGATTTTTCCACAGGGTAAATGTGCTTTACTCTTGCCTAATCGTCACGATCTATGGGTTCCACAGAATACCTGCGCTTCAGTATAATTACTACGTTGCTGCAGCTTATGCTGAGTTTTAACCGCCTCCATGGCTCAATGTAAACAAACAACATAGGGCTTACGAATCGGAGGTCGCGGGTTCGATGTCCAGCGGGGTACATGTTAAGTACTCGGTTTGTTTGGTGGTAGGGCATTTGAAATGTCCGCCTGGCTAGGTAACACCATCTTATCTAAATCTGCCGCCAAACAGCAATGTTAATAGCATTGTTGTGTCAGAGATGGGATTGCCAGTTGCCCAAATATTTGTATTTCCGGGCCGGACACTTCCACCTTCGGCCTCATCTTCACTTAACATCAGGTGTGATTGAGGTCAAGTACTAACCCGTTGTGCATAAAAAAAAAGTCCAAATTGACATTGCTGTTTTTTATATAAATGATCTGCAACCAACCATCCTGTATCTAAAGTCAAATTAATGATTTTTCTTCCTTTCGTTTTTCTTTCACACACGTACCAAAAAGAGAGCGACATTATTAGTTTTATTAAAATATTTTACCGCGTAAACACACACACAAGTATACATACTACAATATATACGGATATTCAATGGATTTTATATTTATGTTTAGTTTAGAAAAAGTACATTATAAGGGTGCATTAGTGCGTTTTTTCAAGAATCAGAACCTACAACTAAAAAAAAAAGGATTTCATTAAGCGCCTGTCAAGCATACGTCATATTGGTAAGACACTAACCATTACATGCTTCTCCTACTAACATACAATGTGACATGACTTAATTTAGAACTCAATAACTTAGGTTACATCGGAGAGCTCACTCACAAAAAAATCCTTTTGGCGGTCGAAGTGACATTGGGTTATATTTTTTTTTATTTATTTATTTTTTTAGGTCTATGCCTGAGCACATCGCGATTCTAAGATAAAGTATAATTTTATTGTTTGAGAAGATATTCCTTTTCTGAGGTTCGTTTTTCTCTGTTTCAGATGTGACGGTGACATACCGTCGCGGACTGCCCGTGATAACGGTGCCGCTGCCGTCCCGCCGCGAGAGGTGCCGGTTCACACTCCGACCCGTCTCGCAAACCGTTGGAGACCTGCTTGAACAGGTACTTACACACACACTCCGGCGACTTGATGATCCGAAGTTTCTAAGGAACAAGGACTGAGAATATGGTAGCACTTTAAGGTCTACTAAATACCACACCACAGCAATTCTTATGAAGGTCGTTGATCTCAAAGCCGAGGGGCGACCTACAACTTTGTCTACTCGCGATTTCTTCAGAACCCATTTGCTTCAGTTGTCAGTTCAGCGACAAATATGTTCAGCCCGTTGCTATTTCAGCCTGCTACCTTGGCTTTTTTTATTGGCGACTAGTCTGACCACAATCTCATCTGATGTGGAAAACTATGTGGTCGGACATTGACGCCGTGATAGCTTTTTCACCTTAGACTAGTAACTGAGTTGTTTAAAATGTCTAATAATGTGCAGGTGAAGGCGGAGGATCGCGGCGTGGAGCGCGCAGCCGCGCTGGCTGCGGACGAGCGTGTGCGCATCGCCGCGAGCGACACAATCGAGTCGCTGCTAGAGAACGACTTCCGACTCATCATCAACGACACCGAGTACTACGTCAAGAGTCCGACACAGGTAACATCAGCTTTCATTCACATATTGCTTGATATAGACCTTCCCTAACGCGCCACACATCCAACCACAAAGGACCAAATGGAAAACAATTTAGAACATCTTGTTGGAACTCTCTCTCGACTGCAACAAATGTAGCCTGCCCCCACATCAGCTCACCGATTCTTTGAGCTGTGTTGGTAACCTTCGTTCACTCTATAGTTACGAGTATTGAATTCTCATACGTTTGAAGTTCTAATGTCGATATATGTATTGCTATAGATATCCCTTTCACATTTATTGGTGCGAATGCAAAAGTGACAAACCTGTGGATTTTTGAAATCTCGAGTGTTTGAGAATCAGAGTCTACGAGAAAAACGGAAGTATCCGACATTTCTAAACATTGATTGCAGCAATTTCATTGACTGACAAGGCACTTTCACCATTATATGACGTTAAACTGATTTTTGATTTGAAATTGCATACCTATGTTCTCGTATACGTCCCCCTTGCCATTTCTCTACGCCCCCCGTAGCGAGGCGCATACCACTACTGGTGGGAAAGTCCTGGTGTAGTTAAGGCAATTCCAATAATTCACGCAGAATAGTAATGACATTGGATAATCCTTACAATTCCCATATCAATGTCGCAATTACAGTGATCTGCAGGTTATGCGTGTGTTTCCTATAATGAAATTACCCAAACTCGGTCCGTTGTTTTATGAAATGAACCGTTGTGTGATGTTGTGATAATTTAATATATAGTTAAATAACTACATATACACAATTAAAATGTTAAACCTCAACATAGCGGATAACCAATTCATATTGTGACGACCTGTTTAGTGTAGTGGTTAGCAACTCTGGCCACTATACCAAAAGGTTGCGGGTTCGAATCCCGCTAGGGGCATATGTTTGTGTGATGAATACGGACATTTGTACCCAAGTTATGGTTGTTTTCATTTATAATAAGTATTTACAAAAAAAAAATGTATTTATGTAGTATATCAACCATCTGGTATCCACAACACAAGCCTATAGTTACTTACTGTGGAACTAGATGGCGCTGTGTGTATGGCTAAGAAAATTTTATTTTTATTTTGTTTATATTGTACGTTATTTAGGAAAAGCATTTAGTTTATCACGTATATGTAATTAAAAATCAGGTCAAATACAAGTCGGGAGTGGGGTAACTATCAGTTATTTTATTGCAATTGTAAAAGTTATCGCAATCAATTGCCTAAAAACTTGTAATTGTAACTGTATACTACTAAAATAACGTAATAAGTATAAAGAGGAAATAATATACTTTAACAGTAAAGGAGTTTCAGTGGTATCAGTGATGTCAAGCTACAAAATAAAGCTGTATTTTGGTGAAACGAACTCTTAAAAAAATTTGCGTTCACTTACCCGCTTGCACAGTAGTAATTTGGGTAAGGGTTATGTCTTGCACACCCTCAGTCACCCTTATCAATTTAACTAGGATCAATAATGGTATACTTATTCTTCAAGGCCCGCAATTTAATAGTTCCTCTACCTACACGATGGGCCATCGATAGACCATCGAATGGTAGGTGAGACTGCCCAGCGATGGTTTCAAGAGGATGGCAACGTTTTATATCGTCGTATTTCAAGATTTACCTATTAACGTTCGATCACGTACAAACAATCACTTAACTTTTAGGCCCGTATTAATAAACCATTCTCAAGATTGAGAACAGTTTTGGGATCGGTATCGAGTAAACGTAACTTGAGACGTGCACAATCAAGCAGTACTCATTTGAGAGGTGCGCATGTTAATAAACGTAACTCAAGACTATCATTCATTCGCCGCTGAGGCGATTACTTGAGAAGTGATCTCAGCTGAGTAGACCTCATGATTGGTTTATAATTTAGCACGGAGCTTGAGATATAGTCAACTGCTTAAGACGCATCTCGATTAATACAGCCTCAAGACTTCTATTGAGATTGATTTATTAATACGGGCCTTAGACGCATACTGGCACCAATCGGTGCCAAAAATTTTGTTTAGACGCGTACCGTTATCACTGACGTACTATCCTTTGATGTGCGGCCGAAAAATAGATACCGAGGCTATCTCCGACCCAATGGTCGGTGCGATCACCGCGTCATAATCCATCCGACGCCCTTGTGCCCTCCATATGATAGGCCATCGTGTATAGTAGCTTATAATAGGTAAGAGGGTGAACCTTGTTACTTTACATCTATATGACCATAACTTCATGGCCCCACTAGCTAATGACCGGATTTACGTCATACGTCTATCTGATCCTCTCGTGTTTGAGATACCATTTAGTTTCCATTATCCGGTGAGTGAATGATAGCTAGCGTGTATATTACTTGCATAATGCAACAGCACTCAGGTTCGATGGCCGATAACAGGTGGACAAACATACCAGTCTAGTCTCGAGTTAACTGCAGTGGGTCCACAATGGCGATGAAATTGGTGGCCTTAGTCGATTGTGCTAGCCGATAGTGTGCCATTTAGGTGATTTACACTGTCGTATTTAGTGTGCGTTCAAATTGCTTCGGAGCGTGGTGTGCAAATATTTTTGTATACATGAGTCAACACATTAACCGCCCTCTCAGTAGAAGAGGGTATGGGGTATCCACAGATATAAAAATAAATTTGCTGTTCATAGCAGCCGCTTACACAAAGTCACTAAGTCACTCAAGGGATAATGTATACGCTTTTATAATAAGGTTCCGGTAGACATTCAAAATTTGCCTTTAAATAAATTATGTATATTCTGACGATTTCATATGTTATTCTTATAACTTACGAAACATTTTTTTTTTGAATTTGAATTTAAAACGGGGCCAATGCGGATTGGGCTTTGCGTCAGATTACTAGCCGCCTGACAATCGTCTGTTAAGGCATAATCGAGTGCTTTCAATGAAAACAAACAACGTTTGACGTGTCCGTCGTCGCTGCGAGGAATAGCATTAGCCTTTCGTCATATTGATGTTAAGTGCCAATGAGGGCGAAGTTCCATGGTCCCTCATCCAGAATTCTCAACGTATTGCGGGGTATGGCAAAGGTGTTGCGGAACGGAATAAAACAATATTTTTTACTTGTTTTTTCACTGTCTGCTATGGGTCGAGCGCATGGCGTTGGCATTCTCAGATTTATCTATCAGTTTTTCCAGTTAGTTAATGCAACAAAATTTGTGTTGATAATAAAATACTATGTATGTGTCAGCATCGGAAAAAAAAAGTTGCGGTCAAAATGTGTTTAATTTTTACTGATAGGTATTTTGTATGTGATAGAACTACTAACCTAATGTTTATATTATTGGCACTGTCATAAGTTTTTCTTATATATAAACATAATATCACGACCTTTATCCCAATTGGGGTGGTCAGATTTTTTTTATGCACGACGGATTGGTACTTGAGCTCAATCACACCTAATGTTAAGTGAAGATAAGTTCGAAGGTGGAAGCGTACTGACATTTGGGGGACTGGCTATCTTATCTCTGACAACCGGAACACAACAATGCTATTAACATTGCTGCTTGGAGGCAGATTTAGACAAGATGGTGGTAGCTAACCAGGCGGACATTTAAAATGCCTTACCACCAACCAAACCGAGTACTTAAACATGTACCCCGCTGGGGATCGAACCCGCGACCTCCGAATCGTAAACGAAATGTTGTTTACATTGAGCCACGGAGGCGGTAGATATTCCAAACATTAGTATTTGGGTGTTCCCAATATTAGAGATTAATACTTGAAACAATATTACGAAATATACAGAAATACACGCGTGACAGGGTGAGCCCATCACCGTTAAAGTACAAATCTATTGATGTTTAGTGGAAAGTCCCTTAGTTGCCTTTTACGACAGATAGACGAGACGGGCTGGTTCTATTCTCTTTACGTACCGAAACCACACTTATTCCTCTTAATATTTGTTTAAACGTCCCTTTCAATATCTGTTTAAATGAGTCTAATACTTACATTAAGTTTTACAACGTTGACTATTAATGCAAGTGCCGAAACACCTCCCGTTCGCACAACACACCATTAGTGGAGCGAGCATTGCCGACTCGCTTGAAATTTTAATAGTGAAGTACGTACTTACTATAATTTTGTGCTGCAGTTTCTGTAGTTACATTTATTTTACATCTGTACTTTCGAAGCATTGTTGGTTTCGAAGCATGACGACCTTTTTGGTGTAGTGGTTAGAAACTCTGCTGCTATACCAAAAGGTCGCGGGTTCGAATCCCGCTAGGGGCATATGTTTATATTATGAATACAGACATGTGTTCCCGAGTTATGGATGTTTTTCATTTATACATACATTTATTTACAAAAAAAAATGTATTTGTGTAGTTGACCAACCATCTGTGTGTATGTGCAAATATATTTATTATTATTATTTTTTATTTTTTTTAGAGATGTAGACTTCTGTTAAAATGTTTTGTTTGTAATTTATCAGTCTGTCTGTATTTGTTTCATAGGCTTATAATAGAATTGTTTCATAGAATAGCGAAAGCAAATGCGCCCCGAGTTTAGATTAAAATATAGATTTTACTTAAAAGGTATATATCTAATATTGCGATAAATGTTTTTCAACCTTAATAAGTTTATACGTTTCATGCTGGACCAGACTTTTTGTTTCCTTTATTTGTCCGCCAGGGCCCACCTGGCGCTATAATGAGCTTCAGCCGTAATGAGTTTTCCCGAAAAAGAAAAACCTTTTTATTCTCTTAAGAATCTATTACAGTTATTTGAGAAAATAAATAACTAGGTCCTACAAAAAATCTCTCGGGAGATCTTTGCGCTCTGCTTTCCAAATATTTTTAATTAAGTATTTTTACCTTCGTATACATATTTGTTAACCTACAAAATTATGAAATAAAATCAATTATAATACAACAGACACAACTTTTACTTTATAATTGGTCAAGTAGTAAAAAATATTGTCTATAAACTGATCTATTTATTTATTTATTTATTTAGGAGAAGCCAACGGCGATACATTGTAAGTAAAACAAAACATTGAGTAGATGTATGTACAGCTATTACAGGCTTCTACATATTAACAAAAAAAATAAAAACTAAGTAACAGATATGCTTCCATATTGCATGTATGGTGGTACGATGTGTCTATATGTGTGGGTGTGTGTGTGTGTGTGAAGGGAGTATTTACACTATAAATAGCATATTACATGTTATAATAAAAGGGTAAGGTATGAAGACATATTAGAGTAACTATAATATTATAATAATTATTAATATTATCTATATGTATATAATTATTCAGTGAATATGTCATTAACATAACCACTTAGTAATTCGATACAAAGAGTTTATTAGTTATCCTATCTTTAAAGTAGTCTTTAGAGTTAATGAAGGGGTCAAAATCTGCAAAGTTACAGTTGTAATTTTTTGATATACGTGTAAATACTGAGTTTTGACTATAATTTGTTCGGCGTGAGGGCACGTGTAGCATAACCGTGTGCCGTGTGCGCTTACAAGGCGTGAAGTAACTAATTTCTGAAACAATCGCCGGGCAATCTATATTGGAGTTCAATATGTCATACAAGAAAGCCATATCAAGAAGGTGACGCCGATCATTTAATGTGAGTAATTTGTGATGTTTGCAACTGACTTTATATTCTTTTAAATACGTACGTGTGCGGTAGTTCAAAAATTTTAAAAACTTATACTGTATTTTTTCTATTTTATCTATATAAATATTATATCGAGGAGACCAGATGATACATCCATACTCCAGGATACTGCGTACGTAGGCAAAATAAATTGATTTTAAACAAGCTACATTAGTGAAATACTGGCAGGTACGCTTTAGAAAACCAAGTCCTTTATAGGCCTTATCAACTATAGTACTTATGTGAATATCCATTATTAGTTTATGGTCAAGAACGATACCTAAGTCTCGAACAGCAGTGACTCTTTCGATATATATATTGTTGATATTATAGTTGAAATCACAGTTAGTGCGCCGACGTGAGAAAGTGATAGTTTGACATTTATTAATGTTGATTTTAATTCTGTTAACCTCATAATATGTACTAAGTCTATGTAGATCGTCTTGTAGTTTATTACAATCTCTCACATTTATTGCATCCAGAAAGATTTTGGTGTCATCTGCATACATAAGAAACTGACTGTTAACAAAGCAGGTATATATATCATACAGGTAAGCGTTATATAATAACGGTCCCAAATGGGACCCCTGAGGGACCCCAGAGGATATGCAAATTAAATCAGACTTACACCCACCGATTACTACTAATTGTGAGCGATTGCTGAGATATGATTTGATCCAGCGCAGAAGGTCACCGCATATACCAATGTGTTCGAGCTTTCTGAGCAGAATAACGTGATCTACACGATCAAAAGCTTTTTCAATATCAGTATAGATCACGTCAATCTGCTTACCTTCTTCCATTTTGGTTAATAAATAATTAAAAAAGATGGTCATGTTAGTTTGCGTGGATCGTCCTTTTAGAAATCCATGTTGTTGTTCGGGAATGGCATTAGTTATGATTGGGTAGATTCTGTTATAGACAATTTTCTCGAAAATTTTGTTAAAAACATTAAGAATAGAGATGGGTCTATAATTAGTCACTTGTGATTTGCTGCCTTTCTTATGAATCGGTACTACGTTAGCTACTTTCCACAATTGAGGAAACACGCCCTCCTTCACAGACCTATTAAATATAATCGATAGAGGAAGAGCTAAAGCTGAGCAACATTTTTTAATATATAATGGTGGTGTATTATCAGGACCTGCCCCCTTGGATACGTCAAGACTTTTAATGAGTTTCAATACGTCATCCTTTGTGATGGAAACAGATGAGATACAGGCAGAGGAATCAGTATACGGAGGAGCCAAGTATAAAGGCGGATAAGTGGAGGCTGGCTCTTGAAAGACGCTCTGAAAAAAAGAATTAAAGGCAGAACAGATGGCTTCGCCTGTGTAATCATTACCTTTATATGTTACTTTGCTGGGATAATTAGATGTCATATTGCGACGTGATTTAATGTAACTCCAAAGATGTTTAGGATTACTCTTTATGCTCGATTGAATATTTTCAATAAACTTATTATAACAGACAGTTTCCACTCTTTGCAAGCGTGCTCTAAGTAAAGAAAACACTTGGTAGTCGCGCTGATTACCGTATTTCTTCCAACGACCATGAGCTTTAACTTTTTCACGCGAAATTCGGATGACTGCGGGTGTATACCAGATGGGATATGTATTGCGGCGAATAGTTTTAAGTGGTATAAATAGCTTAAAGCTATTGTATATATATTCATAAAGAGTATCTACCGCATCATCTACGTTGCCTTCAAGAAGTAAATTATCCCACTGCACTTTGCTTAGATATTCTATTGTACGTTCATAGTCGCACTTGTGGAATCTGAATCTGGGGGAATTGTTAGTCTTAAATGGTTCGGTAGTTATGTCACTAGCATCTATGATGAAAGGAGGGTGAAATACGTCTACTGTTAAAAGAGATGAATCACACTGTTTCAATTCAATTGAAAAATTTGTGAAAACTAAGTCTAAAGTGTTATTACATGAATTAGTAAGCGTATTATGTTGTATCAGGTTAAGGAGGTTCAATTCATCCAAGAAGTTAGAAGCGGCTTCCTGGAAACTTGAAGAACCTTCTTTTACAATGGTATGCCCTAAACTGCTCCACTTAATACAACTAAGATTAAAATCGCCAGCCAGTAGAAAACTGTCGTTTGTATTACTAGAAATCACCGATTTGGTATCCAGAATAAAGGATTCAATATTCTGAACCTGGTGGTCAGAGTTCGTTTCACCCGGTATATACGTAGCCGCTATATGTAGGCTGCCCACCTGGGAAGCCAGCGCGGATTTAGGTATAGTCACCCACAGAGATTCGAATAGCGAGTTGTTAGACCACTCGGGACGCGTAATAGCACAGAGTGTGCGCTTCGTGAGAATTATGACGCCGCCGCCCGATTTCTTTTTGGTAAGAATAAGGTTCCTGTCACGTCTAAAAACATCATATCTAGAATCACAAAGCTCTGAGTCAAGTATTGAGTCGTGAAGCCATGTTTCAACAAGGATAATTATATCATAGTCTTCGGTGGCAATACTGCGGTAAAGATCAAGACACTTGGTTCTGAGACCACGGATGTTCTGGTAGTAAATATTTAAATTCGCCATTTTTGTTATAATTATTAAATCAAAAAAGAACATGCATGGGGAATATAATTATTAGTTATATGATTATTATCAAAATCTCCTCTGTGGAAATTCAAACATCTGTGGAGCAGAACGACACGCAATAATACTCCGTAGATGCAACTGAAAGGCATCCCATTGTATGCCTGCATGGGCAAAATTACAACCGTAACTATACAGCAAACCCAGAGTACATAATTAATTGATGAAGTAATTATAGTATAATAATCAATTGTATTCAGTTTATAAATGAGTATAAATAATCTGTATGAGATTTTTTATTTAACAGCATAAACGAAACAGAGCTAAACTTGAAATGACATTAATTTAAAAACAATTTTTTTAGGTCAGGTCCTATACAGGGTGAAATTTAATTCGTGTAATTCCAGTTTACTGGTGACTCTACTCCTAATTACAAACAACTTTCCACTAGGAACCATAGCCAAATTCGATCAAAAATATTCGGCTGAATTCGGCTATGGTTGATAGTGAAACGTTGTTCGTAATCAAGGAGTGAAGCCACCAGCCGAAAATTGTTGGACTTCCATACTAAAGGTGGTTTCAGAATGCTCTACTTTGTATGGATAATCGAAATTTTTTGATCGTATTCGACTATTGTTCCTTGGGGAAAGTTGTTCGTAATCAAGAGTGGCGTCACCAGTTAATGGACATTACACGAATTCAAATTCATTCATTCTGTATATAAAAGAAGGCGTTCTTTTTTTTAATCGCATACCTACCTAGTACGACTCCGGGAGGCTAAACACTTCGAAGTCAACGCGGAACCCTTGTAGTTTCGACATGTCTGTCTGTCCGAGATTTAGCTCAGAGGCTCTTACACAGAAAAAAAAGATATTTTGGAACAAGAGACCTAAATGTCTCAACTAATATATCTTGATCTCGATGATATATATATTGGAGTAAGAGAATCACACTCACGTATCAAGAAACATTTTTTTTTGATATTCAGGTTGAAACATCTTGTAACAAGACTTGTGTTACATGGTCCGAAATACAATTTTTGATTAAAAACAATTTGTTTCTTTCCCTAAGATGGAAAATATCTTGTCTTCGCGATTTTGACTCAAGAACTAGTTCTTGTGTCAAGTAAATTACTTAATTGACATAAGCATCCATCTATATATTATCAGAAGTATTAATATTTCTTGAAACAAATAAAATGTTACTCGACATACAGATTGTTGTCGTTTCGCTCAAGAAAGATTTAAAATTCCAATGAAGAATTAAGGCAATATTAAAACAAAAAATATATTATTTGTTATAAAATTGTAGTTGTTTCGGTGAAGAATCACTTGAAATTCCAATGTAGAACTAAGGCAATATAGAAACAACAAATATATTACTTGATGTAAGATTGCTGTTGTTTCGCTCAAGAATTATTTAAAATTCCATTGTAGAACTGAGGCAATATTATGACAAAAAATGGATTACTTGGTATAGGAATGTTGTTGTTCCGTTCAAGAATCAATTCAAATTCCTGTGTAGAACTAAATCAATTTTGAAACAAAAATATATCACTTAATATATAAGGTTGTTGTAGTTTCGTCCAAGAATACAGTAAAATTTCAATAAAGAAGTAATGTAATATTATAACAAAAAATATATTACTTAGAATAAGATTGGCAGTTGCGCTCAAGAATTATTTAAAAAAATCCAACGAAGAAACTAAGACAATGTTACAACAAAATGTATTATTTGATAAGTATACCTATAAGATTGTAGTTGTTTCTCTCAAGAATGGTTAAAAATTTCAATAAAGAATAAAGGCACCATTAAAACAAAAAACTTGCTTGCTTTCTATCGAGTAAATGTCAAAAAATATATAACATCATTTAGGGAAAAATAAAGAAGATGCGATTGAAGAAACATAAAGAATGCGATTTGTAGACCGAGAGTGCCATATTTCGTCTGAATCACACTGTCAAGTACTACACGGCTGTCCGTGTAGTACCTGACAGTGTGCTTCATGCCTATGATGAAGTTGGAAAACGTGGGACTGCCCGTTGACTTACTCTGTTTGTTAAAATATTGGTATGGAGACCAGCAGGGCTAACGATTTAGCACGACTCGAGTGACATAGAGTCGCGTGCGAGATAGCCTACATCTCTCAAAGCCCATTGGCGGTCAAGTTGACACCTGTCAAGCGACAGCCAATCAGCTGCAAGGGACTGAGACTATGTCGCGTGCGACTCTTTCTCACTCGAATCTCTCTAAGTTGTAGTAGCCTAGCTGGTAAATCTTGTGAGATGGGCAAACGAGTTTTCTGCGCCGTACAGGATGGAGTACGGGGTGAGGCAGGGCGGTTTGACCTCGTCCAAGCTCCTCAACTTGTATGTGAACGGTCTGATCGAGGAGCATAGTAGTGTGGTATTAAAGTCGAGGACGGGGGGGTTCCGTAAATAAGACTCGTTGTCTATAGTGATGTTGCACGAACAAGGCCGTTTAATCGGCGCTGACTAAGCGATATGCGTTTATGTTGCAGTAAACCATTACGCTACGGTGAAACACCGAAATAAGGCAAGGTTATCAATTCACTACAGCAGCATATGCGTGTCGGCTGCCACATTGGCAGTGTACGCGTCAATAACATCAGTTACGCGGACGACATGGTGCTGCTGGTACCCTCGTTGAGCGCGCTTATAAAGCTACTCAAGGTGTGCGAGTTGTATGCAGAGTCGCATAGTCTCAAATACAATGTTAAAAAGACTTGAGTACATGGTCTTTGGAGCTGGCAACAAGTCCCCCAAAGTTGTTTGTCCAATCAGCTTATACGGTAAATCTATATCGGAAGTAGAACAATTGAAATACCTAGGACATTATATTACGACTAACCTCAAAGACGATGTCGATATGAAAAAGAAACATTCACAATGAATAATGAAATATTATTGTACCTTTTATAATATAAAAACCTGTTTTTAAAACGAGCAACCCCTCGAGTTTCTTGCTTGTTCTTCTCAGGGGAAAATTGCCTTTTGAACAAGCAGTAGATTAAAAAATGTGCCCAATAAAACATTTTTGACATTGACTAAGGCCCGTATTTTAGAACGTTGCTCAAGCGTAGATCTGCGCTTGCATAGTTAAAAAGAGATGCCGCTATACAAGTTACATAAAGCTGTCCCTATTTAACTGTCCTCAAGCGGAGATCTCTGTTTGAGCAACATCTTGAAATACAGGCCTTTAGATTGTTTTCGTTTCGGTCAAAAACTAAAGCAGCATTATAGCAAAAAATATGTTATTTGGTATAAGAATTTCGTTGTTTCGCTGAAGAATCATTTAAAATTCTGATGTAGAACTAATGCAATATTATGACAAAAAATATAATAATTGGTTTGAATGTTGTGGTTCCGTTCAAAAATCAATTCATATTCCACTAAAGAACTAGGCAATATTGAAACAAAAAATATATTACTTCATGTAAGACTATTGTCGTGTCGCTCAAGAATGAAATTAGAAATAAATCTTGAACTAAAATATAAATTTCTTCCGTCAAGAATTAGATGAAAAAAGTCTTCAGCCAAGGTGCATTCAAAATATATCTCTTGTTTGGAGAAATACGATGGAATAATATTGTACAGTGTTGCTGTACGGAAAAATTTTCCCTCGAATGTGGTATTGATAAAAGATTTTGTAAAAAAGAGAAGCTATCTAAAAGCAAAATCGTGCTTCAACTTTTTCCTTAGAATAAGGTCCGTCATTCGTAAAAAACCAATTCGTCGGCAATTGAATTTAATATACAATATCATAAATATTATAAACTACAACAGAAAATAACCTACAGTGATTGTTGACGGAATCTTCGATTTATGAGGTGATTAATATTCGTCTTCAACAATTACAGCCACCTAGCATGACATGGTTTAAAATAAAATATATCACTAAAAGGTAATAAAATCACATAATTCAGAATGTTGCTCAAGCGTAGATCTGCGCTTGAGCATAGTTAGAAAGAGATGATGCTGTACAACTGTCCCTTTTTAACTATCCTCAAGCGGAGATACTATTGTGTAACATTCTGAAATACGGGCCTCAATCTATAAAAGCGAAAGGACTCATTCACTCACTGGCTAAACACGACATCCGAAAACTACTTGACCCACGAAGCTTACATTTGTCAGGTAGGTACCTACCTCGTTAGTTTATAGGTTAAACTATTTCCTTGGGGTGGCCCCCCAAAAGCGGAAGCTAGTGCTAAATAATAAAAACGAATTTACAGAGTTCAGTATACAAAAAAAAAACGTAAAATAGATACATTTACATCGCAGGCGGGGGAGCGTTATCTAGGTAAGTCGGGTATCTATTAAAAAAGTTGATGTTTTTTTATGGTTCGAAATGAAGGTGGGTCACTTTTGACGGGAACTTACAGAGTAACTTCGGCTTTTTTGATATATTCATCTTTTATTCTATATTTCGGTATTTGATTCGTTCATACATAATAGTGACAGTACAGTGGTATGTCTATGGACTAATGAAGAAGAAGTGTAATAATATATTAAGCAGCAAATTTTAATGTGGAAATGTTATACAAGCCGGGGGTGTAAACAGTCTCCAAATTGAAGGAGGGGATTGTATTGCTGTAAGTGATTATAAATCAATTAAAAAAAGTATACCTTAAAAAAATCAAAATATCGAATTTATTTTGAAGCATCTATTTTTTTTGCGTATACTATGGTATCGGCAAGTTCAAATTCCCATGCTGCCGCCGCCTAGCCAGCGCCGACAAAGGGACCGGCTTCTTTGTCGGCATCTACGGCCGCACGCGCCGCGCGGGTATGCAAGCGACTTCGCTAAACTCCGGTTAGTCTGCCGCGGTGTATCGGTTAAATTGAGCAGCGGGTATTAGCTCGAACAGTTCTTCAGAACACTCCCCATGAAATTTGCGATAGAGAATGTAGAGGGACGCGACGTCTCTTCGCAACGCCAGGGGATCCAGTCGGTCAGTGAGATTCTCTTGGCCGACAATTCGGA
Source organism: Oegoconia quadripuncta (assembly GCA_949316235.1). Lineage (NCBI taxonomy): Eukaryota > Metazoa > Arthropoda > Insecta > Lepidoptera > Autostichidae > Oegoconia > Oegoconia quadripuncta. The sequence goes on along the minus strand of OX438753.1, from coordinate 5,790,346 downwards.
CTGCGCGACGTTGAACGTGGTCAAAAGGAAGAAGCTGGTACTGAGGTGCCCCAGCCCATAGGTGAGAACAATACTCCACGTGCGGCCGAACTTGCGCCTTACAAAGTTGGAGGCGGTGAGCCGGCGTGAAGTAACGTGCCGCTCTACTGAGGACACCTAACTTTTTGGAGGCCAACTTGGCCTTATCCTTCAGATGACCGCGGAATTGAACGTTACTAGAGATGTTCACTCCGAGAATCCCAATACTCAGCTTAACGTCAAGGGGAGTGCTCTGAAATTGAAGAGACAGGAGAAATGGAGTGAAACTGCGAGTAGTCATTAGTAAATGAATAAATATTTCGTATTCATTACGACAATTTTTCCAATTACTTGACCAGGATACGGCAGTTTTGAACAACACTGGGGGAAACTGAAAATAAACTCTAGCAACATTTTAATTTTTTCGAACAACCAACGGCAACGGGTTGGGTGCAGTTATATCTTTTAAAATCACATTTCTAGGTCCTTTTCGGCTTTTCATGATTTTGTCCACAAAGCACGGTTTAAATTATTGATTAGTGTGAAGTGAAGTGATTGCGGTGTTCATATTTTGGAAAATAATAATGGATACCTGTCGTGACGTATCAAATATTTTAGGAGAATGGGAGGTTCCCCTGGATATTATTGAAAACTTCAAAGGTAAGTAACATTGAGCATTTTCTAAAAGTACTAGGTAGGTACTTAGGTATATATGTCGGGCAAAGCGGATGACCATACGTCACGACAGCGCTACACAGTGGCTTGTCCTGTTGGTTGAGTCCGCCTCATGTGGACGCGTTCATAAATGCGCCCGTTAGAGCCACCCGGCACTAGAGCGACCAGCATCTCCTCGTCGTTCGGCGTCTACTTGTTGTATACAGGTGGTCCACGGGTATACGCCGCGTGGTCACCCGTAAACGTGGCGTGGTCACCCGTAAACGTGGCGTGGTCAACCAGTGAACATCGCGTGGTGAACAAGTGGACATTGCTTGGTCTACGATTTCCGAGTACCTGGGATGTCAGCTATGGGCATGAATTGATCGTCATTGTCCTCGCGGGCAGCGCACAATCTACACTGGATCTGTGCATTGGCAATACACTGTCAATGCAATGCAAGCAACGAGTTGTCACTGAGTGGTTCACTTGCGGACCGCGTGTGGACAGCTTTGACAACAAGGGGATCTTGTGACGCTGGGGAGTCGATGTAGTTGAGATAGTAGTGCATATCCATAGAAGTTCATATAAAGAATTCTAATAAGGCGACGTGATGCTGGTTGGATGCCGGATGGCTCAATACTCATTCCGTCGCTGTGTACAATCTTGGCATATTGTGTTTTGACATGTTTATCTTTTCTTTTACAGCACATGCTTTAGATGTAACTCATTTTAAATATTTAATTTCAAACGAATCATATCTGAAAGAAGTTTGTCCTCATATTGGGTACAGAATAAAGTTAAAAACTAAAATTCAGGAATACTTAGATTCAGTTACTGACACTGAAACCACTGCATCTTCATTACAAGAGGACCTTATTATTATTAAAGCAAACTGCCCAGAACAGATGCAAAATATTAATTCCGATCAACCAGATTGTATCCCAGACATATCATTTGAGTTAGAGGCTTACTTGAATGTACCAAGCAGGGCTTCATTGCCAGAATTTGATTTGAAGACTATCCTGCAGTCATCTCCTCAAGGAAATAGTGTCCTGAATTATTATAAAAAATATAAACATTTGAATTCCCAAAAAAGAAATATAATTTGTGACGTCTTAGTGAAGTACTTCTACACATTTATAATCAACAAGTACATAATCATATTTCTCAGTTGTAGAATAGGGTATTGTCTGTAGTTTTCTATGTAGTTAGAAACATTTGATTAGTACATAGTAGGTTAGTTTCACATTGTAGTCTGTGGTACTGCTTGCTTGGTAGTAGTGTATTTCAACTTATATATCGTACGTACTCTATATCGCATCCTGTAATTTATATTTATTAATTACAGGATACGATATAGAGGGTGTCCCAGCACTATTGAACCAAATTGCAGTGGCAGATAGCGTGGCTCATTGCCTAATTTTGTAATTTTTTTAATAAACTATTGTTCTGCAATTTGGTTCACTAGTGTTGGGACACCTCATATAAGTATATTGGCTGTTTTTATTAAATAAAATTATTTTAAGTGGTAGTAAGATTATGATAAAGAAACACATTTGTTAGTTTTATAAAAAAATCACATACCTAGTAGTTTTTGAATTTAAAAAAAAACTTCATCCTTAGTTTTTTCATATGCATTTAGTGTTGGTGTGTACATGTAGTTAATAGTGTGATATGGAGCATTTATAAAGTTGTTGTCGCGCTCAGATGCAAAACGGCTCAGAGGTTAAGGCGCGGTCTTCCAATTTGGCAGGTCCGGGTTCGATTCCCAGGCAGGCCATGTACCAATGAGTTTTTAAATTTAATTGTTTATGTGTATTTATCCGTCTGCTCTTAACACAGTGAAGGAAACCATCGTGAGGAAACTGTATGCCTAAGAAATAAATTCAAACGCATGTGAAGTCTTCAACTCACATTGGGCCAGCGTGGTGAACTATGGCCCATACTCCCTCATATATGAGGAAAAGCCTATATCCCTGTTTGTGGGATGTTTACAGGCTGATGATGATAAAGTTTTTGAGATTTTTCTCGACAACCAACCAACCAACCAACAGATAAAAAGTATATTTATTTAGGTAACCTATTCAACTATGGATCCTAATATAGACCCATCTTTTTAGCAATATCAAACCTGAAGAATTCAATTTGTTGGCTGCCAAAATTGTCACACTTTTCCCAACAGAGTGTATATATACTTACTACATGAAAGCTGTGCCTACTTCCAAATCTGTCTCAGGAAAATATGTGCCTGCAAAAGGAAAATTAGTGGACAAGGTCCGAAATGTATCAGGAGTAAAACGTAGAAGCTCTAAAATTACTTCTACAACAGAACTGAGTACAAACACAGATTCTACTAGTACCCCAGGTAAGTATTGTTACAAAGACATTTTTAATAAGTATTTCTACAATATTATGTTAATGCTTTTCATAAAAATATTTCAGACCCAGCCTCAAACGATGATGTACTTTGGCTTAAACATAACAATGAGCCGTGGGAACAAGTTATTGAAAAATGGAACAAGACATTCGAATTAAGGTCAAAGCAGAATTTTATAACTGTCCATGAGTTTCTCGAAGAATGGTCTATCATAAAAGACAGCAAAGGAGATACTCTGGTAAGCACACCAGTGCGCGTGGACTGTACTGTACGCGCGTGTACGCACTAATAAATATAAATACGTAATAATTAAATATTGGATATGTTACGAAGTCTAGATAACTTTGCCAGAGTAGGCAAAACCTCAATCTTGTAGTAGTGTACCTATCGTAGCGCGGCTGTATGATGCCTCGTATCTGGCCCGGTTTCTTTTACTCATGTGGTCATACGCACGCACACTCACTCGAACGCCCGCACGAACACAGACAAGCACGTACACACACGCATGCGCACCCATGCGTACCCACGCACGTACACTCACTCACGCACGAACTCGCGACACTCGCATGCGCACACGTGCACCCACACACACACGTGCACCCACACACACACGCACAAAGATACACATACGCAGATAATAATACTACTAATTTATATACAAACAGAATTTATTGGTTAATTTTCATTTCCACCGTAAACTTTAAACTTTTTAAATGAACGATTGTTTTTCAGATATTTATGGATTTTGAAAAACTCTATAGTGAGAAGTCACTAAACTTTTATAAAAATTGGGACCCTTTTTTTATGAAACTACTAATTCTCAGAGAAGGAATTATAACAAACGAATATGCCAAATCTTTAATAGAAATTCTACCTGGAATCGCAGACAATGGTATGTAACTATCTATTGGTGTCGATTCAGACAGCCACAAAATTAAACCTAAATTAAAATATTTTTTTTATTTATTTTTGGGTATTTGCTATTCTAATACTATTACAATAGTAATTTTTACATATTTAATTTTAGGGATTTGCTTTGCTATGGTAAAATAAAAATTTGTAGCTTGGTGAAAGAAGCCCTAGTGTATTCTTGTGCATGCATCCTGATGCTGGACTTTATTGAAGAAAATATTTACTTCAAATATGTGCTGTATGTTCCATTTGTCTCCCCCTTTGGTTTGGGGTAAAATTAAAATAAAAGAAATTAAATATTTCAAATTCGAAACATTTTATTATTTAAATAATTGGACTAAATTAAATTTATAATTTAAGTTGATTGCCATAAAGTTTCTGGTTGGCATGTCAGCGCCTCCTCCAACCACAGCCACCATAAAATCACATATATTTTTGATATTGTTAAGTCAGAGAAAGTTAAATAATTTGTTATTGCGTATCTTATATTACAAAAATAACCTCAAAAGAAAATTTAATTTTATCCAGTATGTTTTAAGTTCCGCTTAAACAAAATTAAGTAAGTCAAAAATGGGTTGTCACAATAGCACCGAAGCATATAAACTTAAGTTAAATTAATTTTACAAATTTTATGTCAAATTATGCGACCGCAGAATAGCAAACCGAGGTTTTGATAGATCTTAGTTAAAATTAAATAAATTTGACAACAATGTGCTTTTACATAGTCTCAAGGGGCGTAATAGCAGTTCGATTTCACGTGTTGCGCCTTAGGTTATAAAGTATGTATGATTTGTTGATGATCAGACTTGATGCAAGAACCTAGACGCAGAGGACCAATAGAAGAGGCGCGGGTTGTTCACTGCCGGGCAACTGCTTGTCTTTCAACGTGGACATCGAACAGATGTCAAACAGAACCAGCTCGCATCTATGTAGCAAGTACCTTATAAAACCCAAATTCAAATTATTCATTATGTTTCAGACAAGAAAATACCTGTCCAAATGTTCCTGTTGGGTCATTTAATACCACCCAAAGGCCGCAAATCACGTAAAATTAAATTTTCAACAACGGAATCTATCGAGGGTTTATTGATTCAAATACATGTAAGTATAAATAATTAAAACTTCATTACATTTGGTCTAAATTGGTGGTCATGGTTGGTGAAGACATGTTTACACAAATAACCCGCCAAGTCCGGACTTGCTTTATTGGGTTTATGTAGGTACATATTATGATATTTTTTTTTTATTTAATAAGTTTTCATATACATATACAAAATGTTTTATAAGTTCTGATTTATTCCAGGGTGCAGGCAATATCGACGATATAATACGTAAACAAAAGGAGAAATCTGCAGCGCAAGGTGACACTGTGCAGCCTTATGTCGTGATACAAGGACCGTTACACGACTTTTCTCAAATATATATTATCATCGACGATGTTAAATACTGTATGCAGACAGCTGCAAAGGCTTTCGACTTACTGTTTAAAATATACCACGTATTTCACGCCAAGTATCCTCGCGTCGCCGAGCACCTCCATTTAGTAATCCAAAAAAAGGTGTTTCTCATTAACACTGTTTACGATATGGTCCCACCATACATAATAGACGTATTAAATTTAGAGATATAAGTAAATAGAGTTTTAGTTAAAGAGACAAAGGCTATTTGCTGTTTAAAATAAATCATTTAGTAATACAAAAAAAGTGTTTCACACAGTTTACGATTTTGTTCTCACCATACATATCATAATAGATATATTAAAAAAGAGATTTTAGTTGTGTTGACAATCAACTATGTCAGTTTACCTATCACTACTTATTCTTCTTCTTTATAAAGAGCCAAAATTAACCAGTGTTAAATAGATCTTTGTTTACATAATTTATACATCTCATTTATGTAAAGTTTAAAAAATAGAACCTGTTAAGATTTTTTATTGAATTAAGCTAGTAGGAGAAACTTTTAAAAATGCTGTGTCCAGAGTGTAAAATTGACCTGGGTAATTTTAAACAATATGTTCTACATTTAGAGCTTATTCATAAGATAAGTAACAGTTTTCGTTGTTACGTAGAAGGTTGTCAGAGAACTTATGGCTCAAAATATTCTTTAAAAGATCATTTAACATTTTTCCACAAATTGTTTGATAATCGCCGACTTAACAGTAAACTAAATGAAGAGACCGCCAGTCCCAAATCTCCGAATTGTATGATTACACCTGTTAATAAAATGCATACAAGTAATCATTTGAAAAGTTTTACTAAGCTTGAGTCAAGCAGTGAAGATCACAATAAAAACAGTAAAGATATAATAATGCAATTTAGAGACGATGTTCACTTATCTGTGACACTTTTTGTATCAAAATTATACAGTAATTTAAACATGCCTAGGAGTCAAATACAAAATCTTATCGAAATGTTCAATAATTTTCTTACGGATTCATTAGATCACATAGAAAAACAAATCTCACTAACCGACAACATTGATTGTAGTGTGCAAGAACATTTTAAGAAATTGAATATGTTTTTCGATATATTAAAGAACTGTTTTCAACCAATTGATACTGAATATAAATTGATAAAGTTTTTTAATTCTAGTGGTAAGCTCGTGAAACCAATTAAGAAAAAAGTAGGTGTCTCTAAGGAACGAAAACGTATCAACTCTGAAGTTATTATGTCTCTAAAGGATGAATACATATATTTGATACCTTTAAGAAATAGTTTAAAGCTGTTTTTAGAATTACCAAATGTATTGAATACAATACTAGATCATCAGAGGTATATTCTTAACAGCACCGAAAATGTTTTGCGAAATGTTGTTAATGGAGCATTATGGAAATCGCTAAACGAAAATAGTTCAGATGTTACAATTCCCATATATATTTATTACGATGATTTCGAAAATGGCAACCCGTTAGGGAGTCATGCTGGTAAACATAAAATTGGAGCTGTTTATTGTACAATAGCGACTATCCCACCACAATATTCTAGTCGATTAGAAAATATCTTCCTGGCTCTTCTTTTTTATTCAAGCCAAAGAGCAAAATTTGGTAATAAAGCCATTTTTGAACCATTGCTTAGTGAACTGAAATTTTTAGAAAAATCAGGAATAGACATTTTTTGTAATAATAAGAAACTGAAAATTAAATTTATTTTAACTGCTTTATCAGGAGATAATTTAGGGTTAAATTCAATTTTGGGCTATGTGGAAAGTTTTAATGCCAATAATTATTGTAGAATTTGTATCATGGACAAAGCAGAATGTCAGACTGCTCTTTTAGAAAATGAACAAAAAATACGAGTAACGAAAGATTATAACGAATATCTTGATAAGAACATCGGCGTAAAAGAAGTTTGTGTGTGGAACAGTCTTGACAGCTTTCAAGTACTCGAAAATACCAGTGTAGATGTTATGCATGATCTATGTGAAGGAGTTCATAGATACAGTATGGCTTCGATTATACAGTCATTTGTGAACAAGAAAGTCTTTACATTGGAACAATTAAATTCCAGGTTAAAATACTTTACATATTCTAGGTCAGAGCATAATCATCCTCCCCCTATAACAAAGCAACATTTGAATAATGGCATAATAATGTTTTCAGCATCAGAGATGCTATGTTTTGTGAGAAATTTCCGTTACATTATTGGTGACTTAATTGACGAGTTCGATGAAGTGTGGAACTATTATTTACTTTTATTGGAGTTGACAGAGACGTTAACTGAACAAGTTATCTCCATAGAACATCTTGCAAATTTAAATCAATTGATTAAAGAACATCATGAGGCTTACATAGAGTTATTCAAAAATACTTTGAAGCCAAAATACCATTTCTTAGTACATTATCCTGGTGTAATTAAAAAGTTAGGACCGCCTGTATTTTACTCGGCTTTTAAATTTGAAGCGAAGCACAAGGAACTGAAAAAGGTGTCACGTTCTATTGCGAGTAGGACTAATTTATGTTATTCGATAGCCATACGCTGTCAGTTAAAAGACTGTAGCAGATTTTTGTCTAATGGGGGCTTGACTAATAAAACCAAGTGTGGTAAATTAAAACTATGTATAAATATTCCGGATCATTTAAAAGGTGATTCTGATTATTATTCAATTCCTACTATTGAGAATAATGGATATATTTATGATTCATTGACTGTAGTTTTGTACGAATGTATAGAAGATACTCCAGTACTTCTTTTAATTAATGATATGTTAATTAAAGACAAAGAATTGCATTCTATCATCCTTTCATGTTCTGTGCTACAAATAATTAATTACAGTGCTCATTTCAAAGCATATCAGGTAAAAAAAACAAACGAATTAAAATATGTGTCTTTAACTGAATGTTATGATCAAACACCAATGCCTCTGCGTTCAGTGGATGGTACTTTCTATGTGTCATTTTATAAATAATAAATTTCAATTTGAAAGCTTTTACAATAACTGATGGTACATAAACAAGGTCTTGTAATGATCTGATTCCCTTTGGTTCATCCTAACGCAGAATGATTTTTGGCTTATTGTTAAGTAGGGACATAAAAGAAAACGAGTAAAAAGGTACCTATATGTGTTGGTCTATTACTCCTCTAGCAATTGGTGATAAATCAATAAAGGACTTTTTAAAGCGCAACCTTTGGTACTAATACCCAACTGTTAATTCTTATTATTTCCGGAGTTAATAACACTTGCAAATATATAGTAAATGTATGGGAGTTGGGTTTACGTACTCTCTCTTCTAGTAATGAGTTTATATATTAATAGCAACCTAAGGTTTTTCAAGCACAACATTTAATATTAAAATACTGTGAATTGTTAGGATTTCCGAATAAATATTCCGGAAATACTAACAATTGACATTATTGTGTGTTAGTGCTAAATATTGTGGTTGAAAAGGCCTTGCTTCTTGCTACATTACTAATATGTATTAAATATTACTGCTAGACAAGATATTATAGACAACTCCTATGTACACTTTCGAAATATCTGTACTGAAGTGGTAATTAATCCGGAAATACTGACAATTGACAGTCGGTATGATAGTAGGTACCTAAAGTAGTTCTTGGAATGATCTTGCTATTTTATTTCACTCATTTCTAAAAGAGGTATGAATGCCCATCCTCCTTTAGGTTATTCGATAGCCATTCACTGTCAGTTAGATTGTAGCAGATTTTTGTCTAACGGAATAAAACCATGTGTGGTTAACTAAGGCCCGTATTAATAAATCGGCCTTCAGATTGAGATCGCGACTCAGTCTCATGACCTTTTTTTCTGATGCTCTTTTAATATGCAACAGATTCTCAAGCGTCAACTTGAGGCCATGTCAATCTTGAGAACGGTTTATTAATACGGGCCTAAAACTAGTATAAATATAATAATTTAAATTGTGATTCTGATTATTATTCGATTCCTACTATTGAGAATAATGGATCTATTTATGAATCGATGACTGTAGTTTTATACGATTCTATGGAGGATACTTCAGTCTAGCAAATGGCAATGCCCACAATGCCTCTCCGTTCAGTGGGCAGTAATTTCTATATGTACGAGTATGTTCAATATGTTCATATTAAATTTATAAATAAAGAAGAAATTTCAGTTTTATTTCCATCAATATATTAGTATAATCTACCTTCCTTATAAATGTATTAAGCTATATTGAATTATATTCTTGTCGTTGTCTTCAAGTCGTCGTCTTCTCGTCGTCGCCTTCTCGTTGTGGTCTTCTCGTTGTCGCCTTCTCGTCGTTGTCTTCTCATCGTTGTCTTCTCGTCATTGTCTTCTCGTCGTCGTGTTCTCGTCGTCGTCTTCTCGTCGTCGTCTTCTCGTCGTCGCCTTCTCGTCGTCGCCTTCTCGTCGTCGTCTTCTCGTAGTCGTCTTCTCGTCGTCGCCTGCTCGTCTTCATCTTCTTGTCGTTGTCTTCAAGTCGTCGTCTTCTTGTCGTCGTCTTCTCGTCGTCGCCTTCTTGTCGTCGCCTTCTCGTCGTGGCCTTCTCGTCGTCGCCTTCTCGTCTTCATCTTCTTGTCGTTGTCTTCAAGTCGTCGTCTTCTCGTCGTCGTCTTCTCGTCGTCGTCTTCTCGTCGTCGTCTTCTCGTCGTCGCCTTCTCGTCGTCGCCTTCTCGTCGTCGTCTTCTCGTCGTCGCCTTCTCGTCGTCGCCTTCTCGTCGTCGCCTTCTCGTCGTCGCCTTCTCGTCTTCGTCTTCTCGTCTTCGTCTTCTCGTCGTTGTCTTCTCATCGTTGTCTTCTCGTCATTGTCTTCTCGTCGTCGTCTTCTCGTTGTTGTCTTCTCGTCGTTGTTTTCTCATCGTCGTATTCTCGTCGTCGCCTTCTCGTCTTCATCTTCTCGTCGTCGCCTTCTCGTCTTCGTCTTCTCATCGTCGTCTTCTCGTCGTCGCCTTCTCGTCGTCGCCTTCTCGTCTTCGTCTTCTCGTAGTTGTCTTCTAGTCGTCGTCCACTCGTCGTCGTCTTCTCGTCGCCTTCTCGTCTTATGTGATTTATTTACTTTATCGTTCTTGATATTTTCTACTTTGTCCTAATAGCGATTGATTTTTTGTTTCAATTTATTTTCCGCTTTGACCTAAAATTTTTGTGTTTTGTTTCAAATATAAATGTGTTTCGGTAATATGTAGCGCCTTTATGTGGTTGACGAATGTTGAAATCTATAAATCTACAATCTCTAATCTATATAAGAATATCAACCACATATAAAGGCGCTACCTGCATATTACCGAAACACATTTATATTTGAAATAAAACACAAAATTATTGGGTCAAAGCGTAAAATATCTTGAAACAAAAAACAATCGTTATTAGGTCAAAGTAGAAAATATCTTGAACGAAACAATTTTCATTCTTGGATGAAGACACAATATTATTGGGTCAAAGCGTAGAATATCTTGAAAGAAAAAACAATAATCCTTGTGTCAAAGCAATAAGAATCTTAAACGAAACAATTTTAATGCTGGGATGAAAATACATTTTATATTTGAAACAAAACACAACATTATATTGGGTCAAATTGGAAACATATTTAGACAAAAACCAAAATTTATTGGATCAAGGTAGTGTATTTCTTAAATGAAAAAAAATCTTTCTTGATTGGAGAATACTTGTTTCCTAACAAGAACATTATAGTTTTTGTACAAAAACATTTTCGCTCTTGAACTGACGATTCCTAGTTTTTACAAAACGAAATTAGTGCTTTGAACCAAAACAGTTTCACTTTTGGATTAATATATCCTAGTTTAAAAAAAGAGCGTAGTACTTTGAACCAAAACAGTTTCACTCTTGCATTAATATATTCTAGTTTTTTAAAAAAGAGCTTAGTACTTTGAACCAAAACAGTTCCACACTTGGTGTGATAGCTTTTGGTTTTTTAAAAAAGAACTAGTTGCTTTGAATCAATGTAGTTTCCCTCTTGGAGCAGTAATTTTTAGTTTTAAATAAAGAGTTCAGTGCTTTGAATCAACCTATTTCGCTCTTGTAGTAATAGCGATAAGTTTTTGAAGTAGATCTTAAAATACTTAACTTAAAATTGTCGCTCTTGGCATATTTAAACCAATCATTCATTCGTTCATTTATTCAATAGAGTAACACTTTCAACTTAAGAGGTTCACTCTTGGGGTAAGCTTTTAAAATGCTATAATGAAGTTAGTTTCGTTTTTGAGGTGATATTTTTCATTTTTAAAAGAAGATATATTTTGGATATTGTTTTAAGACATTTAAGTATAGTGATAAGAACTATAATGTGAAATGTTGTAATTCTTAATCTAAGACCTTTTCGACTTTCCTTATATCGAAAACCCGAAAGATCTTGACTAAAGTAAACTTACTTGGTTCAAGATATTTTTTTTTTCTGTGTAGGAGCTGTAATTTGGTATAAGTATTCATATATCGATCGTTGTGGAGATCTTTGGGGGAGGCCTTTGTCCAGCAGTCTTTGGGCTGATATGATGATGATAATGATTCATATATCGGATGACACTTTTTTACCGTAAGGAAAAAAATAGGGCATATTACAATACAATACAAATACTCTTTATTACGCAAAATAATTTACAATAATTTTTGATGATAACAATAGAACACAATTAGGCGGTCTTATCACTAAAAGCGATCTCTTCCAGACAACAAATATTTCACAGAAATATTAGTAAAGTGAAATAGAAGGTATTGGCATAGGTACTTTAATTTTCTTTTTCAAAACCATAATCGAATAAAGCGTTAATTGTGCAATTTGACGGTCGCGTTTGTACCCTATTCCACATAATTACATCATTAAATAAAATAAATAAAACTTGGACAAAATAAGAGTTTCAAATAAATATCGCATAATAGGAACCCTACAAATCCCGTCAGTCGTATATGAAACGCCGGCCAGCGAGTGTGTTTTTGAAAAAATAAAACTAAACTACCTATGCCAATAACTTCTACTTCACTTACCTAATTTGCCCCAGTTTTTTCTTTACGGTAAAAAGACTCACCCGGTATATAGGTAAGTACCTCATAAATATAAAGTGGTGCAATAAAATTTTTAAGTCCGCATATTGTGAGGGCATGTTCGGAACCCTACACTGCGCGTGGCCCGACACGCACTTGGCGGGTTTTTGATATTTATACTATAACTAATCGATCTTCCTATGAATGATTCATGACTTTCATACAATATTTATTGTAGGTCCTTGTTCCCTGTTATAGTTCCCTTTCGGACGTGATATTAAAGCGTCCAGAATCCCAGACAAACGATCCTACTATTTCCAACAATAGGATTATAAGTGTGTTTAATTTAATTCTTCTCTTAATCAAACATTTTCCTAAAATAATTTTACCAAGTGTGCTTACGACACTAATTCTTTTATATTGGACGTAATTATCTCATTTGCATTAATTCGAAGACTTGGATTAAACCAAATCCTTGCCCGAATGCTATGCTCAGAAGTTCAACAACATTAATTATTCTATCGAGTCGGACTTTGCATCTTGTCGTCTTATCAATGTGTCCATTACTACTCCCGTCCCGAAGCGTTTCAAGTTTGTGCAGGCCCTTAAATAATATATGAGCTAGACCCATATCCAATCTCGTATCTAACAAGATGTTCAGCGAACTATACAAATAGCTAACCGAATATTAATGCCTTTGCAATCTCTTAAGCCATGAAAAATATTACATAAACAGACCCTTACAAAGGAATAATGTATTAAGAGTAGATATATTTATTGCGTAAAGGGTAAATGTGGAAATAATCGTGCATTCAAGTTTAACCTCCGGCCACGTCTTGTTAGTAGGTATAGGTATATGTATATATATATATATATATAAACACCTCTTTGCACACTTTGCACATATATATATCTATATCTATATCTATATATATATTATATATATATATATATCTATATATATATATATTATATATATATATATATATCTATATATATATATTATATATATATATATATATATATATATATATATCTATATATATATATATATATATATATCTATATAACTAACTAAGTAACGCATATGTATAAGCTAAAGCAAATCGTTAAAGAAAGAACATAGTACGAAAGTGATGTGTTACACCTGTCTTAACTAACATCACTATATTTTGGGTGAACTTACTGACCTCTAAGATACAGGTAATTACTACCTAGTTTAGAGCTCAGCAGTCCAACCTTGCCTACTTGTTAAAGGATGTATCCAATAGATTTCTTTTTTCTCTATAGATCTGTATAAAATGATTTATGGAACTGTATAAAATGACGATGTAGCTGTTTATTGAAAATAAAATTTATTATTATTATTATGGTTTATATTAGTTTAAACTCTCCAAGGAGGTAAAATTTTGCACGGGCCTAAGCCAAGTGTATAAATCTACGTTATGTCAATTTAACGAGAGGAATTTCCGTACTAGTCTGCATGTGTTTAAGATTGTTGCTTTTTGTAGTAGTGTGGCTATTGGATGGATGAATGTCTAGTGTGTTGAAGCTGGTGTGAAGTGTCTTGGGTATTACGCCGGTGGTAGAAATGATGATTGGGATGGTTTTGACTGTATCGACCTTCCACTGAGTTTTCACTTCAATTTGGAGATCCATGTACTTAGCCATCTTTTCGGTGTGCGTATGTTGCAGATTATGCGTATGCAATGCAATGTCTATGAGATACGAGTATACTACTTTCTGGCGTTTGTTAAGTATTGATATGTCCGGTCTATTATTATTATAGGTACGCCTATGCCGTTACCTTCTATTTCACTCACCTAATATGCTAAAAAAAACTCATCCGGTATCTTATGAATTATTGACGGGACAACAAATATGTCTATATTTTCTAATCTTACGTAAAAAAATCTGACCAAGGGTCAATCGGATAATGTATGAGTGGTACGTACTGTCAATTGTCCTAAATAATAGTAATATAATATTTGACGACCTGTTTGGTGTAGTGGTTAAAAATTCTGACAGCTATACCAAAAGGTCGCGGGTTCGAATGTGTTCCCGAGTTATGGATGTTTTTCATTTATTTACAAAAAAAATGTATTTGTGTAGTTTATCAACCATCTGGTATCTATAATACAAGCCTAGTTGCTTAGTGTGGAACTAGATGGCGCGGTGTGTATGTGCAAAAATATTTATTAATTTATTAATATAAATAACAGTAATAATAAATAACCTACAAACTTTAACATCATCATTTTCCTATGCCTTTATCCGACTCGTAAATAAAATTGGACTTAGGCACAAATACGCTTAGGATTGTATCATGTTATTTTAATTGGTAATATGAAGGTCCAATTTATTGCCATTATCAAAGTTTGTAGGATTATTATGATTACTTTTAAAAGCAGTAACACTGGTTGCCCGAACCCCGACCCACACTTGGCATGTTTTATTTATATTCGTAGCTACTATTTGAATTATTGGCAATGTTAAAATAATTCATGATTACCTTTTTTTTATGCACAACGGGTCCTTTCAATCACACCTGATGTTAAGTGAAGATGAGGTCGAAGGTGGAAGCGTACTGACCCGGAAACCCCAACACATTTGGGGGACTGGCTTATCTTATCTCTGACAACCGGAACACAACAATTCTATTAACATTGCTGCTTGGCGGCAGATTTAGATAAGATGGTGGTAGCTAGCCAGGCGGACATTTAAACTGCCCTACCACCAACCAAACCGAGTACTTAGACATGTACCCCGCTGGGGATCGAACCCGCGACCTCGGAATCGGAAGGCGGTTAAAATCATCAGCGCCATGTAAAATCCCAAAGATTTGTCCTAATAACCACGTGGGTGCCCGCCTGTCCGGGTTGGCGATCGCAGATTTTTTGAGAATATCAACCAATGTTCATGATGATGATGATTCTGGCCAACTGTCATGTTCACGATGACTCTCTCAGTCACCATTTATGACATCTACGGGAATAGACGGGCTGATTATATTCTACTGTGTTGGGTGGGAGTCACACGACTAAATACATAATTTAACATTTTTTAATTTGATGTTATTTTATAATAAAACACAATTTAATTTCCCCTTCCAGGAGCGGGTTAGTGCTGAGGAGATAACGCGGCTGAGCGACGTGCGTAATCTGGTGAACCAGCTGTACGAGGCCCTCAATGTACGCGAACATCAGATTCGCAAGGAGCGCGAGCTCAGGTCGCAGCTAGAAAAGCTCTCTGCAGAGCTGCAGCCGCTTGAAGAGGTACCTCAGATTATAAACATAAGTGACATATCAAGGAAGGCCTTGATATTATCACAATTACGTATAAAGCCGGGTCTTATGCGACATGTTCTTATGGTTTTCTAACACCTAACATGTTATTCTAAGTAAATATGGCCGTGGCCGTTGTTATCAAAAACAAGCGAACATGTTATCCGAGGCGGACGGAAAACATACCCGCGGACGCCTGCGGAAGGGGGTTATTTTTCATTTCATCTTTGCTTGGGAACACTGAGGGCGGCTCGGAGCGGAAGTTTGGTTTTTTTTCTGTTTAAAATTGGCAGGAGACTGCAATGTTTTGCTAACATGTTTTGTTAGATTGTTTTGTTATTTTTTTGGAGCAGAAGGCCCGGCTTTAAAGTATATGTAGCGGTTAAATAACTGATCCGTAATACGCGAGCGCATGTTTGTCAGATACTTGTAATGACATTGAATAGCTGAGTTTATCACTTAGAGTCGATCAAATCATCAACATGTATCGGTTAAGTCTGTGGTAATAAGGTTCATATACAAGTGTTTCAGGTGTTGTGACTCCGACACGAATTTAGCAGTTTTTTAAACTTTTACATTTAAAATTTTACAGAAACGTATGTCGCTCGAAGTGGAGACTTCGCGGAAAACCTCGGCCCTCACGTGGGTAGGTCTGGGTCTCATGGGTGTGCAGTTCGGAGTACTAGCTAGGCTGACCTGGTGGGAGTACTCCTGGGACATCATGGAGCCTGTCACATACTTCGTTACCTACGGCACCGCTATGGCGGGATACGCTTACTACGTTTTGACTAAGCAGGTAAGTGACTTCAATTTATAAATGTCATATGTAATAAGTTTTTTATGCACAACGGGTGAGCACTTGTCCTCAATCACACGTGATGTTAAGTGAAGATGAGGCCGAAGGTGGAAGCGTACTGGCCCGGAAACCTAAATATTTGGGGAACAGGCTATCTTATCTCTGACAAACGGAACGCAACATTGGTGTTTGGTGACAGATTTAGATAAGATGGTGGTAGCTAGCCAGGTGGATATTTAAAATGCCTAAATAAATAAATAATTGAAAAAATATATGAATAAATGTTTTCTTCCTTTCACCAACCAAACCGAGTACTAAACATGTACCCCGCTGGGGATCGAACCCCCGACCTCCGATTCGTAAACCCTATGTTGTTTACATTGAGCCACGCAGGCCGTTAAAATGTCATATACTAAAAGCTAAATATCTTGCAAACTGCTGAATTGAATTTCATCAAACATGCTCAGAAACATATCGCAATTACCAGCTTTCAAAAAGATAAAAGTTTCAAATCCGTTCAGTGGTTTTAGCGCTACATGGCCACTTGGCTACCTTACCTTGGCTTTACAAACAGCTGGAACACAAGCTATCAACATTGCTGCTTGCAAGGTGAGCCACAAACCAGACCCGAATCAAAAATCGAACCCGTGACCTGCGTTTTGTAAACCCTTCATATGTTGTTTATATTGAGCCACAGAGGCGGTTAAGATATCTTGTATATAGAAGTACAGAAATTCTTTTGTGATTCAGCATCGATAATACATTCCAAAGAAATTAATAAATTTTTTTCTGTTGTCGTTTGAATTATTAGAAAATAGTACATTATGATACAAGTGTACTATGGTGATCATTACATACGAGGCGATATTGTGCGCGCGAGCTGTAAGCGAGCGCGCAATAAGATAACCGAGTTGGTAATGATCAGGCACACGCATTTCATACGACGTTTTTCAACACACTTGAGAGGAAGAAAACAAGACTCATTAGGTATTAACACAATTTTAATTATTAAAACAATTAGTAAAAGTACAATTTTCAAAACGGTAATTAACAGTTTTTGTTGGTATTTGAACAGCTTGTGTTATAGTATTGGTATTATTAATTATTTCAGTATCTTGGGTGAAAGTTGGCGATGAACTAATATTTTCGGAGAAAGAGTGTGCGTTCTTGCTGCTTTTCCATTGTACAAAAGTTTCATATGCCGCTAAGTACTTCTCACTTGATTTTGATGGTAAAAGGCTATCACTCGCATTTCTTCTCGTTAAGTATATCCGGCGGCGTCAAATTTTGGTTAGGTTCATTTTCTTCACTGATATACCTATAGCCTTAATTCACTTAAATAAGTTACAAAAACAAACTACTACTTTTTCACTTTTAATATTGGCTGTTGGTCGATGTAGTTCGCGCCATTTTCCATGCGCGCGCATAGATATCGCGCGCCAAGAAAAAAAATGCAACGTTTTTCGTAAATATTTGTTGGTTACGACGAAGTTTTAGTTACTTTGAGCTAGAATATTATCGAAAATGTTTACTTCAAGTGAAGAAAATGAACCTAACCAAAATTTGACGCCGCCGGATATACTTACTTAACGAGGCAAGAAATGCGAGTGATAGCCTTTTACCATCAAAGTCAAGTGAGAAGTACTTAGCGGCATATGAAACTTTTGTACAATGGAAAAGCAGCAAGAACGCACACTCTTTCTCCGAAAATATTAGTTCATCGCCAACTTTCACCCAAGATACTGAAATAATTAATAATACCAATACTATAACACAAACTGTTCAAATACCAACAAAAACTGTTAATTACCGTTTTGAAAATTGTACTTTTACTAATTGTTTTAATAATTAAAATTGTGTTAATACCTACATGAGTTTTGTTTTCTTCCTCTCAAGTGTGTTGAAAAACGTCGTATGAAACGCGTGTGCCTGATCATTACCAACTCGGCTATCTTATTATCGCACAATATCGCCTCGTATGTAATGATCACCATAGCACACTTGTATCATAATGTACTATAAAATAACACTCTTTGGAACTATTACGATACTGAATTACCGATTATTACCGAAAGGATTTCTGTACTATTAACTATACAGGGTGTCCCTGGAAGTATGGATCAAATCGAACAGGGCCATGGGGAAGGTCATTCCCAAACTTAAGCTGAAAAAAAAAATATTAAAAAAAAATTAATTAATTATTTTTAATTAAAAAATTAAGCTGATAGCTTTACTAGTTTTCTTTTAAAAAATTTTTTTGTATAAGCACTATTCGATAATATGAAAATGTAAAAAATTGATCATAACTTTTGAACCGTCAAAAATGGCACCGATATTCATAGGGTTAAAAAGTTTGGGAATGACCTTCCCCATGCCCCTGTTCGATTTGATCCATACTTCCAGGGACACCCTGTATATTCCAAGTTGCTCTTATTCGTAATTTTTTGCCGGGAATCCAGCAAAAATCCCAGTCCTTAGTTCCCACTTTAATTCTAGGTCCCTGGAGCGTTTATGTGACTGTCTAACCATGAGGTTATAATATTTATTTATCTAATTTATTTGTGCCAATATATTAAATAATAAACAATTACATTTTCCAGGAGTACGTGTTACCCGACGTCAAAGATAGACAACACCTGTTGACACTTCACAAGAAGGCGAAAAAGATCGGACTGGACATTACCCAATACAATAATCTAAAAGATGAGGTACCTACTTGTTTTTTTATATGGCCAATCGAACTTAAAAATATATCAAGGGATAGTATCTGCTCTTCGTCTGCTTAAGTGCAGTTGAGTTACAGATGAGTTAGGTATTATTTATTTCTATTTGAACACGTTAGCATCAGATATGTATATGTGAAAATATTGGGTCTTTACCTATGAAATTGGAGATTTTTTTTCTTCGTTAATCATATGTACCAACTCCTACGATTCTATAGCTATTTCCAAGTTTGTTTTTTTTATTTGGAAAATGGAATATATTTTCAAGGTTTTACATGAAATATTTTTTAATGTCTGGGCTAAATCACATAATAAAAAAAACTTGAACACGGCTCTTTTCATTTTTATTCTTTCATTTCTATATTTCTTAGATTCGAACCTTTTATAAAGCGGTTACTTTTAAAAATGAAGACTGCCTGTCTTAAATGTTATCCGATAATACACACAAAGTTTAGCTAAATTTGGATTTGCCATTCCCAAAAAAAAAATACAAAACTGTTTATATGGAGAAAACAATCTTAATGAAATTTTTCATACAAAACGCCAATTTCATATGTAAGGACCTAATTCATATCCATTGGTAGATTGGACAACCTGAAGAAGGCTAATACTAGCGGCATTCGGAATAAAAATCCTTTGAATACGGACTAATCAGTTGATGAGAAACAGTTATCTTGATTCATCTACAGATATTAATGATGTCTATTCTTTAACCATCTTTTCACTGATACCAGTATCTCAATAAACCAAAAAATGTCCTTGCAGATAAGTAAACTAGAAAAGGACCTAGCTCGTCTTCGTGATCCCCTCCAGATCCATCTACCGCCAACATACGTCGACAAAGTGACGGAGGAGAAACGCTCTCCCCTTTCCAAGATTAAGGACATGCTCGAGGAGACCACTAAGAAGATGAAGATCACGTAATATTGGCTTAATTGGGCGCATCGGAGATAGACGCGATGCGCTGTGGTTGTTTACTAGCTCCATATTTAGTCCTTGTATAGTCTATCATTGATCTGCTAAGCCGCAACGTCCATCCTACCTGAACTCTCAACTTTGGTGGCATATGGGAATGTGAACATAATGATTAAAGTGATTATGGGCAAAGTATGAAGCTAGCTTTAATATTATAGCTTATTGATAAGTGACAGATGCTGCACTTTATTTTGATTTATAGGCGTTAAACATTTTTGAAGTCTTCTGACATCGATTTAATTTAAAATTTAACCAACATTAAGTCGTTCTACACTAGTAGTTTTTCTTGTGAACGCTTTTATTAAATTTAATAAAAATAAATGCTATCGTTATTTTGTTTAGTCACCAATGGTATATAAATATAAGTCACCTATGAATTTTTTAGAAATATGCTAGTGTACAACGGATTAAATGTATGCAATATGATTATAGATCTGAATAGAAAAGTAGTGGGCAAGCAAGGGCAATGTAATATTGACAAACAAATAGATTTTGTTGAATTTATATTACATTATAATTTATTTAATTAAACAAATATTTTTCGATATACATATTAGTTACTTTCTTGCTTGATGAGAGATTGTTAAAACCAAAAAGTATAAATAATCAGTTACCTATATAAAAAAAATAATTGCAATAAAAAACATATGTGAACGCTTAAACTGGTAAGTTATAATTTATAAAACTCTTCTTTTATATAAAACTTATAAAGGAATACCTACCTATTTAATATAATACTTGAGAGGTTTGTTGTTTTATATTTTATTTAATGTAATGTCTTGATTCTAACTTAGTTTTATTTGGGTTTTAAAACCATGCTCAGAATACAAGTTTCCTATAAATATTAAGGCTTATGAAATGTAACAATTTGAAATTAACACCACCAAAAACAAAGTACAACGTAAAATTATTTTAAAATTGGTGCCAACTTAAATTTTGAGATTTTAAACATATCGCGTCCATGGGTCTAGAAAAAAATATGAAATAGAGTAGAAAAATAAGTTTATTAATTTAGCATCAGCCAGAGCGAGACGCATTTATCGATTAGGTGAGACTTATCCCTTTCCTTTGTGACAATTACTCTCTTAAAAATAGCGCTCTATCACGATCATGTACTAACGAACTTGCTGAGATGGAAACTATCGACTAATTGTGCGACAGTTGTGAGAGTAATTCTCACAAAATCTTAAACATAAGCGTTATTATCAACCCTAAAAGAGGCTTTAGGGTTTGTTGATAGCCCGCCGTTCTACAGTTTGGTTTTACTGGGTAAACGAGGGGAAATCTCTATCTTTTTAACTCTTTCGATTCGTCATGACTACCGTCATGTTAGGACATATATTTCAAATTTTGTTTGAAAATGCTTCTAATTTAAGTTAAATTTCATGTAATAAGGTGAACACTGGTTACGCATTCCGGAGATATAGCATGGAAACTCTACAAGGATCCATGGAAGTAGGTTTTTTGTAAAATTTTCGGCTGTTGAAAAATGATAAAATAGTAATTTTTTTAACAAAATGGTACGATGTAACTTTTCTAGTTGTGATCTTCTGTTAAGTGAAGTGTTTTTTATTTTATACTTTTAAGTAGACTATATTTATACATTCTGAAATTCCTAAATAGAAACATACAAATCATTTACATGGAATAAGTCCACCGTTCTACTGATGTGGTTTAACTTTTAGTATTTAAAACTCGTTCACTCGCGCGCAGTTGTATTCACTATTAGTGAAGAATTCTGGCGCGATAAATCCTTGGATCCACTAGTGTCATTTTAATATTAGTGTTCCGTGGATCGGAAGGCACGTTAATTAATAATAATTAATGTATTTATTCACCACAAGATACAGATACAGAATTTGCAGTAACAATTATAAAGTTGTGATAAAAGGGTAGGGAATAAGCAAAAATGCTGATTTTCAGTCCCCCCCGTCCCCTCCAGCGAATGTAAGTGAAAAGTTAAATTAATAAATTCTAAATACACAATGTTCCTTGAGAAATGCACTACTTATCAGCTGAAGTTGGTTCAAGTTGATTCATTTACATTAGTCGGTCCCGGTTGTTTTCAATTGAAAGAAAAAGAAAGA
Organism: Oegoconia quadripuncta; assembly: GCA_949316235.1. Classification (NCBI taxonomy): domain Eukaryota; kingdom Metazoa; phylum Arthropoda; class Insecta; order Lepidoptera; family Autostichidae; genus Oegoconia; species Oegoconia quadripuncta. Next base: position 5,768,090 of record OX438753.1, on the reverse strand, counting down.
AAGAAAGAAAGAAAAACAGGAAGAATCCATTTGCCTGAAGACAGGCGTTTAGTTGTTGGTGGCCTGTTTAAAAACACTGACTGTCAGGTATCCACTAGTCTAATACAAATCCAAAAATCTGTATTGAAGTGTGGTAGATTGTGGCCCAAAACCTCTCAGTGAGAGTAGGCTGTGCCTCAATAGTGGAGTCGTGTACGGCTGTGTTGATGACAACTTAAAACCATCAACCACACAGATTCTTAATAATAACAGGGACCGAGAGTCAACACATCAAGGTAATCAAACAGATACCCAAAAAATTCGAGTCAGTTATTGGCTGGTCCTATCAGCTGAATGCATTCTGATTGGCTCTGTCAAGGTTACGTAAATAATAAGCTTGGTATGACCAATCGGGAACGCCTCCCTCATACCTCAGCCTTTCACCTTTTGACCGCCACAGTCATCCAGTCGTGCCAGCCTATGAAAAGGTTCACACGCCAACGTTATGAATACATGACCAATCTTCAACTCGAAAGAAATCCTTCTACAATGGAATTTAATTAATTATAATTTAGTTACCTAAAGATAAATCAAAACATTTACATCAGTATTAATAATATATTTAGGTACGTTACTTTGCTTTATCGATAACTTTGAAAATAACTCTTGCAATCCCTTTGACTGTTTGTTTTGAGCATGTCACTTAATATGTAGTGTGGGCAGTCAAAAGGTTAACATAATTAATTTGGTACAGAAAATCAAACATTTGGCGTCTATGGCCTGTGGAGTGATTTTTAGAACTCATGTTTTTACTTGTACAATAAAGTGTTTACAAACACCTGTACGAATATCAGAAGAAAACGACCGGCCGTCGTATCACGTAAAAAATTTATCGTTATTAGAGGCATCTTGGCTTTATGCAATGTCTTGAGAAAACTTCGTTAGTGCGATGTAGAATTCGATCTCTCATTGGTCGGCTTAGTAATTACACCGTTCACTCTGCCCCCACAAGAGTAATTATTTTGTATTTGTATTTTTTCTCATTTAGTAGGAAATTTTATAATTCTGCCTATCCTGTGTGATATTGATCATCTACATTTAGTACAACCAAGCGATAGACCCACGGGGAACTAATGCCAACTCTTTTCACAAGCGATACTTTGTTCTCGCTCCGGCTGTCAACGCGGATACAATCTTTTTGTTATCTAGGTCCATGGTTAGTTTGAGTTCTGGGTCTAATCTGATTTCTTTAGTTGGTAGCTGGTTAGCGTAGGACTGTTCTATTCTAGTCTCTTTTATGTAATAGCCGTAATAAATTTACCATTATAATATTGGCAGTATAACTTGCTGAATAGTAATGGGAAACGATCCTATTTTGTGCGTAAATTACGTAAACGATTTGTTACTTGCCAGATATAAAATAGGGAAGCACAAAGTAGATTTTACAAATTGGTGCTTGTTGTTGTTTACAAGGATATTGTAATTTTATATTTTTTTGAATTATAATTTAAATTTGTGAGCTTTTAGTGTTGGGTTTTAAATAAATATTTATTTGTAGCGAAATTTTACGAGTAACTTAGTGAATTCTTTTTGAAATGTTAATTTAGTGTTTATTAAAGTTACAATGATTGATTCGGAAAGTTTTTTGGTGTTTAACATGTCTGTCTTACTAATGTACCCTTTGTCGCAAAAAATAAGTGTGATCTCGCAGCCAATCTACACCGGCCTGATGGGCAAAGTCAATTTGACCAAGAGAAGAGAGATCTGATAGACATCGATAGGTTTGTCACATTTGTACACGCATATAAGTGTGAAAGATACAAACATACCAATGTCTATCGACAGTTAAATTTTAATATCGAAGGAGCGAGAATTGGGGCCGAGTTTTTTGGGCGAGAGAATTATATTTATATATTTCTATAGTGTCAATACTATATTAGGAATGTTTTTATGGTAATAAACCTAATATTAGATTCTAATACATCTAATTTATTTAATATATTAAATAATTTTATTATCTAGAAACTTTTAAACGTTGGCATATTTAATATTTTACGGCCTTAATTTAATATAAATCCTTTTGTTTTTTTTTTGTTTGAAATACTTTAATAACTTATAATATTATTAATAAAAAAAACACGCCGTAGGAAAATAAAGGCTGTGAAATAAATGTAAAAAAAAAATTCAGACCGTGATAAAATAGTGTTAATAACAAAATCGTTTTGGCTGTATTACTAAAGATTATACAATATGTGTGCAATATGTCCGACTCTTCCTTTCTAATGTGCTACTGAAAATCTCTTGACTTCGTGTGAGTGAAGGTACCAAGTATATATAAATCGCCATGTTTCTGAATTTGATACAACGTGAAAGATAACCGCCATATTTAACTCCCGAGATGTAAAATAAATAAATATTTTAAATGTCTTTGCACATACACACAGTGCCATCTAGTTACACTAAGCAACTAGGCTTGTATTATGGATACCAGATGGTTGGTAAACGACACATACATTTTTTTTTGTAAATAAATACTATGCCGGATGAGTTTTTTTTTTACCGTAAGGAAAAAAATAGGGCATATTAGGTAAGAGAAGTTTTTTTTTCAAAATCGGACGCGCTGGGCTTATATTGATATGCGACTGACGGGATTCGCAGGGTTCCTATCATGCGAAATATATTTACCAACTCATATAATGGTGTAATTATGTGGATTAGGCTACAAACGCAACCATCAAACTACTCAATTAAAGCTTTATTCGATGATGGTTTTGAAAAAAAAACTACTTATGCCAATATCTTCTATTTCACTTACCTAACATGCCCTATTATTGTCCTTACTGTAAAAAAACTCATCCAGTATATAAAGGAACTCAGGAACACATGTCTGTAATCATCATACAAACATATTCCCCTAGAATCCCGCGACGGGTAAATGTTTATGTGATAATAATTAGTTTATTCATTCTTAATGGTACACAGTTAATATAATTGTAATACATAAATAAAACTAAAGTGGGTAGAACTAAAATCTTACATCATGAGAAATTGATGCGACCACTTAAACTGAGAACTTATTTATTTAGTAGGTAGTGTACTTTCTAATTATCGTAAGTAATGCTAGTATCTAAACTAGGCCTAGCCTGTATCTTAGATACTAGATTCTTCCAAATGATATTATCCGAAGTGGTACACACTTAAAAATCATCCCCTTGATGAATATGAACATATATTCCTGAGTAATGAATGTTCATATAAACATTTACGTATGTTTATCCGTTATCTAGTATACATAGTACAAGCTTTGCTTAGTTTGGGACTAGATGATTTGTGTAAGTGTGCAAAAAAAAAAATTGTTGAACATATTTCTATAGAATTTGCATTTTATATGTCGAGTTTTCCACTTAAATCCGGACATCATAACCATCATCTCATCATCATCTTATCTTATTCAATATTTTTGTTCTTGCGAAGAGCACGTAGCTAAGAGATTTTCCAAAAGTAAATTAACACTCGCCACATTTGATATTCGATGCGAATTTTTATCTACTGATATACATATTCATGACGACCAATAGAGTTTAAATTTAAAATCGTTGGTGTCTGTTTGATAGAATATGAATCGAACAATGTTTCATTATAATATAATTATATAAGCCAACCCATAGTTGTAATCACTTTAGTTGTAAATCCATAGTTAGCGCCTAAGATTTCATAGCTTAGTCCAAACTCATATGATCATAGTGCAAAATATTTTGGGTAAATAAATCTCTGTTTTTTTTTTTCATATAACAGCTAAATCTACGCACGTTTCTGCGATAAGTAACTGAATCATAAAAACTATGCGTACTAATTCTCATTCTCGAATATACACATGGATGGATGAGCAAATCCGAACTGGTCAAAGATGTGACTTCACTTAACATCAGGTGTGATTGAGGTCAAGTACCAACCGGTTGTGCATAAAAAAAAAGATGTCTTTAGGCCGATTTTGATGGTATCTAAAACTGCATTATTAGATTTTTGAAAAAATATTTTTGTAAAGCAGGGTTTGTTTCCTTTAATAAAATATACTGTGTTGTCGCATCAACTTATAAATCCACTAATAAGGGTAAAATTCTAGAAAGTAATGAAGAAGGTAAATCAAAGGAAAGTAAAAAGCTCATTAATAATTTCAAATTTCGGTGGAAAAGTCGTATCGATTCGCATCGTATGCGATACCCGAAAATAGTAGAATTTTAATAAGGTATGGTTGTTTAAAAATCTTAAAAAACTATGAATGCAATTTTTGTTATCTTTACCGAATAAAATACATTTTTCTATATTTCTTTATATATATATCTATAGTTAATTGCTAATGACAATATTTAAGGTACTTTCTCTTTTGGTTCGATTTGGAGCATTCTGTATAACACACAAGTTGTAAGTTGAGATGGGACAAGAATTACCCAAATATTTCGCAACTTTTCATAGTTATTATCATAATTTTTAAAATATTTATGGGATTGGTGGTAGGGCATTTTAAATGTCCGCCTGGCTAGCTACCACCATCTTATCTAAATCTGTCGCCAAACAGCAAGCAACAGCATTGTTGTGTTCCGGCTATTATCTATTCTGTGGTTCCGGTTATCAGAGATAATAATAATAACAATAATATTTCGGACACTTACGCCAAACATCTAGTCCCAAACTAAGCTAAAGCTTGTGCTATGGATACTAGATAACGGATAAATATACTTAAATATTTATATAAACATCCATGACTAAGATGACATCAATGACAAGATAAGATAGCCAGTCCCCCAAATATGTTGGGGTTTCCGGGTCAGTACACTTCACTTAACATCAGGTGTGATTGAGGTCAAGTGCTAACCCGTTGTGCATAAAAAAAATAATTGCGTCTTTTCGATATTTCATTGAGTCTTTTCATATTTCATCCGAGATCCGCGTCTCAGCAACAACGCAGCCTGTCTCGATTAGGCTTCATGGAACTATAAGAAATGCAAAGCTAGACGCTCACGTGTCATGAGGGAAGATATACCCGACTCATTATAAGCTCACTATAGTTCGAAGTTGCCCTATTTAGGCCCGTATTTTAGAATGTTGCTCAAGCATAGATCTGCGCTTGGGATTAGTTAGAAAGAGATGTCGCTATACAAGTTACATAAAGCCGTCCGTTTTTAACTGTCCTCAAGTATCTCTGCTTGAGTAACATTTTATAATACGGGCCTTAGTCCATGTGCGATGAGTCGTTCCTCCACTCTTCATGACATTTTTAGCTAAGTAGTTAAGGCACTATTAAACATATAAACATTCTGGAAGAAATTCCTTACATGATAGTATTACAATCGGTTGCGTAGTTTAGAAAATAAGCGCACAAAAAGACACGCGGGTAGTAATTTTTGGTCTAAACTATTTAGTGTTTAGAGATAATCTCGTAGTGAAACACTGACGCATGTTTACCCAAATATTATTAAAAATGTTTTGCACTATGTCATTTGGATCGTGCATAGACTTATAAATATTAGCAGATATAGAATTACATTATACAAAAGTCGACGCGTGCACTGTAATGTAAACTCATGACTTTATATATAATAATTTATATAGGTATTGGTCGCGCGAACACTTCTTTTTCCGTGCTTTTCTTAGTAGATAAAATCCTCGAGAATTAGTAGGACTGCTGAGAATAATTGGCCACCAAAATCTCGCATGACCAATAATTTTTTATTATGTGTTCACAACCTATGAAAGTGCCAGAAAAAATTACAAAGTTGATTAAAAATAGGAGCTTTACTCTTTTTAAAAGATACTCGCATGTTTTTGGTCAATTTCTGGTAAGCGATGCATTTTTTACAATATAAATCAGCTTTTCATACGACAGTGCGTGAACGAAGTCGGTGTATGACTGAGTTGCTTTGGTTCCAAACTCCCAATTTAAATTTATTATTTTTTTCTCAAACAAAATACGAGCTATTAGGTATCAATAAATTCGTAATTTGACAAGCCAGTAAACTAGAACCCATTTGTAGACATTTGCTCGTATGTCAAAGTCTAAACGTGGCATACTTTTGTATGGATACGTATGGGTGGTCTGTCTGCTTCTATTTATATGTCTCTGGGATCGTGTTGTAAACCTGACACTGAAGTAACAGAAAGTACCCATTACTCTAAGTCCTCTATGGTCTCTGCCTAAGCTTATTTTGGAGACTTGATATTAGGGCCTTATAATTATGGTCTAAACTTTGTACATATGTAACCTCGTATAAGTGAAGTAGGTTGTAAGCTCGCACACTACATTACTCGCTCAACATAGCTTTCTCTCGTGATTTGCTAATTTGCCTTTTAGGATCTTTTTCTATCTAACATTTTCTATCTATAAAAATACATAGATTTTTATATACATACCTAGTGATAAGGTGGAGCAAAGCTTCGGTTGATGTTAGTTTTATTTGAAGTGACGTTAAACTTTAAAATTTAGTTTTAAGTATTTTTTGACTGAAATTGTAAATCATCAAAGATTAGGTTATTTCAAATTGTATGCTGTTTTGAACTTTAATGTTCAGTTTTTGTCATAGTTTTAGAACTAAGCCTAGTTGAACGATCTGTTATTTGTAGTATAACTTAGCTAGTAATTTTCAATTTTTCAAGGAGCATAGAATGTGTTATAAGAAAGGATTACAATTATTTATTATAATTTATTATTATTGCTATTAAAAACCTTGTTATATATTTAGTAGGTACCTAAAGTTTTGTGCATAATGTTATCAGTTTTAATAATCTATAAATTTACTCTAGATTATTAAATTCTTTATTTAAATATCCTAGAGACTTGTATCCAAACACTTACATTTTGAAATTGTACGAAAATATATTAGACACGATAAATTTTCACCATCGAGTAGTTAGGTATATAATTATTAAATTATCTATTTAGATTAATAATTTAAACACATATTAACTTTACTGTTACTACTGTAGGTCCTAACAAACTAACAGGGAATCTTGCAGTACGTGCAGGTGAATCTTCACTCATTTACTGAGCCTATCTTCTGTCTGTGTCCTTATACTTTAATATGCCTAGGATAGTCACAATCAGTGAAAGAAGTTGGAGAAAAATTATAAAATTCTAAAAAAAATCTCCAATGCACTCAGCTGTTTTTTACTGAAAAGTATTGACCCTTTAGCGTTGCGTCCAGGGTCAAAGCACGTACAGCTTCACTCAATAACGAAACCATCCGATAGATAGCACTACAAGCGCCGAATTAACCCTAGTCACTATAAATGTGGGTCATTTGAAAAATTAAGATTTGAACTCGAAAAGTCTAATTACCTAAATAACTCCGATATCTGCCATTTTCGAGAATTTTAAATTATAAGTTAAAGTGTCCAGTCATAACAATAATTTAAAATTTTCGAAAATAGTCAGAATTGGAGCTATTCACATGACAAAGTCGAGTTTACAGGGTGACGCAACTACCTAGGGGCCAAATCTGAAACCGCTAAAAAACAAATTAGGAGTTCCATACAAAAGTTCAATACCTATTTACATATCGACCAAAATGTATGAAATTCGAACTTCAAAAAATCTTCATTGAGTAAATTAGGAAAACCACATCTCAAGTCGTCAATTGACATAAATTTATTTATTCCTAAGAGATATTCTGGGGCCCTATTTGAACCAAAATACAATTTATGTCCTCGGCATTACTTCACAACAGGATGCCGCAAGTCATAATTCTAGGAAAACCAGTAGGCTTAATTTCCTGGTAGTTGCGAACAGTTTTGGAACGACCAGACGGCAGATTTCAGCTTAATTAGTTTTACCACTTAAATAACACTGCTTCCAATATTCGCTGTTAGATTGTAGAACTATAATTAACTTTGCCAAAATTTACCCTTCCAACTAACTTTCTTGTTATTACCAAATTTGTTACACCCTATTCAAAATTTAATTATTAATCGTTAATGGGGTGACGTTCGGGAGTGAGCCGCGGTAAGAAGTCATAAGCACAAACAAACCAACATACATTAGAACCCGACCTCCTTGTAACAGTTACTATTTTGCATTTTGTTAAATTTACAGTCGTGTTGTTAAAATAAATTTTTAAGAAATGGTCAGAGATTGCGTTTTATTTTATACAATTTTGTACCTATTCACTCGTTCTTACTTGATCTCCTGTAGATCAATTTATCTACTTACTGTGCCATCAAAATGCTCTATACCTAAGTTAAATCTTATTTTATAGTGCTTTATGTTGCCTACAAATAACTTTTTATAGCAGGTACCTACTCACACACAGTTATCATATCGTGTGATGATGCTTACCCATTTAACTTATTGTGACATCAATATGTTCTAATCCTAAGTAAAATCTTGTCTTATAGTGCCTTGTGTTGCCTATAAAAAGTATTTCAGTAAATTTTAATTGTTATATTTTCAGAAATTTCAAAATCAAACACTACACAATGTTTACTTACATGTTTATTCGTTAAATAAGTTAGTTCGTCTATTTTACAGTATAATGCTATGTTAATTACAGAAATATTCGTAAATGTGAATACATTATTGTATAAGTAGTAAAAATGTTACGTTTTGTCTTTTTCTATCGCTTCAGCCGGTGATATAGGCTTCGAATCGTAAGGATATAAATCAATGCTTTGTACATGGGCTCTCACGGAAACGCCCGGAGGTACACCGAAATAGTCCTGCCCTATATTACGAATAATCGTGGTACCAGGCTTGTATATTGTGGTAGAACCTGGCTTGTGTTGAATATTGAATCCTATAGCGAATTGTGGTGTGTTTTTATCGTCTGTCTCGGCATCGAAATCGTCATCTTTATTATTCGTAGTCTGGAAAGGTTTAAGTGGCACATAAGGTTTCTTCGTCGGCCTATAAGGCTTGCTGGTGGGACGCGGTCGGCCCGGTTTGCCTGCAATGTTTAATTATGTCTAAGTTCTTTGCTGTGCTCTGTGCTAGTGCCGAAAGGTGTTGGTGTAATAAAAACCAGTTTGGTTGTGAATATTATTTTATTGCGTTCAAGCAATTTTGTATAAAAAGAGTTAAGTATAAACTAGTGCAATCTTCAACCGTTATTATGTGAGCAAGCGTTTTGTTAGTGATCTCGTTTCGTAAGTACATTTAAAAAAAATTCTACAGCATTTTGCTTTGTAAACACATGTCGAAGTCTCTGTTGTGTATACCTATTTTATGATTTTCTGTTTTGAATGCAATACTTTCAATTCGTTCAAGATTCAAGATCACTATCAAATACCCACTTACTGAGCCACTACTCATCATCACCTGGTCCTTTGGTAGGTTTGCCGCCGTATCCGTCTTCATCTACGTAGGTCGTATCGTCACCACCGCTTGCTGGGAAACTGGATCCGCTAGTTCCGAAGTTCGAGCCCCCTGAGTCCTGGCCAAAGTTTGAGCCAGAGCTTGGGCCAAAGTTAGAGCTATCTGAACCTTGGCCGTAAGAGCCACTTGAGCCTTGACCGAACGATCCACCTGCGCCTTGTCCAAAAGGGGAACTACCTGGTCTTTGACCGAAGTTAGAACTACTAGACCCTTGACCGTAGGAGCCACCTGAAGCTGGCCCAACATTGGTGCTCCCTGATCCGGATCCAAAGTTGGATCCGCTACCACCTTGACCGAAACTGGAACCTCCAGACCCTGAGCCAAATCCTGGAGATCCTGAGCCTTGTCCAAACCCGGGGCCACTTGGTCTTTGACCAAAACTAGACCCCCCAGACAGACCTGGAAAATTTGATTCCGGCTTATAACTGCCGTCATCTATGTCATTGTCGTCTGGGCTGCTGGAGCCAGTGGGTGCAGAAGTGGGCTTCTTGCCAGGTCTATCTTTGTCGGTGGGGAATGGCGGAGGTTTGACGTGGCCGGAGGCTGCTGTGCCTTCTGGTCCTGGAAGGAGAAAGGTATTTGTATGTCGTATGTTATGCGGTTAATAATTGCAATATCGAGGTGTCTAACCAGAAGACTATCGTAACCTTTGAATTTAAGATCACATTAGTTATTTGAGACGATGAACGAGTTATTTGTTATTAGGAAATATTTATAAATTAAAGATGTAGGAGGAAAACATAACTTGTCCCTTGCTCTATTCACAGATAGTAATGCTGCAATAATTTTAAATACCCTTGAATCTTTGTGCCATTTGGATCCTATACTTACTTTTGAAAACGTCATCAGTCCCACTGTCGTCGGGCGAGAATGATGTTGCGCCAGCAGCAGCATTTATGAAGTCAGGGTCATAGGCGCTGGGTATGGTGGGGAAGAAGGCAGGGATGTAAGGATCCTTGTTGTTTTTCACGATGCGGTACCCAATACCCGGGCCGGCTATGTAGTGGACCGTCCTGGGGATATAGTCAGAAACATTGGTATCGATTCTGACGTGAATTCCAAACTAAACAAAATCTCTTATAGCAAGGTACTATCCCGTCTTATTATTCTAGGAAAAAAGAGACAGTACCGCTTTATAACGAGTTACAGTTTAGAGACTACACAAATCGACCCCATCGCCTGGAATACTCTCCGTTCTGAATTCCTACAACATTAGCAACGTCAGTTACAACACGAAATATCAAGCCTTCTTGAACTTTGTTTCATCCTTATGAAACTGTTATTAACGATTTTGAATATTAAAGTAATCTAGCCAGTTATAAGGTAAATAAAACTACGATAGATCGGAGAATTAGAAATCTATGCATCACGCAATTTCTTTACCTCTGTACACCTTTGTCGTCCAAAAACGTGTATGATCCTCTCACGTTTCCATGGGAATCGCTGCTCTCGGTTCTTCTTTGGTCCGGACCCGCTGATATAAACCTAGACATAAATCATACTTTTAATGCAGGTCTCCGGATGTTCTTTGACAACAGGCCATAGTATTTCCTGCAGCCCTGCAGTTGAACACTCTGTGGTCTCATAATGTGTATTGATGTTACAAATACTTACTGCATTTCATAAGCAGAAGATTTGTGTTGTATGATAGTAGATACGATTATGTGCTCTCTACTGTAGGAGCACTCAAGACAGAGAGACCAGGCTAAAGCTATGCCCCTTAAACTAAACTTTTCGAAAAAACTGGCCTAGTGCGTATCAAACTATGTGTAATTTCGTAGGTAGAATATACATTTTTAAATATAATGTTATATTTACAGTTACTTTACGTCATTTAGTATAGAGTTAACAGGACCTTGTTAGTCTAATTAATCTATAATTTGGTAGACTATTACCGACACCTAAACTAGTAGAGTTGACCTTATTAACCAAATTTGTAAACGGATCCTTGTATCGAAAAAGTAAGACTGCAACCAATAGTTTTGAAAGACTGAAAAAAATTATACAAATGAAAATAACACTTTACATAATGCAGGTAGAAGCGATTTTTTTCCTATACAGATGTAATATTCAGACGGACAGACAAGACAGACGGGTGAGTTGAATTCTGAACCACAGACGATAGATAATCTAAATGAGGTAGCCGTAAGATGCTGAGCGAGGAAAGCGGAGGACTGAGTGCTTTAGCGTGCATTAGGGAAGTATATTCAGAAATGTATTGACAAAGGTAGATAAGTTTATATAAAACTTTCATCTAAGCTACCTGTAGGATCCGTCGAGTCCTCGTTGCACAGCCGTCCTCCCCCTAGGCCTCGTCTCTCCCCTAACGAGTGGTGCCCGATGGAACGGCGATCCAATTACGTTAGGATTGTCTGGATGAGCTGACGATACGTGAAATCCGGTGTCTCTACCGGCTATGTACGAAACGTCATGGCGTTCTCCAACGTCGTCCACGTAGGAGTAGTGACCTTGGGGAAAACGATGAAGTATCAATATTAGTACATGGTTATCGTTTTCGTACAAGGAGTAGATCGCGGTTGATTGCAAATTGGACGCAGTAAAAGACTGGTGTGCAATGACACAAATCCACCAAACCGCACGTTGGCCGCGTGATGGTTATGGTTACCTTTACTTAGAAGAAAGAGGCTGTGCCTAGACAATAGAGACGTGAAGTTGTTGTTGTGTTGATATAATTACGAGTACGAAATTATGGACTCGTTTCTTAGAATATCACAGTTAATGAAACGTCATAATTATGCTGAAGATGGCATAATTATGAATTAGGTCTATAATTAGTAATCCTAGCTTTGAACTTTTTCCATAGATCTTATAGATTGCGAGAAAATTGAATGTACAACTTCAAATTACACTGATTTCATTGAGCTGAAGCTATTTTTTTGCTTACAAATTAGGTACTTGGAAACTTTTAGAGGTGATAGATTTTTTTAAAGAAAGAATAAAAAGTATTTCATCAGTGTCACATATCCTTAGGTTTGGGAATTTGAATTCTTTTCCTATAGTCGACTGGAAGTCAAGTGACTGGTAGAGTTCAGTCATAAGGGATTAAAATCTAAACTACGTAAAAGTTACACTACTAAAAAGTTTTTGTGATGGATGATGAATCGATTAGCTTTCATTTAGAGTCCATAAACTCTAATCAATCACACCTTACACCTTTACACTACACCTGGATTTTACGACTCTCTCACTCGATTTAAGATTTGCATTACTTATCACGAGAGAATTTGCCCTTAACATCGCTAAATACTAATTATAATAGCTAGATATTTAACCTATTATATTATCATATGTATTTTTACCATTGTATTCCAATTATATTATTATTTTTCTTTTAAATATTAATTTCTTTATTTATAACATTTGTACAATATTTATAAACAATAATTATACAATTTATAAAAAAAAACACACATAAGAAACTAGCCCCAAGTCTTTTAAATTATTTATTAATATGATATTATATATACCTATATATATTTATATTGTATTATTATTATTATTATTTATTTATGTCATTTAACTTTATAATAACCGCCAGTCGCTTCATACAACAACTTCGTGGAGAAATGGTTTAGTCCAATTCATGTATGAATGGACCTGGTTTGAACTCGAAGGGCTAATTTTCGAATCGATAAAGTTGTCCACTGGAATTTGAGGTAAACCTACCTTTAACGTCGCCCCGACTATCAGCATTCTCATTCTTGGAATACGTTCGAGTGTCAAACTTGAACGAATAACTTGGGTCCTCGTTAGGATCGAAGTAAGGATCATCCTTGTTTCCTATTGGTCCTCGGGGTCGCTGGTCTAAGTCTATCTTTCTGTGGACGTTCGGGCCTTTCGCGCGAAAACTGAAAAGAAAAAGTGTATTTACAACAAATTTTAATAGCGTGCACTTATGACTTGTGAATGACGTATTAATCAAAGCCTGTACATAAAGGAGAATGGGCAGCTATTCTCGGCGCAAGTTCAATAGCATTTTTAAAGCATATCATAATATCAGCCACTTCATACAATCACAGCAGAGACTCTTATTATAAAGTGAATTTTTTATTATAAACAATGCGCTTATCTTAAACCAAAGAAGAGAAAGAAGTTAAAAGATAAAGTTCACAAAGAGTAATCAAATAGTCCCAATTTCATTCAATCTCATACCACCATCAACATCATCATCATATCAGCGACAGGACGTCCATGGTTAGACCATACTATGGTATAAATATCGTGCCTGCAACTCCACGCAACCTAAAAGAAGATCTATGATTTCAGCACTAGAATTATAAGATCAACTGATATTGAGATATCTACCAACTGAAGCTGCCCCAATATTATTCAATTGAAATCTTTAATTGCACGCCACATTTTAAGTACCTACATGGCAGTAGAATAACGTACAAGTTAATATTTTTTTTTATTATTCACAACGGGTTAGCACTTGACCTCAATCACACCTGATGTTAAGTGAAGATGAGGCCGAAGGTGGTTGCGTACTGACCCGGAAACCCCATCTTATTTGAGGTACTGGCTATCTCATCTCTGACAACCGGAACACAAACATAACATAATATAGTTTTACAAATGTATAATGAAATCAATAATGTTTTATGTTCCCTAGACATTTCCACTTGAAAATAGTCAGTTTTCGTCCTCAGAGAAAAGCCCGAGAAACTCAAAGGTTTTTTTTATAATAATACAAATCAAAGGAATAACTTGACAATTGACCGGCTAGTTCCGTGTATTTTTATGGCTTAAGTAATCGAATTTTATAATAGGTAGTCCTTTGCGCTAGTATTAGAGGGCAAGCATTATTTTATTTACATTCATCATTCTTTTTTACATCATCTCTAGTAAAAGCCTGGGATTTTATGGTGTATTATTATAATAAAATATATTGAAAACTCACAAAGAAAAATTAACAAAGGCAAAAATAACTATAAGAGAACACCGCAAACTCAAGTCCACGTCAATTGCCCATTCTCCTTTTATAATGCTGTGAACAGTTAACTACTGAATCTATAAGTATAGATAGTAGCATTTAAGTAAACGCTGTACATAACGAAAGGGGTTTTTCAACATAAAAATACCATGCTTCACCTGCATAGAATATCTTTTACGCGGAAAATTGTTTATCTCGCGGGAACTTACTCTCTTTATCGGAATAAAAAATATCCTATGTTTTAATCCAGGGTATGTTCTATATCTATACACCAAATTTCATCCAAATCCGTTCATTCGTTTCGCCGTGATTAAATAGCAACAAACAAATAAATAAACGAATATCCAAACATTCGCACGTATAATATTAGTTCGATTACAAAACATGTTAATTTTTATTTATTTTTTAATATACTGGAGGAGTTTTTTTACCGTAAGGAAAAAATAGGGCATATTAGGTAAGTGAAATAGAAGGTATTGGCATAGGTAGTTTAATTTTTTTTTCAAAAACGCCCGCTTCGGCCTTAGATTGATATGCGACTGGCGTGATTTTGTAGGGTTCCTATCATTCCAAATTTATTTGGAACGCATATTTTCTCCGCTTGGAGAAAACTTTTTCTTCGTATTTCATTTATATGATGTAATTATGTGGAATAGGCTACAAACGCGACCCTAAAATTATTGAATAGCCTTTCTCAATTGTATTGATGTAAAAATTACTAAATAAATATGTAGTAAAAGGTACCTAAAATAATTCATGTTCCAATATATTTTCAACTTATTTCAAATACTCAAAGTATAACACTGCTGTGTAAATTGAAAATGCGTGTAGAATCCGTATGAATACGAAAATCGATACCCAAATTTCTGTTTTTTTTTTCTGTTGCATAGTTAGGCTCACGTTCATGCTATACTGCGAATATCGCTATAATTTTTTCTTATCCCGCAGTTTATTATTATTTTCTTCAGGTAGGCAAGTAATTTCTTCTTCTTCAATGATAATTCACCTACATAATACAAATGACATAAAACGAAGAAAAACTTACCCTCTAGGTCCAGCAGTGTATACAGTCTCTTTGACAGTGTCTGTGGCTGGATCCTTGGCGCCGAACCTGCCTCCAACCACGCCGTTGGGGTTACCATGAGCTAAATGGTAACTGGACCCTCGGTCCTTATTGGCATATCTGTGGAAAATTAAATTTGTAATTTAGAGATAGGAAATGTTTGTGTTAACATTCATTCGTTCCAGAGTTATCGATGGTTATATAAATATTTATGTATGTTTATGCCTTATCTAGAGTAGGCCTATAGGTTTTGCCTAGTTAAGGATAGATAATTCAATCTAAAAATATAACAGACAGATATACCAATTACCAGCATCTCTTAAAATATACGCAAAAGCGACATCCATTCGTAATGCTGCTCATTGCTGAAGCGAGTAACAGTGATTGAACGATAGTTTTCTACGAGAATGTTTATGTAAATCTTAGTAGAGAGAGGTACTAGACTATAAGCACAGAATTAATATAGTACTATATAGGAAATCACGTAATAAATAATAAATGAATTAATATATTTTATCTAGCTTAAACAAGGCAAAAAGGTTGGCCTACTGTAGATAAGTCATAAATATTTATTTAAAGACTGATGACACGGGAATAAATATCCGTCCCCAACATCGTACGTCAATCATACGTCCACTGCTGAACATCTCCATGAACGTCTCCACTCGAGAACTTTAATGCCCCACCGATTATCACTTCTTCGAGCTATAATCTAATAATGAATTGCCATTCGCAAAGACTTTACCAACGACGATGACGTTATGGCGAGGTGAACGAGGAGCATAGTGTGGCCTGACCCTTGACTACAAGGGTTAGGTTAGGTTAGGTTAGGGATTGTTATCAATAAATAGGATTTGAAAAATTTTAAATGTTGTATTTCTAAACTATCACCCAGCCGGTTTAGGCCAGAGGGCGGAGTGTGAGTTTTGTTTCGACTTAACTTTACTACCGCGTTCACGTTTACGTGACGATTTGTATGGAGAAATGTGTAGCGCCTCTAGCTAGTTTGCAAAACGATTTTTTTCATAGGGACTTTTTTCGTAAACGCGAACGCGATGGTAAAGTTAAAAACGAGACAAAACTTCGCACACAGATCAAAAATCGAAACGGACGTTGTGATGGTTTTTTTAATTTGGGGCCATGTTTCCATGTTAACCGAATTATTGCAATGTCAGATGTACATTTAGGGTCGTATTAATAGATCTTGAGATTGAGATCGCATCTGTCATCATAATTTTTTTGATAGTTTTAATATGCAACAGATTCTCAAGCGTCAATTTAAGGTCATCTCAATCCTGAGAACGTTTCATTAATACGGACCTTAGCTTCGTAGACCACCCTCCGAAAAGGTTAGGAGTGGCATAGATGTCAATGTCAGGAACAGATGATGATGAGATGTGTAGTCTAAAATCTATTTTCGATGAATGGCATGATGTTATAGCAGAGGATCTTTACATAAATACTTTACAAAATAGAATATAACAAGAACCTCTTATATCTACACACTGATACATTATCTATATACCTACTTAATTTGTACCTACATTTTGACGACCTGTTTGGTGTAGTGGTTAGAAATTCTGCTGCTATACCAAAAGATCGCGTGTTCGAATCCCGCTAGGGGCATATCTTTGTATGATGATGACACGTGTTCCCGAGATATGGATGTATTTCATTTATATGTGTATTTATTTACAAAAAAAAGTATTTGTGTAGTTTATCAACCATCTGGTATTCTAGCAAGCCTAGTTGCTTAGTGTAGAACTAGATGGCGCTGTGTGTATGTGCAAAGATATTTATTTGTTATTTCATACATAGAATAATATCGTAGCTAAGCCTATCTAAATTAAAATAGTTTTATAATCATTTATCAAACTACGCAAATTAATGAGGCGTTAAAATAATATTGGAAGTCGATACCGTCAATATGTTGTTGTGTAAATTCATCTACCCGTCAACTGAAAATCAGAGCTGCCGCGCTGTGTTGAACCAGCGCTAAAATGCTTATTGCGTGATTTATATGATGTATGAAAGCTGACTAAACATTTTTTATACTTCTTCTTTTCCAGTCCATATTATGAAGACCTAAAGTGGTTTGTCTCAAAGCGTAGCAACGTCGATGGCTCTTTGGTGTGCCTCAAAAAGGTCTTTCTCTATGCAAGAAACTGGATAAGCAGGTCATATAACAAGTGCGCCATAGATTGCGTGATGCAGCAGTATGTCATCATTTTTTTGCTGGTTTGTTTTTTACATGAAGAATTTAAAGATTTTGTTTTTCCCTCACTATAATCTTATACCTTCAGGTATTCGTATACCCTTTAGTTCTTGATGATATTATCATTAAAAACAAAATGTAAGTACTTGATGCAATTAAAAGTAAACGCTTTAATATGTTTGCTCAATGTACTACGACGTCTCAATTAATAATGAGTTTCTAGCTCAGAAAACTACGATAAATGTTATTTACTCATATTAATATTTATTTTGCTACTAAAACAACAATAAAAACATATTACACAGGCTGCTTGAAATAATGAAAGAGAGAAAATAAGAATTTTGAAATATTCCAAAATCGATAATAACATTGTTATTGTTTAAAAACGATTATTTGACGATTGCCAAACAATAAAATTTTTGTTTTTGTTAAATATATTTTTTTTTTCTCTAATTCGTTTATATGAAAAACTGACCGCCGTTTTCTTGGGGCAGTCTCAGGATGGAGATTGAGTCTTACTCTCGACTACTGTTCAAATCCAGAACAGTCGAAAGAAATAGAATAATCTCAAGTGTCATTTTAAGTTTGTCTCAGTCTTGGGATAGTTTTATTAATGAGCATTTTTAGTGTGTCTGGCTGGAATAATTCTAAATAAATCTCAGACATCACGACCTCTTTTCTCCTACATAAATTGATTTTGTTAAAACCATGCCAAAAATCGGTCAAGTAAATATTAGGATAATTATATAACTAAAATATCGTTGTCTTAAGATCACTTGAAAATTATTGATGAATTGTTTCAATCGATCCGAACAGAGGAACCATAACTAATAATAAGAGTCTAATAAGTAATCTCAAGCAAGCGAATTACATTTACTTTTTAGGTATTAACTTAGGTAGGTACTATTTGAACCAACAATTATTAAACCTGATAAAAGCGTGTAACTATTTCTAAGCTTATAATTGGAAATCAGTAAACACTTAAAGTCACTTTTAAAAATTTTCAGTTTCAAACTTTAAGTGCATCTAAATGCATGCGGGTGTCCATGGGCGGCGGTGATTGCTTTCCATCAGGTGACCCGCATGCTCGTTTGCCGCCCTCTCATATAAAAAAAAAAAAAAAAAAACTTATAGTTTCTTAATGGTTTCTTTCACGATGATGACTCTTATTCCTCGACAAACCCAAATGAAAGATAAACGGTTCACTTTCCTACACTTAACACGACTTCACAATACAAATTTCACTTGTCGCCACAACTATATTAATTTACCCGAAATCGAAAGACCCATCCGTGTTCACTGTGTTGTAGTCGCCGTCATTCGTCCTGGACTTCCCCGGGATCACCTGTGTCCTCACAATGGCGCACGCACACACCACCACACTTATCACACCCCAAGACATTGTATCACTATTTCCTAGATTCTCATTTCTTCACCAGCGGACCTGTATCCCTCGCGTTTGTGTGTATGACTGTGGATGGAAAAAACAAAGGCCTTCTTTTATATGTGGCGCTAAAAATGAACGCCCTGTGGAGTCATAGCGCGTAAAAACGACCGGACGTCATTGTTATTAATGTTAGGTTTTGTTCCAGTGTCGGAGAGTGCCGCCATGTAAGCATTTGTATTGTAGAGATTTATTAATAATTTTGGTAATGGATATTCATGAAACTTGTAGTAGTGCGAAGCTTAGGTTGGCTGGTTTCTTGAATGAAATGATCACGTATAACGTACATAAATATATTGTTAAACAGACATTGGACATAGTAGGTATTACGAGATCACAATTGCAAGGATGGCCAAGAAGTGTTGCTAACATAAAAAATTGGAGAATATTAATGTTGGGTTGCCCACAAAACTAAAACTTTATTAATCTACGTCATATTTCAGCGTTGCGTTGTTGTTAAAACATTTTGTATTTAGTTGAATATCATGTTTGTTTTATACTTTGGATACTATACTATAAGAAATTAGTCCATTTTCTTATAGTATAGTAACCTTCTCTAAATAAAACTATTTCATTCAAAAACAACGTAAAATTCAAAGCTTAAAATGAACACAGAGATCATCTCATGCTTATTTCATAATTAATAGACAAAAGAAATATTTCATGAAATAAAAGATTAACTTGAAAATGTTAAATTTTTTAGTCGCGTACGCATATAGTAACATAGGCTCTACATTATTCACTCACTAATTGCAGGATTAAGTTAAAAATTATAGCTTGTGATGTGCACAGAGCGCTAGGCTGAGATGCAGCAGTCTGAGATACGAGGGCCGCCACATCCTCTCTTTGGTTCTACCAGGAACAAATCGCACACGCCTACTCTATCCAATTACAGTTTAATAAGTAGTTTTTTTACTAGGTACCTTCTGTATTCAAATTGATGCAGTCCATTATCTGACTTTGAGCACGCGCGCGGTTTCAGGTGCGATCATATTTACATTTTGTAGTTTTGTTTGTGTGACAATTTAGCTGTGGTAAGCTTTTTTATAGTATATTCTGTACTTATAATAGAATCGCAGTAAATGTGAAACTGTAATAATGTAATAAAATATATTTAAAAACTGATTACTACGTGTTAGAGAGGATACTGAGTTCTACCCCGGAAAAATTATAAGTGATAACTTTGTAAAGAAGATATGGAGCAGAAATGTTTATGTGCTGTGTTTGTTTATGTGTTTCCCAACAGAGTTCCCTAATTCCTTGTAGTCCAATCCGGGCAACGGATTGACCAGTACCTCCTGGATCTGCTAGAATGTTCCAGTGAATCCTGCTTCTATTAAACATGATTAATTTAGAGAAGGATGAGTTACTAAAATCTGTTGTTTGAATGATAATTAAAGATTAATCGAGCGGTAGTGTTGTGGCAGTTTAGCGGTCACCTGACAGTCAGTATTTTCAATAGGCCCTTGTAGGCCATCGACATGGCTTTACGTACGACTGCGTTCAATTGAAAACATCGTTTGAAAATCTAGTGGTTTTTGTGAGTACTAGAATAATACCTATGAGATGATCAGGGTCTCATTATGGAGTATTAAAAGCTAGTTTTTAGAAGTACTTTGACCTGACCAGACAGCTTTTTAAGTTTTGATATGGATATTGTTTTTGGGGTTGTTGAACGGTGTATTTATGATTGTTTTATTTTAGCTTGTGATCTGTCTATCATTCTTATTTATGCAGTCATCATCAAAACGCTTGGACCGTGGGAACCAGGTGCTCAAGCACTCTTTAGAGAATTATCTGACCAGTTCTCTGGTCAACATTTGCAAACACAATCAGTTTCCTATAAAGATAATGTTGCCTGAGACAATGTCTCGGTACGATTCCATCAACCAGCGACCTGGGGAAAGTATTTTTTTTTGTGACGTTTTTGAAAAACAAATGGTATGTAATTCCCATTTAGAAAATATTATTAGGTAAAATGAATAATTGTGAGTGAAATATCGATTCCCACATGTATAAATTTTTATTTACTGGTTTTTACAAGAGAGTCTCCATTCAGATACTATGGTTGATTCTTATTACTAGACAGCTAGCTATAACAATTTATGTTATTGCAGTTTTTAGGGTTCCGTATCTGTAAAGATAAAAAAGGAACCCTTAAGGATCACTTTGTTGTCGTCTGTCTGTCTCAGAAGCGGGTGGAGGTGTCAAGTAGACATTGAAATTGAAAACTAAAAATTGCGGTCTCATACTGCATTAATAAAATCAGGTTTCTAGTGTAATGCAATAAAAAGATACGGCATTTCTAAATGTATTTTCACGCTAGAAGCCCCTAGAAATTATAAAAATCTATTTAGAGTACTTTTAGGTGACCTTCAAATTTGTTAGATAATTTCTTTTAAAGTTGTGGAATTATTATGAGTCAAACATTATATGCTGTTGGTGTCGCTTCGGATGTACACCAACTAAACTAAACTAAACTAAACTAAAACCTGTTTTAAAATAGTACTGTCTCTTTCTCCCTGGGACAATACGATGCGACGGCACCGCTCCAAAACTGGTTTTAATTTAGTTTAGTTGATGTACAACCGAATCGACACCATTGTCATTAGACACATAAGTAACTAAACATATTTAATTTTGTCGATTTAAAAAGGCTGTCAATGGTGACGCATTGACGACTGGTGTATTGGTTAGAAACTCTGACTGCTATACCAAAGGTTCGAATCCCGCCACGGGTATATGTTTGTACGATGAATACAGACATCGTACAAACATATAGTTCGAGACGTTCGAGAGTTAACGTTCCAGAGTTATGGATGTTTTTGTAGTATATCAAACATCTGGTTTCCATAATACAAGCGTAGTTGCTTAGTGTGGAACCAGACGGCGCTGTGTGATGTGCAAATATATTTAGTTATTGAACCCTCAGGGATTTAGTCCAACTCGTACCTGACTAATTTTTTTTCTAAATGACTATATTGCACAACTTGTTGTAACGAGGCCAATAACAAAATAACCGTTAGATGCACAAAGGTCAAATCTATATCGTTCAGCTTAAATTAAGCCTGAAGTCTAAAAATATAAGTCTAAAAATCAAGTCGTTTCAATCAATGCCAACCGTCATGTGGAGTAGCTAGTTACTACCATGTGATCTCTTTGGTCTTAAATGTCACGACCTTTATCCCAAATGGGGTGGTCAAAGTTATCCCAAACATTAGCGTTTGGGTGTTCCAAATATTAAAAGTTTAATTCTTGAAATGGGTTTCAAGGTGAATTCAAAGTGGGATTGTCAATCACACAATCCCACCTCCACACTCCTACTATAACTCCTGTAAGCCAGGATCAACAGTGGTACTCGACACGGCGCCTACTGAAGGTAGACGGTGCCCTACGTGGCTCTATTGCTACCTTGAGCCCCAGACTAATCAAAGAAAGAAATAGGGTAGTAAGTAGGAAAAAGAAGTTTACCACTGCCCCTCTATGACAGAGAGTAAGCCCATCGTCGTTAAAACGTGCAAATCCAGAGATGTTTTTGGTGTAAAGTTCCAGAGTCGCATTTTTTTATGTTATCATTGTTATGTGGTAATGAAGACTTGGTTTGACACTTAATTCAAATATTATTGTTTAAAGACGAAAGCGAAAGGCGGTATAGACTGAAGGATATGAAATGCCAGTTTTCATAATTTTGAACGTATTTTTTTAACATAAGACACATACTTGGGTACCTACATACCTACACCTAAAGGATTTAGATGTAACACCTAGGTAATATGCAGATAATTACATTGACTCGTTTTCTTCACGAGGGAACAAAAAGTTTAGTTATATTTAACTTGGAACAAAATTAATAGAAACTTATTGATAAACATATTTTGTGATATAATATTTGATATGTACGTATAGTCAATTAGAGTCGGTTAGGTGCTAGGCCTTTGGCGCCACCATCTAGAAACTGCAAATATAGGTACGTCCAAATGGATATATATCATCATCATCATATCAGCCGAAAGACGTTCACTGCTGGACAGAGGCCTCCCCCAAGGATCTCCACAACGATTGGTCTTGCGCTGCCAGCATCCAGCAGCTTCCCGCGATGTTTACCGAATCGTAGGGAGCCGGCCTACGCTGCGTCTTTCGGTGCGTGGTCGCCACTCGAGAACCTTTCCGCCCCAACGGTCGTCGATCCTACGAGTAATGTGCCCCGCTCTATGCCACTTAAGTTAGGCAATTGTTCGGGCTATATCGGTCACCTTGATTCTCCTGCGGATTTCCTTTTTCGGATTCGATTCCGCAGGGAGACTCCGAGCATAGCTCTCTCTATTGCCCCTTGGGTGATATGAAATGCGTATATTAGTAAATTATAAAAGTATAAATGGCATAAAAAATGCCATTACCACATGTTATTTGATTTTGGAACTGTCCATCCATGTTTGTGCCTGTGAACATTTTAACGACTAAAGAGGTGGCGGGCAGTTAGGTTCTATGCAAATATACGAAAAAGTAAATGATATAAAAAAACGCGGGAATCTTTGCAAAAGCACTATTTTGTTTCATAAACTTTTTTTTTTAGTTTATTTATCCATAAAACATTATTTCAACAATCTTCACTATATAATTTACATATTACATTTATACATTACTATAATTTATACATATTTTAAGTATTACATTTTCTTGTTTTATTTTTGGCTGGCTATTATTGGTATCTGCAGTAAAGTACTGTTCTCCACAACACGAGTAACAGATATTGTATATACAGGTGTGATTCGGCATTTTGTTTTTGGGACCAATATAATTGAGATCAAGGATTAACCTATTGTAGGCGTCCCGAGACTATGCGACATGGAGGGAAAGTAGGTACCTTAAATATTGTAGATGAAAGGAGACTTTATTTTATTTTTAAAAGTTAGTAATACTGTATTTTAAGATTTTCTAAAAATTATTCGCTTCGTCCAGACGAAGTCTGTTCGATTCCCAGGAATCGAACCGACTCAAATGTGAAAAAAAACTCCGTTTTTTTTATGATGCCAATCGAAAGAATGAACAAAAAATTATAATTTCTCTAAAGTAACATAGTATCGTAAAAGACAGGAATAACGTAAAATGTTTGATTCAAATTTCAAGAAAATTATGTATTGCCGACCTACCTATAGTAGTACCTATGTTCAAATATACAGGGTCCCAAGACTGCGATTTTGCGAATAATCAAAGCTATCAATTTAATGATAATATTCTATTTAATGATAATAGGTGTTACTTCTAAGAGCGAGCCTGGTCACAAATGATCAGTTTGCATGAACAAAAATATTATAGGACCTCATTCAATTTATACAGGACGTGGTCTTTTTTCATTATAAAACGCTTAGACGTATTGTTTTATTATTTATATATTTTCCTATTTATACTATTAAATCATTATGTTGCAGTTAAGAAATCTTCAAAACAATACATCGTTTACCAAAACAAAAATGTACAATCCCAAGGATGCACAAAGAAGGATGCGGTCTCCAATATGATCATTAATGGGTTCTGTTCATTATCGACTTAATTAATATCAGCGTCCGGTGTTTGTTTCGCTTCCTTGTCCGTCTGTCTGTTCGCTTGAAGTACAATGCGGTAATAAACGTCTAATTCTGATGAGAGACCTTTGGTGGTGCGCGCATTTCCATTATCACACAGATCGTAAAAATCCAAAATTACATAGATAGATAGATAATTTGTTTATTTGCCTCTGAGCACATTGCACAATGATAACAATTAGTTTGTTTGTTTGTAAACGCTTTATTGTAAAAAAAGGCAATACAATAATTTTGCATTGATACATAAATTGAGTACAACGGCGGACTTAGTAATACAGAACAGAATAGTATAGTAGTATTACAGCAATAAAAATTCTAAAATGTCAGTTATTATTGCTGTAGGGACAAAATGGTTCCAACTCAGCATGGTGCTCCGCACTCGGACGGATCGAGCGCTGGTATTCTGTTGGGACCAGTTTGGAACTAGTGAGCGGTATGAGAACGCAAATGGATATGAAATACACATGATTATATTGATATTATACAAGTTATTAAATATATATATTATAAACAATAAATCATATTTAAGTATATATTTATACTACGTGAGAGCTGGTGCCTATTTTGCTCAGCAGCTGAGCTTATGCATTCAGCGGGGCAATAGCGCTAGCGTACTATAGGTACTGTGCCTCACGGAAGCGAGTTGGACGGCGTATTTTTTCTATAAGATATAGGTATTTTTAATTGTGTTTTATAAATTTGTTGTTTCATGTACATACTTCTTGAAACCTTTATACTACAATAAATATCTAAGTAAATGTAAATAAAGTAACAAGTATAAGTAGATGTGAATAAAGTACATACGAAAGACTATAGTGGTTTAACAAATTCCACTCGTTCCAGTGCGGTTTGGTCGATTTATGTCAGACTGACTAATGAAACTAGACAGCCAGTGTTTTTAAGCTGACTAGGTCACCTCTGCTTTTAATTGAAAAAAAACCGAGTTTAACGGGCAGCTAAACGTGTTAAGTATATCTAAACATTTAAAAAACTACAAAGTCTCCACTAAAAATTAATCTTAAGAGACAATCTATTTTCATTTATTTA
Organism: Oegoconia quadripuncta; assembly: GCA_949316235.1. Taxonomy (NCBI): domain Eukaryota; kingdom Metazoa; phylum Arthropoda; class Insecta; order Lepidoptera; family Autostichidae; genus Oegoconia; species Oegoconia quadripuncta. The sequence continues at coordinate 5,742,442 of OX438753.1, read as the reverse complement.
GTATATTTATTACTCAATACCTACTCATACACTTCGGGAACTATTGTGAATGAAAGACGGACCCTTGTGTTGGGATGCAATAATGTCAAAAACTTTAATAATAAGATAAAAAATGTGCCGTTTTCAAGTGATAATTTTTATCCTACTAAATACGAATTTCATGGGGAGTGTTCTGAAGAACTGTTCGAGCTAATACCCGCTGCTCAATTTAACCATTACACTTCTCGCCGAAAATTAAAATACCATCCACATCACCTGGATGAGTGGAAGTCTACCACTGTACGTTTCTCAAGAAACTTCCTACCACGTACGACCACTCTGTGGAACGGACTTCCTGCAGCGGTATTCCCGAACGAGTACGACATTGGAACCTTCAAGAAACGAGCCTACACCTTCCTCAAAGGCCGGCAACGCATCTGTAACCCTTTTGGTGTTGCGGGTGTCCATGGGCGGCGGTGATCGCTTTCCATCAGGTGACCCGCATGCTCGTTTGCGCCCTCTTATAATAAAAAAAAAATGATTTTGATAGAACAGGCTTGGAAAAAAATTCACTATGACACAATTAAGATGTATTTTGCGCGAAGTATAATGGAAACAGTTGTTCCGAAGCTCGTTCCGGTGTGCGCGCAGTGCGCTCATCTTATATTACAATGTCGATTTGTAGTCGTTGACGTGTAAAGCCCCTTCGCTTACTCCTTGCACATCTCAATAGCTCTCTGTAAACAGGGTGTGAGGTGTTTCTCACACATTTACCTATAAAATATTTAAACCGTCAAAAATTGGGAACAAATATGACCTCAAAAAATACAAAAGCGTTGATATTTATTTGTATTTTGTAAGTAGATTAAAATTAGTTTTTTACAATTTTTAATAATTATGCAAAGCTTGTACTATGGATACTAGATAATGGATAAACATACATACATATTTATTTATACATCCATGACTTGGAAATAAATGTTCGTTTTCATCACACATACATTTCCCCTCGCGGGATTTGAACCCGCAACCGTTGGTTTTGCTGACACGGTCACTAACAACCACACCAATCGGTCGTCTTGGACAATGAGCAAATGGATTATTTGATCCTTTGAACCCGCGACCCGTGTATTTATAAGCCGATGTTTTTGTTACATTTAGTTGCTACCTAGATCAATTGCTACTTAGACAAGGTGCCGCAGGGTATTGTAAGCCATTTGCGTATACCTAACCCACAAGTTGCACGTATAAAATGACTGGCAATAAGCGTTGAATAAAATCGTTTTCACTTGTTTACTTGTTTTGAATAAATCGCGCCATCTCTGTTTTGTTTACCCTGTGTTGTTTATTGAGCCACGGAGGCGGTTAAAATGTTTATTTTAAAGCACTTTTGCAGCTACGTTGGTGCATTATAAACCGATTTACGTGTGTCCTTCGAACCACCCATACCATTGTTTCTCGTGCGATATATTAGTTTAATTTAGATATCGTGATAGGAAAACGGTTAAAAACAACACAATTGAACCATTCTGATAGTGAACCGGGCCGATAAGTTTTATGGGAGTTGAATTATTCTATGGATTGATCAATCTTATGTAAAACAGGGCAGGTATATTCGACTGCTTAATTTGCAATAAATTTACAAGTAGGGACTCGCGGTTTATTATAGGTATATTTTATGCAAGAAATTGTACTTCATTGACTGATATTTACACAAACAAAATTAATAAGTACAATACAATAATAATATGTTAGTTATACCAGACACTTCGTAGGGTTATTGATAAATTTTTCGAGAGAAAGTCATTTGAAAAATCCTTTTTTCTGGATGTGTAAACAAATGGTTTTAAATGGAAAATGGTTTAAAAGTGCGAATAGAGAAAGTACTCACTTCAAAACTTTGCAGTAACTGAATGTATCAATGGTATTATTTTCTTCCCTTGAAATACTTCCCACTTCCTAATTCACATAGGGAGTCACACAATAAATGATTTTTACATTTTTACACATCCAAAGGATTTGCTACCTCATAACACCCTGTATTTTCCAACATCCTTGACTTCCAAGTCCGAAACATATTCAAGAAAGGAAGCTTTATCATACAAGTCATGTTTCTACCTCTACTACAAGCACCAGTCTTGTAATGTAGATATTGTTTCACAAGACAAAAGAATGTTGTTTTCTCTGATTTAGGTCAAGAGGACTATGGGTATATCGGGTACCATATTGGAGTGCAACCAGCGGACCGTTCAGCCGTTAGTTTAACATTGAATAGAGTTCAGAGTGCTGACTTGGAGGAAGTTGCCACATGCACGTGCAGAAATATGATGGGAAAATGATAAATGATATCCGTTTACAGATAAAGGTGTAGGTAGGATATTGGTTTCTCTAAACTAGATCTTTAACTATAAATCACATGTCCTGCCCTCGGTGACTTAAAGGTAAACACTAGTAGATACAAAATTAAACTGTAATAAATTGTTAACTCGTTATATCTCTAAATTGTGAATTAATTAACTAGAAAATTAATTTAATCAAGAATGACTGACATGGTATTTGTATTGATCATATAACGATGGACATGCTAACTGTGTAATTTAACTTGTATTTCTATTGTTTAATGAAGGACAGGCTAATTATAATTTTGCATGCTATTGTATATGGCTGATTTTCGTGATACAATTTAATTATTTTATCAACTATTTTACTTACCCTAATAATTGCGAATAAATGTACTCTATTCTATTCTTCGTCTTAAATTCTATTCGCGGGTTCGAATCCAGCGAGGGGTAAATATTTGTGTGATGAAGACGAACATTTATTCCCGAGTTTTGGATGTTTATATAAATATTTATGTATGTTTATCCGTTATCTAGTATCAATAGCACAAGCTTTGCTTAGTTTGGGACTAGATGATTGGTGTACGTGTCCGAAATATTTATTTATTTATTCTATTAATCAACCAAATTTTAAAAATGTATGACATTTTCTGTATTTTGTACCGGACATGTGTAGTCGAGTTATGGATGTTTTCACATTTATATATGTATTTATTTACAAAAAGAAATGTATTTGTGTAGTTTATCAACCAACTTGTATCCATAATACAAGCCTAGTTGCTTAGTGTGGAATGAGATTATATAGGATATTTATTTATTTATTATTATTATTTATTTATTATTATTATTTATTTATTTTAATTAGTTAAATCTGTAGGTAGGTAAATAAATACATACCTTGTAAAACATAATTAAGGCATGGTATGACAATTTAATATACTGGCCCGCACTTCCGCTTATGGTTGAACACCACATCTTGTGGGAATTATCTAGAAGTGCGATATGGAGGTCGTGAGACTCTTATGTCATATGTGGCTAATAACATTTCCATACTTAGGTATATACTTATTACTTCCTCTGAGAGGCAAATGCCTATCAATTTTAAATTTGTATCGGCTACACACGTAGCTATACTCTATCAGGACATGTATTGTAATTCATTGTTACAAGTAGTACCGACAGCGATAACTAAAAAATTTAGTAAAAAGTTACGCATACCGCGCGCCTGCGGGACGGCGAGACGGTTTTGTGGGACTCCCCTCCCTATCCCTACTGAGACCCCGCGGCGACCTTCCTCGGCATTACGCCTACGCATAGGCGGCTTTCTAGTTTCCCCGCCATGCCCCCCCTCTCAAGGGTACCCGGAGGGCGGCTAGATCGCCCTGACCGGGGGGCACTGTCGCGCCTTACACCGCGATCAGTGAGAGGTATGAGGCGAGACAGGACCTATTATGACAACACCCTCCCGGTCGCACTGGAGGGTGTCATCCTCTCCCGAGTTGCGTTCGACGACTACATCGCCTCGAGATGTAGCCGACCGCGACTGTGTGAGATGTAGCCCTCGGGCGACGTGCATGGGGGCTAGCCAGTGTTGGAGCCTCTCAACCTCGAGCCTGTTAGCCGCGGGAACGGTTTCCAATCCCTATGTTGTTGGATATAGGTACCGAACGCTGGCACTAAGCGGTTTGGCTCTTCACTTATAATGCGAACAGCCATTCCATTCATTCCACTCATTCCATTCCACGGCTTCAACCTTTCCGAAACATATCATGAGATCGTCGCTGAGTAGCCATTTATTGAGATCTCGTGCTTAATCTTCGAGCACATTATTTTCCATTATGTGAGATTGGGGTCAAACGTGAATCCAGTCAATCATAAAAAAGACTGAAAACTGTGTTAAAAGCTAAATATTTTGCAAATGTCTAAACAATTCCCATCAAACATGGCTAACAATAATCTCGTAAACATTACTACTAAACTACAATGCCACATACAGACATTCAAACTCACAACTTCCCTCTTTGCACATGTGGGAGTTACTGTCTGTAAACGAATCAGTAACAATTTCCTTTATCCAGCTAAAGTTTGGTAGAGCTAGCTTTCATGAAGACTTTAAAGATCGTTCAAAATAAGTAAGTGTAAATAAGTGTAAGTGTAAGTAAGTGTATTTAAATACACTTAATTAAGGTAAAAGCACCAGTCATAAACAGTTCTCCATTGATGTACAGTTTAACAACTTTTACAAAATATAACCAAACTTGAGTGATTTATTTCCACCGGTAACACTTCTTTAAAATAGCAACACCATCTATATCATACTTCAACATTTGACAGATGACAGCCATATTGTTTCCAGGAAAAATTTTGTTCGTTACGTCGCAGTCAAGTCTTCATCGTATTTATCGTGTTTTGTTATAACGATTGAGATGCGGGTGAGTACATTAATTTTCACTTTACAAAAAACCTATGGAATTAACGTTTTGTAACTGTTTACTTGCTTTTTTTATAATAGTTTCGGATGCAAATTATAACCCCACTTTTTTGTTATTGTTGTAATATAGTATGATACTGACGATGTTTATGATTGGTCCAGTCAATTCTTACTAAGCCAATCATGGACATTTTGTTTATGAATAGAGCTACCGCAAACTTATGATATTTTAATATGGTATGGGCTTAAGAAATATGGGACTTCTAGTTCTGTTGTTAATTTGCTCAAATGTTATCCGATCCAGTAATGAACAATAAATGTTCATGATTGGTTGTCCATAACTGGTAGCGTCAAAATGTATTACGTCTGTTGTTTTCCATAATAGTAATTTATTTTTTATTTATTTAGATATGGCGCCCAAGAAAAACTATACTAAAGAGCAGATGGCAAAAGCTATAGAAGAAGTAAACAGAGGTGTCAAGGTCGCTCTTGCAGCCGCTAAATATGGCGTTCCACGAATAACGTTACGCAACAAAATTACAGGTAAAAGTCCTATAGATTGTACCCTTGGTCCTGCTACAATTTTAAGTAAAGATGAAGAAAAGGTGCTAGTCCAGTGGTTATTCAAAATGAGTGACAGTCATTTTCCAGTCTCAAAAGACCACTTGCTGGACAGCGTACAGAAAATCATACAAGAGAAAAATCTGCAATCTTGTGTATTCAAAGACAACCGGCCAGGCAAGAAATGGTTTGCTTCATTTTTAAAACGTCATCCGGAAATTTCGGAACGTACTGCACAAAATTTGACTAAGGCTAGAGATGACGTTTCAGAAGACGATTTGAAGGAATGGTTCGAGACAAATAAGAAATATATAGCAGAGCGAGGACTGTTAGATGTTTTGAATGACCCAAACCGTATTTTTAACACTGACGAGAGCGCATTCTATTTACAACCCAAATCAGGAAAAGTTCTTGTTCGAAAGGGTGAAAAAAATGTGTATAACTCTGCTGGAGATGAAAAGGAAAACTTGACAGTGTTAGTGACTGCAAATGCAGCTGGAACCTTAGCACCAACTATGATTGTGTTTCCATATGAACGTTTGCCTACCCTAATTGTGAATAGCGTTCCAAAGGGGTGGTCTATAGGGCGGTCTGAGAGTGGGTGGATGTGTGCAAGAACATTCTTTGAGTATATAACGAATGTATTTAATCCTTGGCTAGAAAAAAATTACGTGCCTAAACCTGTACTGTTCTTCTTAGATGGTCACAGATCTCATATGACGCTTCACTTGGCTGAATTCTGTAAAGATAATGGCATAGAGATAATTGCGCTCTATCCGAATTCAACACATTTACTGCAGCCTATGGACGTTGCAGTTTTTAGACCACTGAAAGTATTTTGGAAGAATCAAGTGAGTCAATGGAAGATTGGACATCCGGGTCAACGGTTGAAAAAAGAAGACTTTGCACCAAATTTAGAAACGACTCTAAAACAAGTTACTGTAGACACAATTAAAAACGGATTTCGCAAAAGTGGGCTTTATCCATTCAGTGTAGATTATGTGGATTTGACCAAACTCAAATTACAATCGCGTGCCAGTAGTATTCATACAGCGGAAGATACTGCAAACAATTCTAATTTCATGGATTTTTTGGAATCTGAAATAAAAAGCGTGTATACCTCAGAAAAGCTAACTTTGTTCAACCAGCTATATTACATGGACAGGACTGTAATTGAAAATGTTATACCTAAGGAAGATGAGTCACTTTATATAATTTGGGCCAAAGTAAAGCATACACTAACTGGCACCGAATCTGCAAATGTGATAAGAGTGAACCAGGTTGCAGAAATACTCTCTGATGGACAAGCGGAGCAACAAAATACTGTTCAGTCACCGCAACAAAATTTGGACGAACCACAGTCTACTGATGGGTTAGCATCGCATGAGGAACATCAAATAACAAAGCACCAGCAAATAAAAGATGATTCGCAGAGCACTAAAGAGTCCCAAGCACAGATGACTAGCGGACCACAACAACAATCCGTTCAAGTTACTCAACCACAAATTATTGATGAGGCACAATGCCATACAACTGAAGAGACGCAAAGACAACCCATTGCAGTAATACGATCACAAATTACTTGTGAAATGCAACAACAAAATACACCAGCTAAGAATAATTCTACACATAACGCCATATCGTTTCCCTCTACTTCAGCAGACACGAGTGCTACTAATGTCATGATAATTCCATCGCCTTTCAAACGGGCCTTATTTTGGCCCGAGCCGGAAGCCAAAAAACGGCGCACAAAAGAACGTATACCTTCAGCTATTACAAGTGAATGTTGGATAGCATATATGGCAAAAAAGGAAAATGAAAAGAAAAAAACACAAGAAGAAAAGGTAAAACGAACGAGAGAAAGACAAGAGAAAAAGATTTTGAAAGAAAAACTATTGAAAGAGAAGAAAGTAAAAGAAAAGAAAAAAGCTAGAAAAGGAAAAAATAAAAAACAGAACTTACCAAGCTCGTCCTCAGAAGAAATAGATTCAGAAATAGAATACCAAGAAAGCGAATACGATGTACTAGATGAGTTTAACGAACCTTACATGGATTCAGAATCTGAAGAAATTCCTTTGGCAGAATTGTACGTGAAACAGAGAGGAAGTTATGTTATTATTAAGTACGAAGGCCAGCACTTTCCGGGCATCATTGAAAACATAGACGCGGGCTATATAGAAGTGAGTACGATGACATTTTCAAAAAATAATACATTTCGCTGGCCCGATGTGCCAGATAAAATCTGGTACCAGAAACAGGATATAGTGGAGTATATTCAGAAGCCTATTCCAATAAATAAAAGAGGGTTTTACAAAGTTCAAGAAATGGTAAAATATTTGCCATTCATTAATATTTAATAGAAAGAAGGTACCTTAGATGCTATTTTAAGAAACGTTGTTTAAGATAATTTTTCTCAATTTTTGGACTGTTTCTTGGATATGAAACATTTTTGTGATACCTACGAGTATTATTGTTGTTGCTATAAAGCTAATTATTTAATACTTGTTGAGATTTTATGACTAAGAAACATTTTGTTACTACGAAACGTTTTTAAGGCTAATTGTTCTCAATTTTTAGACTGTTTCTTGGATAAGAAACATTTTTTGTGATACCTACTATTGTTGTTCCTATAAAGATAATTAATACTTTTTATGATTTTATAAGAAACATTTTGTTATTACATTAAGAAACGTTTTTTAAGCTAATTTTTTGCAATTTTTAGACTGTTTCTTGGATATGAAACATTTTTTGTGATACCTACTATTGTTGTTCCTATAAAGCTAATTATTTAATTCTTTTTGAGATTTTATGACTAAGACACATTTTGTTACTACATTAAGAAATGTTTAAGCAAATTTTTCTCAATTTTGGACTGTTTCTTGGATATGAAACATATTTTGTGATACCTACTATTGTTGTTCCTATAAAGCTAATTATTTAATACTTTTTGAGATTTTATGATTAAGAAAGATTTTGTGATACTACATTGAGTTAGTTATTCTTAGAGACATTTAAAAAGACTAGATAATATTGTGTTTTATTTTTGCAATTTAAGATTGTTTAAAAGCTTTAACAAGAGTTAAACGTTATATCTTTTGAATATTATTGTCCATAATGGGGTGTCCATGAATGGGAGTATGTCCATAGATGGGTGTCCAAGACTGGAATTTGTTTGTTCATGTCTGGTTTCTTAAAAGGCTTTGAGTTTTTAAGAAATATTACAAATGTATGTGATATGATTGGAAAACTTAATAAATAAAGTAATTGGCAATACTATAGTTTCTTATTTATAAGTACTCTTACCCCTATAGGTATAATGAGTAATCAGATAAACAATTAAAGTAAGAAAAATGTCCTTATACTGTCCATGACCGGTGCCATTACCTTAATTAATTTATTTATTTACACTTAAAAATAAGTAAGTGTAAATAAGTGTAAGTAAGTGTATTTAAATACAATTTCAGAACTCACAGCGAGACAACTTTATTACAATGAAGGTCAGGGCAATGATCAGGTCGTGGGTTCGAATCCCGCTACGGCCATATGTATGTGCGATGAATACGGACATGTGTACCCGAGTTATGGATGTTTTCATATGTAGTAAGTATTAATTTACAAAAAAAAAATGTATTTATGTAGTATATCAACCATCTGGCATCCACAACACAAGCCTACAGTTGCTTACTGTGGAACTTGATGGCGCTGTGTGTATGTCCAAGGATTATTATTATTATTACTGTAGTCTGCTGTTTTGCCAATTTTTGGCGGTTCAATTATTAGTATGTATGTACAAAAGCATTACCCCCTTTGTTGGGCAGTCGGTTAATAAGCTACAGGTTCAGCAAATAATAATATTAGTTACACATTCACTTAGTTTGAAGCACAAAACAGTGATAGTAAACTTATGCTTACAATTCGCTATATGCGCCATTCTACAAAATGAATGACGCTCAGGGTACAAAATAAGAGATATCAATATACCCGAAGAGGCTCGGGCCGGAGGTCGGAGGGCCGGCACAATAGTCGCTCCGAGGCCGAAGGGCATCTCCCATCTTCACGGTGGCTGGCACGCGCAACGATTCGTGCAACTCGACTCAACTAAGTACCTACTCACCTCACCGGGAGTTATTGAACGGATTTTGTGAGTTGTTTGCATCAAGGCGAAGCTTGGTTTGGAAAACAAGATACTTCCTATTTTGATGAGTGTGTATTTTAGGCGAGATGTAACTTGGGTCGTAAAGGCATTGGTGGGTTGCTAAAATATGTAGCAGTGGTGATGACGTTTCTCACATCTCCATAATATATGTGGAAAATATGAAAAACGGCTTACGTATTGCCTTTTTGTACAATAAAGCTTTTACAAAGAAACAAACAAACCTCCTTCTAAGTCGGTCAGACAAGCACTTGGCCTTTTTTTTTTAATTTGTTCAGGTTCACACCAACTTAAAATCTGTATAAATATTAACTGGCTACCTCTTACCACTACTGAGACAGAGCCCGCTGTCAGATTACTCAATATCTAATAGGAATTTTTTTATGCACAACGGGTTAGCATTCGACCTCAATCACACTTGATGTTAAGTGAAGATGAGGCCGAAGGTGGAAGCGTACTGATCCGGTAACCCAAATATTTGGGGAACTGGCTATCTTATCTCTGACAACCGGAACACAACAATGCTATGAACATTGCTGTTTGGCGGCAGATATAGATAAGATGGTGGTAGCTAGCCAGGCGGACATTTAAAATGCCCTACCACCAACCAAACCGAGTACTAAACATGTACCCCGCTGGGGATCGAACCCGCGACCTCCGATTCGTAAACCCTACGTTGTTTACATTGAGCTACGGAGGCGGTTTTGGAGGAGTCCTTTTAAGGTCCATGGTTAAGACTGGTATAAATAAAACATCTCAAGATTATGATGGACTTCAGTTGACACTTGAGATACTGTTGTATAAATAAAGAGTATCCAAAAGAATCACACTTACACCACCATCCATCCATTCTTAAACCAGATGAGTTTTTTACCGTAAGGAAAAAATAGGGCATAAGCAAGTGAAATAGAAGATTTTGTGTATTGTAATTTCTGTTCTATGTTTGTTCAATGTATGTTTGTATATTTATATATGCAATAAAGTGTTAAATAAATAAATAAAGATATTGTCATGTTTAAGTTTAAGCGGGGTACATGTTTAAGTACTCGGTTTGGTTGGTGGTAGGGCATTTTGAAATGCCCGCCTGCTAGCTACCACCATCTTATTTAAATCTGTCGCCAAGCAGCAATGTTCATAGCATTGTTGTGTTCCGGTTGTCAGAGATAAGATAGCCGACTGGCTAAATGTGTTGGGGTTTCCGGGTCAGTACGCTTCCACCTTCGACCTCATCTTCACTTAACATCAGGTGTGATTCAGTGTAGCTAAATGGATAAAAATAATAATTTTGAGGAGAGCATTGTCGTAGGTACTTTATTAAGATGTATACTAATCATAATAATAATAATCATGTCTCGAGTAAGACAATGACATGGTAAAAATTTACACAAACGAGTCTTATTATCATAAATCGTCAATGATTGGCATTTGAATCTAATTATTTAGTTAATCTAAATTTCCGATCTAAGCTATTGCTTTTAATGACCAACATTCATAAGAATTGAAAACAAAACATATGAGAAAATGTAAATATAACAAAAACATTGCTGAGAGAAATCTAAATAAATTCTGTAATCCCGGATTTTAAGACAAATTAGGAAAAACCTACATAATTAATGACTTAAAGGTGAAGCTTATCACGTCAATTATACTGCACAATTGAATTTAATAACCAGGGCCGCATTTAGGAATGAATGGGAGAACTAGTGGCGCAAATATCTAAAGAGAAATGTTAAAGATTTTCTAGATATTCGTTTAAAACATCAGTGTGCGAAGTGCGAGTTTTTTAAAGTGCGAACTTTACCATCGCGTTCGCGTTTACGCAAAAAGTATCTATGACAAAAATCGTTTTGCAAACTATCCGCTAGAGGCGCTGCACATTTCTTCATAGAAATCGTCACGTAAAAGTGAACGCGGTAGTAAAGTTAAGTCGAAATAAAACTCACACTCCGACCTGTAGGCAATAAGAATTTATTTTTCTGGGCCTGTTCTGAACTTACTACTTTTTAATTTTTGTTAAGGGTCAAGCAGAACTTAAACCAAATTGCAGATGAACTGAGGTGTTTTAATTTAGCGCAATCGGCCTCCTGATATTTTAAACGAATATCTAGAAAATATACTATAATATACCTAACCATAGGCAATATTACTTTGCTATTCTACGAATAATGTCTGAGTACTTCAGCTTGGTTTTTTTTATAGTAACTTGTTATGTTTGCCTGTAATAGGTTATACTTAGTTTATAAGATTATGCATGTTTCATTTCTTTGTATTACTAGAGTAAAAATTTTTGACTGACAAAATTAAAAAAAAAACTAGGGCCGCAAAATTACTAACTTACTCAGAGCGATCTTTCTACAGTATGGCTCTGTAGTATTTAAAGTAGCTAAACATAAATGGATCTGAGAGAGGTCGTGGGATAGACAGACAAACGGACAATTGTAGATTGGGATCGTCAATTTTGTTCGAGCTTTGTATATTGTTGTGTTTACGAGTTATGATGAGGAAGTACCTCTAGGCTCCTGAATGGATAGCCTTAAAGACGACGGTTTTGTGTTATTACTTTTGGGGTAAATAGTCATATAATAATTAAATTATTGCGCAGGTTAAAATTTCGCAATCGACACCAGACCCAAGTAATATATTCTTGAAACTACTGGATCCATTCTCTGGATAGCTTCATCATCTGTTAAAGTAATTAGTATTCTCTCGAACATCTGAAATAAAAATGTAATTCAGTCTGAAGGTGGAATTAATTAAAACCAGCCGGGATTTGGAAAAACGCCAATTAACTTTGTTTATACCATAACATTCGGGTTTTTACACCTGTGTCCAAATGCTCTTGTATAGTTGGTGACAAACGCGGTGACATTGACGAACTGAACGACACCACATTTATTAAAATCGTTGCAATAGTTTGATCTGCTGATAATTTACACCCCTTATTTTTCGGCTCGCCATAGTTGTCTCAACATACTCGTAGAACCCTGGGGTAGACTTGTTAAGTCAAGCAACCAAGAGAATATCATGAACTTTAAAATCATTCTTCGAAATAAGACGAAGAGTAGTAGTAGTCGTAATCAATTACTTAATGTATGACGATATACTACAGCTATACCAGGTGATTTTTTAAACAGTTTCTCTTAAAAAGACTTGATCGATCGTTTTCCTACAAAAGTTCTCCACTAAAACGCAATGTACAAGGCACAATGACATTGTTGACGAATAAATACAATACAATACAACTGATTTTTTGGCGTCATGTTGAATTTTTTATCATTAAATATTATGACACTCGACATTACCGCCTGATCAAACCATTCCTGCAATTTGGTATTTTTGAATGAGTAAATTTTACATTATCTTATTTGACATTTCAACATTATTCCTTTGTATCACTTATTTTAGATAAATTGTTATTAGTTTTACCACAGCTAGACACAAATAGACAAGTGTCTCTTAAATTGACGGAATAATTGGCCGAGCACTCCTTAAACTTTTACTTTCATATATAATTTTTGTACATAGAGTCAATAACCGCCTCCGTGGCTCAATGTAAACAACATTGGGTGTACGATTCGGAGGTCGCGGGTTCGATTCCCCGCGGGGTACATGTTTAAGTACTCGGTTTGGTTGGCGGTAGGGCATTTTAAATGTCCGCCTGGCTAGCTACCACCATCTTATCTAAATCTGCCACCAATCAGCAATGTTAATAGCATTGTTGTGTTCCGGTTGTGAATGATAAGATAGCCAGTCCCCCAAATGTGTATGGGTTTCCGGGTCAGTACGCTTCCACCTTCGACCTCATCTTCACTTAACATCAGGTGTGATTGAGGTGAAGTACCAACCCGTTGTGCATAAAAAAAAAATAAAAAAAAATAATGGTAAATAGTTCTAGCCTAATTTCTGCAAAATACAGAATTATTTCATGGTTAAATTCAAGTTCCTAACGATAACCAGAACGTCTCTACCATACTTTTGCTAGCTGTATCTCGATTTTTGGGATTAGGTGATAATCAACGGAATAAATAAAACATTTATTAGGTATATACAGGTTTATTAAAGAGGACTTAAAGCTAAAATTATTCTATCAGTTCGTTATTATAAAGCTTTATAAAATCCGAGAATTTTATAAATCATTATGTTTTTCTATCACCAAGTTCAACCATATTGTGCCAAACACTATTTATAATTTAAACAGATTCAATTTGATTATTGGTTATGACCTTGTTTATAACAGACTCCAAAAAGAAGGAGGTTTACAATTCGTCGCGGACATTATGTAGCCCTTTTTTGATATAATTTTTCATTTGTTGAAAATATTTGAAAGAGTGTAACGTCAGGTTGTTTCACAGACCACCTACCCCATAGACGGGTAATTTGAGACGATTCCTTTGAAAGAAATTTTGTCAAATTAAAAATTTGATTATCGTGAACTGGGTCAGGGGTGGCTTTATCACTTGTGATTATGGGATGAATGTCATGGATGTTAGTGATTAAATTTTGTCACAATCTACAGTAGATCACGCGTCAAACTAAAAACACCTACAGACTACACAGCGATGATGTTTGGCAAATTTCAAGTGAGTTTGCTGTAGTCTATAATTCGTAAATTAAACATTAAAACAGCCTTTAAAGTCGAATATTGTGAGTTTATAACGTGCTTAATAATGATCATAAGTGTCCTATACCACCATGCGATCAATGAGATGCAGAAGTGAACGGTCTCTACAACATCGAGACATTTCTCCATGTTGTAGCGACCCGCGCTCTCTACCTATTTCAGGTCTAGGGGTTGAGTGGTCTGGTTATTCGGTCCGGAGATAGAGGACGAAGTCATATTATGTTTAGCCAAATATTCATTATTATACATTCACTTTCATGCCAAGAGCACTCAATATAATTATAAAGCTTAGCACCACAATATTGTTTGACATGTAAGCGAATGGATGCACCTTAAAATCGACATTTAGAGGTCATTAAATAAATCAATAGGTAATGCAGTTACACAAGTTATTGTGAAAACTAGACTTCAAACTTCACGCATTATTTCAACGTAACATCTGATATCATTTGTTGAATGTCTATTCAAATCGATTGGAAAATAATAATAGGGTTTAAGCATTTCTCTGTTAGTCAATATGTCTAAGTAAAGTTACTAGATTACGATACAGAGAGAAGACGTACGAGCCGACGAACATTCTTCAATTGTAACTACTACTAAACAAGGAAAAGTCCTTTGTTGTAACTAGATACAAAGGTTGTGTTACAATGTACATTACATATAACAGAGTACAAACGATAGGTAATACACAAAGGTGGACATATAAGAGATCTCCCCCAGGCAACCTGAGCATTGAAGTGGAAAACGGGGTAAATTTTTAATCCCCGACGCAAAAAAAATGTGTAAACTTATTTATATAAGTTTGAAGTCTAGATCTGTGCGTGGCAATGTAGCGCCAAAACTGTTGAACAGATTTGAAAGTGGGTTTATTTTACAAGTATTCATCAAATGAAATTGCGCCTGATCATTTTTTAACGCTACTATGTAGAACTGTAACGTTCAAAATAGGTCAGGCGGCCTTTTTTCGGTGGTCATATTTCATTAGTAACAATCAGCTGATTGCTCATTTTCGAAAATCCAGCTAAGATCATAAAAACGAGGGAAATATGGTATTATTTAAATAAGTGCGGGTTTTAGTGCCGGTAAAATCAGTAGACAGACAAACAGACCCTTAAAAATTTAAAACGTAAAAGCCGGATTTTTTTCCAAGATTGATTATAACACGTTAGTTTTTAAGTTCGCTGCTTTGTTATAACCTTAGTTTCTGCAAAGACATCCTATAAAACATAAGAAACATGTCATATTTAGTACATCCATATGACCTATTTAGTGTTCCTGTTTGATAATTTCCTAATAAACAATATTTCATTGTGATTCAATGCTTTAGTTTGACAGAAAACATGGACCTTTTCTAGATCCATGTCCTTCCCAGATGCCGTCAAAACTAGGACAAATCCTGGGACATCTGGACTGATGGGAACACTGAGTGCAGGATATGATTGGTGATGGGATAACTGATAGCAATGGAGACCTGCACCTATGGAAAGAGTAATGATCGGAGTCTCTCTAGGTGTTAGCATACGTCACAATGAAGTCTATGGAAAAACGAAAACTGCCGACATAGCATACAGGATGGGTTAACTGAAGTGGCAGTGGGTAGGCCACATAGCACGTGGAACCGATAACTGGAGAGAATGGTTCTTGAGCGGTCACTACCTACTGGTGAGCGTAGTATAAGATAGACTGATGACTTGAAACAAGCCTCAGGAAAACGAAGAATTCAAAGGCTTAAGATTTTTTTTTGCGTCATTGTCATTACATCAGCCATAGGACGTGGACGAACATTATATCTGTCCCATATATTTCCAGAGCTACCAAGCGGTCTACATCCAGCTTATGGGTGGACGTCCCATACTGCGCTTATCGGTGCGTGTCTCTATTCTAGATCTTCATACGCCATCAGTCCTTCGCTCTAAGTGCTCTGCTCACTGCCACTTGAGCATACTAATCCCCAGGATTAAATAGGTGACTTCTGTTCTTCAACGGATCGCTTCCTGCTTGATTTGATCTCGTAGTGAAGCTATATTCAATTTTATGCACCGATTGGCACTCACACAAGTGAAATCACTTTAGACCATTATATTATTTAATCCCTGCCATTGATTTTATGATGCACTTAATACCTCCTTTACATACCTCCCTTGCTTTTATAATCTGTGGTTGTATCTAGCAAAGACAATATGGTACCAACTTTTAAGGACTAAAGGTTATTGAGCATCATTAGTAAACTTATCGCTTATGGGATGAACTAGAAATCGTTTAACTCTGGTATTACCTTGTTTAAGTAAATTTTTAATCGAACTCGAGAAAAAATCTGTTTGCCATACGCGCTACACTTTGTATGGGCACTTTAATTGTGGTTGTGTGGTGGGTGAATTTGAATTCGTGTAATTCCCATTAACTGGTGACGCCACTCTTAATTACGATCAACTTTCTCCATGAAACCGTAGATGAATTCGATCAAAAAATTTTCGATCACTTTTTTTTTTTTTTTTTTTAATAAATAAATAAAAATAAAATAAATCCCAAGGTTGTAGGATTCAGGAAAGACTGACGCCGGAAGGGAGTTCCATGCCTTGGCTGTTCGGATGATGAATGAAGAATCGAACTTCTTAGTGCGAATGTTCGGTATATTAACTATGTACGGGTGGAATCCCTCCCCACGCCTAGTGGTCCGAAGATGGAAGGGTGACGGATACAAAGTATACCATTCTGAAACCACCTTTAGTATGGAAGTCCAAAAATTTTCGACTAATTTCGGCTGTGGTTCCTAGTGGAAAGTTCTTCGTAATCAGGAGTGGGGAATTACACGAATTAAACTTCACCCTGTAGAACATGACGGTTTTTCAGTATTGCACGATTTATATTTCATCCAGTACACAACTTGCATTATTATCGCCTATATACACAACTTGCTTAATTATATAGACTGTGGGTCTGAGGAACTCCAAAGATTTTAACCAGGGATTGCTTTCAATGTTTTACAATGAAAACGTCGTAAACATAGTTTTCAGATTAGTTAGCAAGTTATAATAAGGTTTTTGAATCACATAATTTTGAAGTACACACAACTTAAAAAAGACAATGTTATATGACGTAAATTCATTTGTAACTTTGGCGGAACTCAATGTAAAAATTACAATGCATTGATAAGAAAGGGCGATTTACTTTTTATTATCGTAAACAAAGCGTTGTCAGTTTTCCTGAGTTACACTGAGAAATCAATTTATTTTATATGAAAATTTTACCTCTATGGGTCTATATACTTACAACAATTTGTTGTATTGCTCCTTGACCGAGTGAGAACCTGGTAATCTGTACACAGGTCTAGCCTTTCTCAGACATCAGATTCTCACATTTTTTTAAATGTTTTTAAAAGAACGAATAGATAAATTTTGTTTGTACTTCTAAAGAATGTTTATTTTACAAAATTAGTATTTTATGTATTTGTCTCTCACTGCCGCCAGAAAGCCGTGGTGGTTTAGTGTTCCTCGGGCCCGCGGCGTATAGGTACGTACTTATATTTAAGGTTTCACGGTAAACGATTGGTAACTAATAATATGAATGAGGAAAATCGAAAGCTAAAGATAAGAAACGGTGGCAATGTTTTCATAGCAAAATATCACAAAAACACAGGATTTTCTATCATCGTTCATATTCTATGCATACAATTGGAATTTTATAATGATCTCGAACTTTAAAATCCCTTTGTAATATGGACATTGATTTTGGTCGTGGCGATATTGCGTATATAACATTTGACGTGGCTTTTACATGTTGGTATAAATAAATGACAAAGCAGGCGGCACAACATGCAGATTGTATTAGAGAATTAGTGATCATGCTGTCCTTTATAATAATAAGGAAGTTGCTACACAAAAGAAAACCCTCGAGAGACAATAATTAGATCAGATAAACAAACCAACTATGTTAATATAACAGCTAAATATTATTCGAAACGGCTTAACCGATTTCCATCAAACATGGTTAAAAACTAATTCACAAACGCCCAACATCGAAATAAAATCGTTTATAAATCGGTGTCGCCGTTTTGGCGCTATAATGCCCCAGACAGACACGCAGATATTGATAACTCTAGTGTCTGTGTATGTTTGGGCACAGATATACATAGGCTTTAAACTTATAACAAAACTCTTCGTTCGTCAGTTTAAAAATTACAGTCCCTTTGCCGCGGCGACGGCGACGTGTGTAACTCTCAGTAGGCTTTATTAAATTAAGCTTGGACGCACTTGTAGCAGATGGCTAAAAGTGTTTAAATTGTAACATGGATAGCTGCTAGCTTTAGACAGCTAGAAGGTAAGCAACAGGAAAATTGGTGACACTACAATGGATAATAACTTCAAATTCACACTCTATTTGTAGAGGGTTGCAGACTATAGTGCAAAATTGAAATAGGTGCAACCAAGTTAAGAAAAGCAGGATGTCTTGGACTCGTCCCTCGGAAAATATGAACTGCTATAATTAATTATCCAAGAAGATCAATGGGCAAGGAAAGCTAGAACTTAATGGGGATGATTATAATAATGACATCAAAGAACTGGTATTGAGGGAGGGAGAGGACTAATTGTTAATCAGTTTCAGGGCCTATAACGTTTTCGACAGTCGAATATATTTAGAAAGCACTGTTTGTTTATGCCATCTCAAGGCACAAACCACCAACTAAGTTCACGATTGCACAGAAGCCTCAGGGAAAAACATTTTTAGGCTTTTGGTGTTAAAGTTAGTAAGTTAAAACATGTTTGTGTGTGCCACAAACATAAATGTTTGTTTCAATGCATGTTAACCATGATATTTATAAATTTTGCACAAATGAATTAGAATTCTGATTATGTTGGCGTAGGAGAAGTGGTCGCCTTTTATTCCCGACGCAAAAGGGGTCATAAGATTGAAAGCCTTATGTCTGTCTCTACCATTGTAGCGCCTAATCAGCTAAATCAGTTTAAAAATGAATTTATTTATCGAAAGCTTGTGTAAGCATAGTTCATAGCCATGTTTTTTTATGCACAACGAGTTAGACCTTGACCACAATCACATCTGATGTTAAGAGAAGATGACCCGGAAACCCCATCATATTTGGGGGACTGGTTATCTTAAAATGCTTGATGGAAATCAAGAGATCAATTCACCAGTGTCCAATTTAGTAGTTAATATTATTTTGTTTATTTATTTAAATGATTTAGTAGTCTCTGTAGGGCTAGCACAACTTATTTGAGTGACAAAGTTTCTTGTGTCTTACATCTTGTTTTTTCGTAGCACGACCTTGAAATTAGCGTCACATGACTATCTGTTCGGCGATATGCAAATCCGTAAAGATTTCACTCCACAGGCTCTACGAAGCGCTTGTGGCGCAGTCGCATTCGCTATTAGTTTTCGATTAGTGAAGTTAAGAAATTTCTAGTGCTTCGGAGGGCACGTTCAAATGAAGACAGTCGTTAAGCCAAGTCCAGATTTTTTAAAAACACTGACTATCAGGTGGCCACCTATCTGACACAAATCCACCAATCCGCACAGGCATAGGTAGGTTATGGTCCTTAGCCTCTACCAGTGAGAGGAGACTATGCCCAACAATGGGGCACGTGTAAGTCTGATAATGATTTCTCACTTGAGTCGCGTTAGTATTGCTAGCCGTGTTTTCTAAATTTGAATTATATTGTGGAAGTTAATGCGCGAAATCAACATGACATTTAATTTTAATACTGGGATATGCGGATAGAACTGCTTCCATGAGACCGACTTTATCCTTGATTTTGTGAATTTTACAAACATCGCCCTTACAGGTTTTAGGTGGACGATAATAGGAACACGTAATATAATATTTAAGTACAGTCGGTTCCATAAATAAATAACTAGGGCTATTTTACATAATTAATTGTAGCATGTTGGCCATTTAAACTTTACCAGTTCCCATAGGTAGTATAGATAAGAGGACCATTTTAGAGAACCGGTATTAGGTGTGGGTTGAATAGACATCACGGTACTATTAATCAATTCTATATGATGAGTATGACGACGAATGTATTACTCATACAATTCGATATCGTCTAAATAACGACAATTACAATATTAATATTATTTTTTACTTATTAGTTGTGTCATTATGGTTTAAAGGTTAAAGAAACTTAGTCGTCTCCATTGCCCTTAGACAATATTTCACATTCGTATGATTGTGAGATAGCGATGGGAATTGAGTAATTCTATTAAAATATACCTATATGGTGGAAATGTAAAACGACATTAACAGCCTATAAGGCAAGCGTTCAACGCGAATTTAGAATATGACGCCATATTGTGATATTCCTAAGATTTCTATATAGTACAATCAGCACTATATAGATATAGTTGCACTATATAGCATATATAGTACAACATACATTAGCTGCTCACATTATTTAAGAAAAATGAACCTTAGTTAATTGCGATGTAAATCACTTTTCTTTTTTTATGGAGCCGACTATACCAGATACACGAAAACCAGACGACATTAACAGCCTATAAGGCAAGCGTTCAACGCGAATTTAGAATATGACGCCATATTGTGATATTCCTAAGATTTCTATATAGTACAATCAGCACTATATAGATATAGTTGCACTATATAGCATATATAGTACAACATACATTAGCTGCTCACATTATTTAAGAAAAATGAACCTTAGTTAATTGCGATGTAAATCACTTTTCTTTTTTTATGGAGCCGACTATACCAGATACACGAAAACCAGAAATTCTGATAGATATTATCGTTAGCCCCATTTTAAATAGGTGTTAGAAATAGATGTGACAGTGTCGACACTACGACAGAACCATATGACAGGTCATTGTAAAAAAAATTGTACGAGTCCTAGTGTCGCCACTTTTAAAATAATACGTCACGTTCTGATTGACACTCAAGCGATACCATGAGTATGAAAACAAACCATTCGACGGACATTTGCCAGATCTCCGCACTACGTAGGTACAGTCACTTCCAGCTAAATGTAAACCCTCAGGCACGCTAGATATATTGGACAAGCCGTGGATATCATAAAATTCATGTTCTGACAGCACTAACCGCGGCCTATTTTACCTAATCTATGATCTAGTGGGCTAGGGAACATGTGCAGGGTATGCCTACTGAGAACACAATTTTACCGAACTAATTCAGTTTAAAGTGACATTATTCTTTGTTAACCAAACTTTACATATAAGTAATAACCCGGCACTTTGCATACAACAAATAAAATTGTTACGTATCTGTGAGAGTTCGAAAAATGTTTGTAACATTTTTTTCAGTGTATACATTTAACTGCAGGTGACTGTACCCTCGGCCATTTTGACATGTTTCCTTAGTTTTATGATCTGTGGACAGGATAGTGTGTAAGTTGAAGAGGTGTTGTCGAGATCACAGTCCGGAGTTGCCGCAGTACTCGCCGATGCGGTCGGATATGCACTCGAATATGTCGAACGACACGTCGCAGTTGCGGCCGTTGTCTGAAATAGGCATTTCAATTTATAATTATTGAATGTGTTTTATTATTGGAGCGATTTATTTTCTTTGTTTTTATTGCACAAGGTGTTCTTTAATTAATGAAGATAAAGCCGAAGGTTGGATTCACCTGGAACCTCCAACTTTTATGGAAGATTGGCTATCTCATTTGAAACACAGTACATAACAAAGGTATGAACATCTTAGTTAGATAAGATGGTGGTAGCTAGCAGTGGCGTGCACAACGTTTTGTCACAGGGTAGGCAGGCATAAGAAGTAATGTTATATATTGATATTTATATAATATATTAATTATATATCTAATTAAATGTTTTATTTAGGTTTATTTAGTATTATATTCATGTAGTTATATTTAGTTATTTACAAGTATTTATGTATTATAGACTTTTTTACTTAATCACTATTGCGTTGTACGCCCTTATTTTATTCCCCGTTATACACTTTCTAACCGCTTATAGGGTTAGATGGAAGAGATCTCTCATAGAGATAAGCTCACCTTTGTATCTGACAAATGTATCTTTTGTGTTTATTTGCAATAAAGAATGGAAATAAAAATAAAATTTGCTATTAAATGAAAAAAAAAATCAACTATAAAATAATGACTTACTCTTAGTATGAATCAGTTGTCTTGACAACGCATTCGAAGAAAGCTTACAATTGACCTGCCTTTCTGCACGCCACTGGTAGCTTGTCAGGCGAGTATTTTATAAAGGCATTATTTTCACTTTCAGACCTAGTAAGAGGTTGGACCGATTTCCTTTGGAAAGTATTTGACATCTAAATAGTTCACTCGGGCCTCCTGTTTACATAATGATTTATACAGGCGGCCCGAGTGAACTATTTACTCCTTCGTCATACGAAAATCAAAAATGATAATGGGTCAGGTGGATAATGAATGAAACTTACCCATAGGTACAGCTCTGGAGAACTTATCGTGGTTCCTCATGAGACACTCCCTCGAAGCCTCCAGCACGGCCATGAAGTATCCCCGCTCGTTCACGCCGTCCGAGTACAGGCCAACCAGACCCTCGAGTGTCGGAAAACCGTAGCCGTCAACCTGGAAATGCAGAAAACAAAATAAATCTATCAGCCTTAACTTTTATGATACATTTTTTTCCTTAAATATTTCTAGAAAGTTCTGTGAAATAATTGTTGAGGAGATTGTAACAATGTTTTTTTTTTTTTTTTTATGCATAACGGGTTGGTACTTGACCTCAATCACACCTGATGTTAAGTGAAGATGAGGTCGAAGATGGAAGCGTACTGACCCGGAAACCCCAACACATTTGGGGGACTGGCTATCTTATCTCTGACAACCGGAACACGGCAATGCTATTAACATTGCTGCTTGGCGGCATTGTTTCCTTTCTTATGAACGATAGATTACAGCTTGACCTCAAACCCACCTGATGTTAAGTGTAGAATGAGGTCAATGCCCTCACCTGGAACCCCCAACTTATTTGGGGGGGGCTTGCTTCTTATCTCTAACTTGTCTGGAACACATCACTGTTGTCAACATTGTTGCTTGGTGGCAGATTTAGACAACTACTTACTCGTATAATACAGAAAAGTGACATCCGACCTCTTAGTGATCCGTAATAATTGTACTTGTATTAAACGAATTTCCGTTTTATTAATTACTAGCTTTTCACCCGCGGCCTCGCTTGCGTGGTATAAATTTATCAACACCGATATGTTTCATTTGTTTATCCCGCAGGAACTACTCACTTTATAATAAACTACTAAAACCCAAGACATTCAATCAATCAATCAAATACGCTTTATTGTTTAAATAAGGAAGGTACATTTAAATATCTACATAATTTCTTAGAAATTCTACTATGTTCTACCTATATACTAAATTTCATCGAGATCCGTTCAGTCGTTTGAATGAATGAACGCAACAAACATCCAACTTTTCTCATTTATAATATTAGGTAGATTAGTTCCGGTTTAGTAATAGTTTGCTAAAACAAAGTCACTTTTTTTTTAATCGTCAGACATACACACAGCGCCATCTAGTTCCACAGTAAGCAACTATAGGCTTGTGTTGTGGATACCAGATAGTTGATATACTACATAAATACATTTTTGTAAATAAAAAATGAAAACATCCATAACTCGGGTACAAATGTCCGTATTCATCACACAAACATATGCCCTTAGCGGGATTCGAACCCGCAACCTTTTGGTATAGTGGCCTCTTAACCAAATTAGTTCGGTAACATTGTCTTTTCAGTACTTCGAGAAAGAGAGTTCGAAGGAGTTGTTTTGTCAATGTGTTACAAAATTACAATAGTAATGGTGATGACCTATTTTTAAATCGAGTTCGAGTTTACTGGTATTTAAATAGTCGATTTCCAGTGGTTCTTAGCCTTTTAATGAGGAAGGACCATTTTGACTTATTTGTCTAGCCAAGGACCATCAACGGTTTGTGTGGCAATATAATTTGTTGTGATATAAATAAAACACGTATAAAATTATTACAAGTATTATATTCATAACGACAATTTTACATTCTGCCTCCGTGACTCAATGTAAACAAACTCCGTGGTTCGACCCCTAGCGGGGTACAAGTTTAAGTACTCGGTTTGGTTGGTGGTATGGCATTTTAAAATGTCCGCTTGGCTAGCTACCACCATCTAATCTAAATCTGCCGCCAAGGATGCAATGACAATAGCATTATTGTGTTCCGGTTGTCAGAGATAAGGTAGCCAGCCCCACAAATGTGTTGGGGTTTCCGGGTCAGTACGCTTCCACCTTCGTCCTCATCTTCACTTAACATCAGGTGTGATTGAGGTCAAGTACAAACCGTCGTGCATAAAAAAAACATTATATTATTTTAGTCCGATTTCTGTGACTGTGTACCAAAGACTCTACATTTTAACTGAGGTGAAGTGAGGTTACAATAGGGGTCTTTGCATGTACCTATTTAATGCGCAGCCAAACTCTGTTTTTGAATAAAATAGAATAAGATTTATTTGCTCTTGAATAGGGTACATTACTTTAGGTGCACATAATACTACTTAATAAGGAACAAAATTTCAGAAATTGGTTGAAGGTCTAGGTAATAAAGACTATCTAAACAGACTGGCATGTTCCGACTCGACAACAAACTGAATCGGTCATAAACTGAATGAAACAAAAACGTATATCGTAAAACTTTACACCCCAAAATGGCCTCGAGAGATCTTCCTCGCCTTCCACTATATTTAATAAATAAGTAACATACGAATAAAAAGACGAAAATTTTATTAACTTATGGGCGAACTTTATGATCGTAATAATTTCTGTTGTTGGGATTTTCGAGATTAATGAATAGGCAACGAATTTGTTCTTTAAGGGCGCGACGGATAGGTGGAACAAGGTTACTTGTTATTGTTAGTTACTCTGTGCTCGTAGCGAATTTAGAGGCGCCGTACAGATAGGACAGCCGGCTCCAAATTGCGACAAAAGTAACACGAACGGTTTATGGAGAAATTTCACTATTATATTATTCAGTGATAGGCATTATTACAATAAAGATTATCGTAGGTTTATTCACTGTACAAATTATAAGAAAATAATAAAAACAGAAATGCGTGATGACGCGTGTTTGTCAGGCGTGAATTCTATTCTATTTTATAAACAATTTAGGGTGTGGAATTTTGAATCATGTTCGGAAAAGTATTGCCGAAAAGCAAACAGAATTACGAGGCAAATCAAGGATGTATACTTCGTGACAAGGCAGTGGCGTAGGCTTTCAATTAGGGCAAGCGCGACGATGTTCTTGTGATATTTACACGGCTAGTTAAATAACATAGTACCTTTTGCATATTTCTAATATTGTCCTGGCTTTTTGTTTTGTTTAATGTGTATGCTTACATGCAATAAAGCGTTAAATAAATACATCAGATAGGTAATCAAGCACGACGTTTCAGTTTGACAAGTGCAAATAATTAAATTTAAGATTTCCTATACTCTTAGTCCCTGATCCAGTATTTCGTAAGGCAAACCGGGCTTTTGGGCTTACATGAAGGTACCGCCCTGTGACAAGGGCACCTTTTGCGGCAGGTCGAACTCAGCCCTGAACGTGCCTCGGAACGTTGCTATTTCATACCGTGAAACTCTCCAACTAATATCTAATCTGTGCCTGACCCCTTCGACTGCTTCCAAGCAGAACCGCAAAATTGTTGTTAAAAAATAAATAAATTTACATTAATGCACCATTCGACCAGTGAAGTTCCAACAAAATGCGGGTAGGTATAAACCAAAACTTTAGTGACTAAGAAAACTACGTTAAAAATAGATTTTGGCACAAAAATATACACAAACATTAGATCATGTATTCACAGGGAAGAATAATATTGAAAATTTGAACATACGATTAATAATTAAAGTTACTGCCCTCCGAACTATATTAATAATAATTTCATAATAATCACTTTCTATAATGTCTAAAATACACGAAGTAAAATTACACGTAGACATTATTAAGATAGGTATGTAAATCATATTTCAAGAAAGAAAGCTCAAATTGATTATTTATTGATATTTCTGATTTATCAATGGCCGCGTGTAGTATAAATTTGGTTGTCCTTTTAGTCCACACACTGTATCTATCCTAACAAAATGCAATCAGGCAATTTCCTAAATCATAACAATCTTGATATGTCCGATTTTTAGAACCTTGTCACGTTGAACACATTGAACAATGATAGAATCAAATTGATAAGTAACGGTCAAACACGTCACTCTGGATTCGACATAATTTAATGACGATTACTATGAAAAGGGTTCTAGAGTGGGTCATGCATGATGAAATCATTTCCTCGATTACAGAATAACACCAACTCATGATATTATTTTTAAATCATCATAAGTATATTGCGAATAATAACGCGTATAAACATTGTTAACAAAGACGACTTTTTGATGAATATGGAGTAAAATTTCACTTCGAATTATTCATTTCTTCGAAAACCATGTCAGCACCCTTATCTTAACCTTGAATAGTAATGAAATTAATCACCAAATGGGAAACACAAAAAATAGTAAGACTCCAACTGTCGTATTCGACTAATGGTGATGGAGATAGTAAGTTAGCCAATAGGTTCCCAAGTGAATAATATAGCTTATTAATATTTTTAAAACGAATTGCAAAACGTCACAATAATCTGTCATTTCCGAGACAAATTTCCATCTATGTTTCCATTTTCTATCTACGGAGTGCATTATCAGATAATCATATTTACCATCTGGTGGTAAACCCTATCAAATAAGATAACAATCATCAAAATCGGTTAAGAATTGACGAAAATATGGGAGATCATACGTAGAAAAAAATATGTACTGACGAACATGGAACCTCCTTTTTAACCTTGTTCGAAATCGGTTAAAAAACATGTGCAGAGATTGTAGTATCGTTATTCTACTTCTTACTCTTTCTTACTTGATTGTTCTTACTTTTTGTAAAAGTTCGACAACATCAATATTTTTTCAAACGCGTCGTTTTATAGAATTAATAATTTATTTGCATGAATAGAGTCATATAAGTTCTTAATATAATAGAGAGTTCGATGTATTCAGTTTGCTTGCAGACGAACAAATATTAATTTAATAATTAATAATAACAATGTCAAGCTTACGTCTATAATATAAATAAAGTTATTGCGATGGTCTCAAATCGGTAATTACCAATAACAACTAAAAATGAAGTATAATTATCATAACTACTGACGTCGTGTCAATTTTTTAATATTCATATAGAATTTGCGACACAGGTGAAAAAATTTGCCCGCTGTACGGTCGACGGCGTCTTAAGTTTTACGACCTGACCAGTGTGTTTAAAGTTAACAAATTGGAGCAATCCCCGCGCGACAGTGCCATAAAGCATTAAAACTCGATTTAAAATGAATTTTGTACTTATTTTTTTATTGATACAAGCGGGTCGACCTCGGTCTGGCTTTGATGGGAATATTGCCTACATAACAAGTGTCTCATTAAATCCTGGAAATAAAAATCTTGGTGCAGTCGGCCACGGGGTAACACGGACCATTGTTTATCTTAGATACGGAATGAAACTTAATCTTAATTCAACAGAGGTTATATTACGACAAAAGATTTTGAACGATAGGACATTTAAACATACATGAATTATGTTTTTCAACTTTTTTTTATGACAATAAATAATATTTAAACGCGACTTTTATGAATTTGTCCTTTTAAAACTGCAGTAAAACACGCCTTTATAATTAATAAAACCATAAATTATTGTCTGCTTGATATCAGTCCAAATGGAAATGTTTGAGAGAAGGCCTATATTCAGAACAGGTGTAGAGATGGACTGTTTGCAAAAAAAAAACACTGACAGGTCGGTGGGTCGAGCGGGCCCAGAGTGCATCGATGTAAAGTGTTTTAGAATAGAGAATAAGAATAGGAATAGTTTATTATGAACGCCACAACACGATACAAAAACAAAGAAGTAGTAAATTATAGCTAAAATAGAAATACAATTATTAAAAAGATCCCGATAATGCTAATCTAATCGAATCGTGGTAATTAGTGTTCACGAGGAGAGCTCGGTCATCTATCATCTCATATTATAAAAAAAATTTGTTAGGTTACGGTTTTAGAGTATACAAAAACAAATGGTATTTTTTTTAATGCACAACGAGTTAGTACTGGGCCTCAATCACACCTGATGTTAAGTGAAGATGAGGTCGACGGTGGCAGCGTACTGACCCGGAAACCCCAACACATTTGGGGGGCTGGCTATCTTATCCCTGACAACCGGAACACAACAATGCTAATGACATTGCTTTTTGGCGGCAGATTTAGATAGGATGGTGATAGCTAGCCAGTAATTTAGGTGAGTGAGTATATATTTAGATAATGTACTGAGTTCGTACATGTCAAACAACGTCTAACTTACTTTCGCTGTAACATTTTGATCTACGCCTTCATTGTTCACTCATTATTAGAAAAAGTCGAGATGTAGAGCGAATTCTTTTCACATACGGAGAAATTGCAAACAAAGGCTTCATACGGAATCGAACCAATGACACAGTTCACAATTAAAAGAAGCGGCAACTGCAAATTAGTGACAAAAAGAAACCATGCCATATCTTTTAAATCGGCGTAGAAAGAATTCTCTCAGCGGTAATGATCTGGAGGAGCACACTTACCGCTTTCACTTTCCGGTAAACGCATTGGAGCAGGCACTGAAATAACAAAAATAAACATTAGAAATAGTAACAATAATCTTTATTTAAGCTTCATTTAGGTACACAGTTTTTAATTATCTTGGGACAGACACTCCTCCCACTGTAATTCCTGTAAGCCAGGATCAACAGTGGTACTCGACACGGCGCCTACTGAAGGTAGACGGTGCCCTACGTGATTCTATTGCTACCTTGGACCCCAGACTAATTAAAGAAAGCAATAGGGTGTGTAAGTAGGAAAAGAAGTTTCCCACTTTATCTTGGGACAAATGACATTTTGGTTTTATTATTCAAACGAGTAGCTATTAGTCCTTGTTGTATTGGCCGTGTGGCTCCCGATAGAGTGGAATACGACCAATCCGTCTTTCGCGAGCTTATTACACCAACTCCCAAAAAATCTGCGATCGCCAACCCGCCTGCCCAGCGAGGCGATTAGGGCAAATTCTCCCATGAAAATCGGCAGAGGCTTATTTCCATCAGTGGATTTCTATAGACTGTTAATATAATGTGTGGTATTCTGACTAGGTCGGTCTGTATTATCTATAATAAAGAAGTCTAGATCAGCTGACGTATTAGGTGCAGTAAGGTTATTAAGAGCGGACTATTCAATTATAGAATATAAACAATTGGGGCTTTTATGTACGAGTAGGTATATATTTATAAATAATCATAGGAAATTATGGTTTGCAAAATGAGATTCCAGGCAAATTGTATGGGTAAGTTCTAGCGATTAATGAAGCCGAAAGAGGATTCGGATATTTTCGTTTTTGTACCACAAATTGTGGTTTTTTTATCCACAACGGGTTAGCACCTGACCTCAATCACACCTGATGTTAAGTGAAGATGAGGCCGAAGATGGTAGCGTACTGACCCGGAAACCCCATCTTATTTGAGGGACTGCGGCTATCTTATCTCTGACAACCGGAACACAACAATGCTATTCACATTGCTGTTTGGCGGCAGATTTAGATAAGATGATGGTAGCTAGCCAGGCGGACATTTAATATACCCTACCACCAACCAAACCGAGTACTAAATATGTACCCCGCTGGGGATCGAACCCGCAACCTCCGATTCGTAAACCTAATGTTGTTTACATTAAGCCACGGAGGCGGTTGTTGTTGTTGTGGAAGGTTGGTGTGTTGTGTATGTAAACAATTATGTATGGTATTGACCATAGATAATTTCTCTTCTCTCTTTCTGCTACCCGAATGTCAACTAATGGCTAAGAACCGTCTGCTTTCGATTTTAACTACATAATTATAATTTGGCTAAGGCTCTTTTCCTACACAGATATATTTGACCAAACCTCTTACAATCATGAGTGTGTTAGTGTGTGGAATTCAAGTGGTACTCACTCCAGCGATTCGTTTCTCATCGTGCGTGAACGGGACCTCCCGCTTATTGCGCCTCCTCTCGGCCGGCATCGTGTGTTCCTCCTTGATCACGTCGAGGGCCTCTGGAATTGTTATACATTTGCGTTTAAAATAGCTACCGAAAGACAATGAATAAAGTATGAAAATGAAAAATAATAATAATAATTAACCTGTTTGCACACATATCTTTTTGTGTTTTTAGATTAACTGCTCTAGTAATAAACTTAGAATCAGAGAAAAACAAAGTTAAACGTTGCGAAGCCTAGTGCCTATTTTTGTACGTTCGGCGCGCAGAAACAACACACACACATTTAGAAAAGAGGCTTTCCTTTATTTTATATTAGTACCAAAGAACTTAAAAAACTGTTCCACACAATGCGGGCGGATGTGGGTTACCCCTTATAAATTGTATGTCTTTGCCGCGCTCCCATATATGCAATTATTGTAAAATAAATTTTAAAATAAAATGAATTTACAGTTATTGGGCATTATGTTAGCTTAGTTAATTTAAAGGAAAATAAAAATATCAACAATGCATACCATAAATCATAAAAGAAAATCAAATAACATAATCCGGGTATACAAAGCAGAAGTGTTAAAGATTAAATATCTTCTAAACTGCTGAACCGATTTTCATCAAATACAGCCATTCCCCTTGTTTAATCTTAAATTAGTCGGTAAAAGAACCGCACTCCATTCTTCTATTTTTATACACACCGGGTTAGCACTAGACCTTAATCACACCTGATGTTAAATGAAGATGAGGCCGAAGGTGGAAGCGTACTGACCCGGAAACCCAATCTTATTTGGGGGACTGCCTATCTTATCCCTGACAACCTGAACACAACAATGCTAATAACATTGCTATTTGGCAGCAGACTTAGGTAAGATGGTGGTAGCTAGCCAGGTGGACATTTAAAATGCCCTACCAACAACCAAACCGAGTACTAAAAATGTGGGGAACGCACCCGCGACCTGCGGTTCGTAAAGCTTTGCGAAGCCAAAGCGTTGATTATATTGAGCCACGGAGGCGGTTAAGTTTGAATCACTCATTACTGAGATATATCAGGACAAAGAGGGTCATACATACATAACTTTGTCAGCCAGCCAGCCCGTCAACTCGTTCGTCTTTGGTCGAGGGCTAAAAGTGTGGTCTACACCGTGCAATTCAAATCAAACAAGACAGGTAAAAGTATGTTAACTGCAGAATAATAGTAGGTTTATTGGTGATATAACGACTACATAGACATAAGAATATTTACTTAATGCATTTTAAATCATACGGTCCAGTTTTAGTAGTTAATCTGGGGGCCAACCGCAAAAAAAAAGGTTCAACGATAACACTAAAACGAAACCATAACCAAAACCCGACCAAGTACGTGTCGGGCCACGCACATTGTAGGGTTCCGTACTACCCTCACAATATGCAAGAAGTGGGTTTTCATATACTACTGCCGTGAATTTTTTACACTGACACTTGACTAACAAAAATGACCACTTCAAAACTTAAAATTTCTTAAACGGGTCCATGAGTCGAAGAAATGTTCAAGAAAACCTTTAATATTTTTGAATGACCTATCCAGTAACTAACGTTATAATAACACTAAAAAATAATAACATTACAAACGTTATGTTAACACGTTTACGGACGCTGAACCAGACACTACAGAATTGTTGTATTGTTATTACGGCTATAGGCGTTCAATGTCCGCCAACGTGTTAAGCACTTTTCGTATAGCGCTAATCATTTGAACAGAAATTGGCTTAGTATTTTTTAATACTCGCGGTAAGCCCTCAACGTTTTGCGTTTGGTTTGTAAATCGTTGAATCGTTCGGAAAAAATATCATTTTAACGTCGATTTACGTTCGAAAGTTTTAATTTAGCGCGGTTGGTCCCGAGCGAACTCAGACGGGTACAAACAGAGGCTCAAGAACACGCCATTATGAGTTAGAGACCCCCCGCACTAACGTCTTTCGAGCGTCGTCGTACGGCCAGCGTCCTCGCAGCGCCGTCGACGCGACGCCGACGCCCCGCGGCGACGCGACGCAAGCGCTGGACGGCTGCCGAACGCCGGACTTACGCCTAACGTTTTTTGCGAACAAGTACAATGCACAACGTAACCCATAAATAATCATAAAAGTGTTTTTTTATTATTTTTTATAAGTTTATAATACAATTCGAACTCGAGTTCAGGAAGCGATTATTTCGTATTTTTCAAAAACCTCACAGAGGATCTTCCCGATATTGACGATGATGTTTCCTTTTTCGTTTACGTAATTTTCGGTTTATCAGTAATGTCAACAGCAGTGTTTCTTTTTCACACTGATTGTAGGCCAGGTGTTCGGCAGCTGCTCAGCGCTGGCGTCGCGTCGCTGCAGCGACGACGTCGCGTCGACGCTGGCACGACAACGACGCTCAAGAGACGCTAGTGTGGGGGTCTCTCACACAAATTATAAGAGTGACATTACATTTTTGTAACCGAATTAAAATAGAAGTGTAACGGGAGAAGACGAATTGATTCAATTCTTTATTTGTAGGACATTTCTATTTCGCATTCGCCAACAGCTATAGGTACACGTCCCCTGTGTTGGGGCACAGCCTCCTCTCATAGGGAGGGTATGGGCCATAAACCACCACGCGGGCCCGGTGTGGATTGGTTGATTTTTTGTCAGATTAGTGGCCGTCATTGTTTTGCGACTGCGTCACTACTTGATAGGTTCGTTTCATGCATTTCTAAAGTAAGGTCTATTACTTTCCAGTTTTATGGATACTTTGTTCAAGTTAATTCCACTTAACCAACTATTTGTGTTACAATATCCTGCAGCTAACACGAGTGGAGGAAGGAATCGTGACGCAATTTCCCTTCGTTGCGATCCGTATTTCGATGTTTAACCTAATTTTCAAGAATAGCCGAATATGATACACGAAATGTTTCGTGTATGTATACACGAAACATATAATTATCAGCGAATGACATAAAGAAATATATTTCCTTTATCTAATTTCATATCCATAAAGCATAACTATAAATTAAAAGAAAACCACTGACAAAATAAACTATCTAGATAGGCAAAAGAAATGAAAAACATCCATAACTTGGGTACACATGTACGTATTCGTCATACAAACATATGCCCCTAGCCGGATTCGACCCCGCGACCTTTTAGTATAGCAGTCAGTGTTTCTAACCACTACACTAAACAGGTCGTCAAAATGATTCAATGATTGAATATTTAAACTATAACGAGACAGAGAAATTATTACCTACTCTCATTGAATACTAACGCACTTGCAAAAACACGGATGCACACACTAACATAAACCTATATAAACACAGACAATACTGACACACACACTCTCACACATACACAATCATATATTTTTTATTGTTTTTCTTCTTACCCATATATGTTTGATTACTTTTTTTCGTTAATAGTATTTCAAAGGCAGTCTCAACCATGTTCATTTAAATGTAAGATTTTGAAATGAATAACCAATTTCGAATTTGAAACCGCCCAGAAAGATTTGCACCCAATCGATGAAGGTTTACACTGTTCTGTTTATTAGAATTTGACGACCGATTGGTGTAGTGGATAGTGACCCTGTCAGCGAAACCAACGGTTGCGCATTCGAATCCCGCGAGGGGTAAATGTTTGTACGACGAATACAAACATTTATTCCCGAGTCATGGATGTTTATATTTATGTATGTTTATCCGTTAACTAGTATCCATAGTACAAGCTTTGCTTAGTATGGGACTAGCTGATTGGTGTAAGTGCACCAAATACCTATTTTGACGACCTGTTTGGTGTAGTGGTTAGCAACTCTGGCCACTATACCAAAAGGTAGCGGGTTCGAATCCCGCTGGGTGCATATGTTTGTTTGTACCCGAGTTATGGATGTTTTCATTTATAATATTTATTTATTTACAAAAAAAAATTATTTATGTAGTATATCAACCATCTGGTATCTACAACATAAGCCTATAGTTGCTTAGTGTGGAACTAGATGGCACTGTGTGTATGTCTAAGGATATTTATTTTATTATTTATGTATTTTATTTTATTTTTTTTTTTTATATGACAGGGCGGCAAACGAGCATGCGGGTCACCTGATGGAAAGCAATCAACGCCGCCCATGGACAAATGCAACACCAAAAGAGTCACAGATGCGTTGGCGGCCTTTGAGGAAAGTGTAATAAATAAGGAACTTATTTATTAGCACCAATAAATTGACTGTAACCTAGTTAGTAGATACAGCGAAGATAGGTTACACATTTTTGTGCAGGGCAAAACTGCTCAACAACGTACTCGTAACACCAATTAATTTTATTAATTCTAGCCTAGTTGGTACACTCGGGGACAAGCGAAGATGATAGCCGTGTAAAAATTTCGCAAAGCAGAAACCGGTAACAGTCGAGCGCACATCGCATGTCCCAGTATTGCCGGTGCAGCTTATGCAAGTGTTACGCAAGCAAGCTACATATGGGTCAGTGGAAATGCAAGCTATTGCAAGTGTCCGTTTAGATTATACGATATCTGTGTAGGACATGAGATTTAAAAGATTAATTTAATAATGAAATGTTAATATCTAGTTGTCGTAAATATGGATCCGGGAAAAGTAAATAGACGTTTAAATGCTACTAACAAAATCATAGTGATACGAGCAAAGTACCTACTTATCAACCGCGAGCTCCGAAAATTCTGTGATTGATAAATTGCCTGCCCTTTGTGGGGGTTTGGGCAAATCACATATTAAAATCGTGAAAGGCCAGTTGTGGATTTAAATAAGCTGAATGAATAAATAAATATAATTAGTACTTAACAGCAGTTACATAAAAATATAGTTTTACTGTGAAAATCAAATTACTGGATAATGTAACCCGCTGGGGATCGACCCCGAGACCTTTAATCATAATCTTTATTAACTACATTAGCTGTGTGGTTGCAGAAATTGAATACCTTGAAGGGACTTTGATTAGATTTATTACATTTATATGTTATACAGTAGCATATTTACCTCTACATATGGACCAACTGGGCCATTGCCCCGGGCAGTCAAATTATAGGGGCGGCCCGGAGTGGCTACAAACGTGTTGCTCGAAAATATTTATTTCTAATATTTTTTATAGTAATTAGTATTAACTGACGCCCGCTTCTCGTTAGCATGGAGATCCCACAGGGACCTGCATATTACCGGGGTAAGTCTGAGTGCTTCATCCAAATTCATTCAACCGTATTCATATTTATAATGTTGGTGATATGTGAAAATACTGGCTGTAGAAGCGACCAGTACCCGGGGCGAGACTGAACCTAAATACGCCCCTGGATAAGTAAACAAAATATGAATGCATACGTATATACACCATACAGATTTCAGTCGATATAACAATTCGTACTCACTGTGTTCATACTGTGTTCCGTAGTTCACTTTCAGTAGCTACAACATGCTGACAGCAGCATGACAGGCGAGAGAAACGTTTATATTGCGCGAGATAATATTTGTTCTGCTCATTCACTTGGCGTGACAAACTATGTCATGCTGCGGGGGCTGGGTGACAGCATTACGACCGTAATACTACCAGTGTAAGCTGGACGCTGTCCGAAATGTGAACACCGCGAGACTTGCCTATAATGAAAAGCGTACGGCAGTTCAGATTATACTGGCTGTGTTTCGCTTGACGTGCGATGGACTGTATAAAGTAGTCAGTTGCATATCTATATGCATTGGTTTATATGCTATAGATATGGTCGGGCGAACAAATCTTTTTCGTGCTTTTCTTAGAGATAAAACAGCGCCATCTCTTAGAACCATCGAGAACTAATACGACTGCTGACAATAAATGGTCAAAACCACCGCGCACAACAAAAATTCTTTCCTGCAGGAAGTGATGCATTTTTTACAATATAAATCAGCATTTGATACTACAGTTCGCGAACAAAGTCGGTGTGTGATTGAGTTCCCATTGGTTCCAAACTCCCGTTTTAACACCAATGAAGTGGTCCCGTCGTGGTTCTTTGAACGACCCGGTTCATACGCAGTATATATAAGTCAATGCGTAGGTAGACGATATCGTGTATTTTTCTGTGGTAATGCAAACATTAATTTAAATTACATTTTGTATTAAATTTCGCACTCATATTTTTACAATATAATCATGTTTATGCAATAACAGTTCCCGTAAAATAAACATTTACAATGGGCTCTTTCAAACATTCTCCTACACAAACATAATATTAAGGATTATATACACTCGAGACTGTGGCAAATTGCGAGAAAGGCTGGTTGGCAATCGGTCCTTTTTTGGCAGTAGTCGTGAAGGCGTATATCTGACTTTGACCTCATGTATATTACAATTCAATTTGGTCTTTAAAGTTGGCCGAACTTTTAGTACAGTTTTACGATACGTTTCGGAACTATGCAACCGAACGTGATAAGAGGGACCTAGTGGACTCAATCTTTCAATATCTTTTAAAGTATGTACGAATCGTTACATAGTACGATAAATAACTTATAGTTACAATATACCAAGTAATTCTTCACTTCATATCATCATACCTTTTTTTATGCACAACGGGTTAACACTTGACCTGAATCAGACCTGATGTTAAGTGAAGATGAGGCCGAAGGTGGAAGCGTACTGACCCGGAAACCCAAATATTTGGGGAACTAGCTATCTTATCTTTGACAACCGGAACACAACTGGCTAGCTACCACCATCTTATACATCGCCTGGCTATCAAATGCCCTACCACCAACCAAACCGAGTACTAAACATGTACCCCGCTGGGAATCGAACCCGCTACCTCCGATTCGTAAACCCTATGTTGTATACATTCAGCCACGGAGGCGATTAAGCCTTCCTTGTTTATAAGCCTATCCTAAACGACACTTAGGACAGTTTTAATATAGGAGCTGCGTTCTAACTGCCATGTTCGCTGACAGATGGCATCATATTTTTGTAGGTATACGAGTAGCACCAACGAAAGTATTGTTCTATGGTATAATATGCTACTTAGGTATATATGTTCACGTTAAACCCTCAGTCGTATTTTGGACTTCACTGGAGGAGCATACGACTGAGATCATTTAATATTCTTTCATTCGTTCCTAAAACATGAAACCCTAAACTAAAGAAAAATTCCTTATAAAACGTGTATTGTACTACCATTTCTATCGTCACGATATATGCTAAATCTACGAAATGAAATACCAGCCATTTCGTTACTAGGTAAATAAAACTGACGAGATCTGAAACCTGTAAAAGCCCTCTATCTATTAATTTTAGGTTAGTATTTATTTATTTATCTAAAAAGTTACAAAGATATATTTACAGGTGTCATAAAACCTACCTATATATAAGTTTATCCGATCACCGTAGGTACCTATATCATCATCGGTCACTCATGTATTATATAGTGATTTCTATTATTTAGTTTGTAATTAGTTATTTCTCACCATATACACACACGGAGGGAATCTCAGTTTTTTACAGGATACATTTCGGGGAGTGTGCGTTGGAATTGCATAATCTTATTCCACCGTCACCCTTCCATCTTCGGACCACTAGGCGTGGGGAGGGATTCCACCCGTATATAGTTAATATACCGAACATTCGCACTAAGAAGTTCGACACTTCATTCATCATCCGAACAGCCAAGGCATGGAACTCCCTTCCGGCGTCAGTCTTTCCTGAATCCTACAACCTTGGGATCTTCAAGAGCAGAGTGAATAGGCATTTACTGAGATCGCGTGCTTCATCTCCGACCACATCGTCACTTTCCATCAACGCGTCAAACGCGTATCCAGTCAATCATAAAAAAAAAAAAAAAAAAAAAAAAAGAATATGAGGAAATATATGGATATATATTTTTAATTCTCTGATTCATCATCATCATTACACGTCCCCATTGTTGGGGCAAGGTTTCCTTTCAATGGGAGAGGGTATGGGCCATATCCACCACGCGCGCCCTGTGTCCCTGTTGGCCACCAACTTCACTTACCTCCAATTGAAGACAACTGGGACCGCAGCATAGAAACACCCGTATTAAAATACCACTAGTGGTCACCCATCCAAGAACAGGCCAGTAGCGAATGCGATTGCACCACGAGTGCTTCTAGACTTGACTTATCACAAGAAGTAATAATTCAACTTCCAACTGATATCATAAATTCGGATGTTTGTTTGTTGCTCGATTTAAAACAAAAATATTTGGGGTACTTACACCAATTGTCTAGTCCCAAACTAAGCAAAGCTTGTACTATGGATACTAGACAACGGATAAACATACATAAATATTTATATAAACATCCATGACTCGGGAATAAATGTTCGTATTCATCATATAAACATTTACCCCTCGCGGGATTCGAACCCGCAACTGTTGGTTTCGCTGACAGGGTCACTATCCACTACACCAAACGGTCGTCAATATTTGACACACAATAGGTAGAATATGCCCTGGAATGGGACATAAGATACTTTTTATCGCAATAAAATGAGTAATTCCCGTGGAATGAACAAATTACATCTAAAAATGAATTCCGCGCCGGTGAAGCCGCAGGTATTTACTAGTAGACCATAAATGTTAGTGAGGATTCAGAAATTTAACCTTAGTCAAAATAAAACACTGTACCATTCATTATTCAGTGTCAAGCTGTGAGTCAGAAGTGATCTCAGATATTACAGTTAAAGATCCCAACCATTCCTTACATGTGCATACTTTACTGCTACAAAGTTATGTAGCTATTTGTTTTGTCAATTATGCATTGAGGACTTTAAAGATTGACGTGTTTTGCAGTTATACTGTTAAGAATTACTGAGACTAAAATTAGAGAACTTTAAAAGATGGAAATGGGTTAGGTAGTTGCTTACTTCTGTTGAACATAGAATCGACATTCACAGTGTGACAAGTGTATGTAATTAAATTAGCTGACTTATCTATCACAAGAAGCTTTTCGAGTTTTAGAACCCGAATCAAAGAACACCGGAAATATTTTTAAAAATTGTGAGAAAATAGGAATGTGAACGAAAATCAATATGGAACCTCGCACTTCGTTTGAGTCATGCAGAAAACCCTGAATGAAATCTACTCAGCGGGCGGGACAATCCATATCCACATTGTGTAAAGCCATCACGATAACTTGTGTATGCACTTCCACTTGCGTTGAAAAATAATATGAAGGGAAATGGATCGAAATTTCTTATTTTATACGTCCCTTTATCAATTTTTATATAAG
The DNA here is from genome assembly GCA_949316235.1 of Oegoconia quadripuncta. Taxonomy (NCBI): domain Eukaryota; kingdom Metazoa; phylum Arthropoda; class Insecta; order Lepidoptera; family Autostichidae; genus Oegoconia; species Oegoconia quadripuncta. The sequence goes on along the minus strand of OX438753.1, from coordinate 5,703,032 downwards.
TTACCTTATTACAACTTTTTAAATTGTAGGTAGCAATATTTTATGGCCACAATAGGTTATACTCCCTTGCACAAGCGGTTATTCCATAGATTTCTCTCTAGAAGTCTGCAACTTTCGTCACAATACCTGTACCTGACATCATTTTGGACCCATTTCATTATATTTAAACATTTATTCAGAATGACTCTTTCTGAGAGTCATTCGAGAAGAGTGAGAAAAATAAACTTCCCAAAAAATCTACAATTTCTAAAGTAATAATTAAGGCTTTTATTAGGTATGGGTATTTACTTATTAGGAGATGAAGACATGTGAATGAATACGTAAGTTACATCCTTTCTTACGTAATGTGTATTTAATGTATCTCTTTTGATCAAAGTGGTAATTTTATGGTATATCTACACATATGAACTTGATCGTTCGACCTTAGCCGGTATCCGATAATTCGAGACAAGGTAACAAACAAAGTGAACGTATTCTGAAATCATTCTAAACACGAATGACGCATAACGCGTTGCGCTTTATCCGAACGGATTGTAGCATGTTTTTTTTCTATTTATTTAAAGGAAAGCAAACAGCTGTACATGTTAAACGAGTAATTGTTACAGTACGCATCGTACATTAGACAACAAACTCCACCGATAAAGATAATATATTTGCATTAAGTAAACAGATTCAGTGTAATTGAACATATTCATACATTCATCATCTTCATATCAATCGCAGGACGTTCACTGCTGGACATAGGCCTCCTCCATAGAATTCCAGAGTGACCGATTCATACATTATGCTAAACCACTTATAAATTCACGTAAGATAAACCGGTAAATATGGCAATAATAATATAGTACCGAATGTGGAAGATTTGGGAGGTCCGGGTTCGATTCCCAGGGAGGCTATGTACCAATGACTTTTAAATTTAATTACTTATGTGCATTTATTCGACTGCTCTTAAAACGGTATGCCTGCAGGCCTGAGAAATAAAAACTCAAAGGTACCTGAAGTCCCTTACCCTCATTGGGCCAGCGTGGTGGACTACGGCCCATATTCCCTCATTATACGACGGAAGGCATAGGCCTTCGGCCATCATCAGCCCGTAAACCCACTGCATGGTTATAGATTCCTGCAGTGGGTTTACGGGTTGATTATGATATATGTGGAAGGTTGATGGCATTACTAAAGTTATTTGAGTCCGTCGCCGTTGAAACGTGCAAATCTATAAATGTATTTAGGTGGAAAGTTCCTTAGTCGCCTATTACGACCCCCGCAGGAAGAGACGGGTTGGTTTTATTCTTTTTACGTGCCGAAGCCACACAACACTAAAAATACAAATATTCTTTATTGCACATTAACAGAAGTTAGAGTATTAACAATATCATCTTGACCCAAATATTTCCATACTTCGAAGGGCACACAGTCGGTCCCAGTTGTTTCATTTGAAGGCAGTCCAGTACAGTGTCACTTTTAAAATCTGAAGGTAAACTGTTGAATATTTTAGGTACTAGAAATTTTATGTTTGGGATATCAATCTGACCAATCCATTTGGGATCAGCCCGTGACGTTACGTAAGTATGTGAAATTTAAAACAGATAAACCCTTTACAGCCTTGTATAAAACAAATATGCATCACTCACGAGTTTACCTCGGGAGATCGGAAAGCTGGGTGCCTTTGTTCAGCAGCTGAGCTTATGTATTCAGCGGGGCAATGGCGCTAGCGTACTGCATACTATATGCCTCAGAATTTAATTACTTAATTTTAAAAATTAAAAAATAAAATAAAAGAGGGGTTTTATAAGTTTGGCTGCTATGTGTTGTCTATCCGTGTTTCTTAAACAGGTGATCCAATTTATATATGCACGTGCTTTTCAAGTCTCAAGTTAGGCTTATTAATCAACACGTTTACTTGAGACCAGTCACAAGAATGTTCTCAATCTTGAGCATGATTTATTAATACGGGCCTTAGACTTGATTTATTAAAATCGCTTCAGCCGTTTTGTTCTAATGACTTGATTTCTCGGGGTTAGTTTTATTTATTTTCAATTTCGTATTTATAGACTTTAGTGTCTGAAATATTTAATATTTATTTAATACTTACACCAATCATCTAGTCCCAAACTAAGTAAAGCTTGTGCTATGGATGAGTTATATAATAAAGTATTGAGTTTGTGGCGCTTGCTTTAGAGACCATGGGCCTGTGGTCATCAGACACGTAGAAGTTCGTCCAAGATCTCTCAACCAGATTGGTTCTGGCGTCGTGTGATCTTCGCTCGCTCAACGTCCACCAGCAGCCAGAGGCTTTGGGAATTGTAATCGTTTATGACGCCAATGGACTGTCAGACATTGTCATATCGTAACACAATGACAAGGATGGACAATGCAATTGGTATCGCTATGGCTTTATATCGCAAACGGGGAGGCTTAGGTGATCTTTTCCTCTTTCAATTTGGCTGTCAATTTCAGATGGAGCTGTGTGTATGTGCAAAAGTATGTATGTATGGTTATATCCCAAATTGGGTGGTCAGAAATATCCCAAACATCCACGTTAAAATATGCATACATGTTTTTTATAAAAAAAAAAATTAGCTTTAGTTTTAATTTTTTAAACGTCAAAAGTATCGAAAAGCAATGTTTGCCTAAAAAACCTTAATTTGTACGTATATAGCCGAGCTGTAAAGATCTGTTTCGGACTGAACGTACCTATACAGGGTCTCAGGTTAGGTAATCATCAAAATTCAGACAGTGCTGACTTTAAACAATCCTCTTTGACAAGACAGCCGCCAGACACATATTACGTATCGTGTATTGCGCGAGATACCGTTTACTTTCACTGCGACGGCCGACCTTGGCTCCACAAAACGACCTGATCGGGTTTTAGACCCGAACTCGACAACTATGTTAACAGTGTACTTGCGCATACGTATTACATATAGATATTACAGTAGCTTACTTATCCAGTGTCAGTTTACTTATAGTGCTTTCGAACTCTTTCGATTGAGTTTCTTGTTCTGATTTCTTCTGTCATCGACACTTAGGCGCTTATTACAGAATGTTACTCAAGCAGAGATGCTTGAGGACAGTTAAAAAGGGACAGCTTTATATAACTTGTATAGCGGCATCTCTTTCTTACTATGCTCAAACGCAGATCTGCGCTTGAGCAACATTCTATGAAATACAGCCCTCAGGGTTGCCAACCTTGGAACGCAGATTTGCGGGAAATGAACAATTAACATAAGAAACGGGGCTGAAAAAGTGGAACCTAGCAAAGTTTTTATAGAATCGAATTACAATAGATAACAAATTAGATACTCAAAATTAACATATTAACGAGAGCAACACAAAACGAAAATGTATGTGGTCGAAGATATGAAAAAGATTTTGCGTTAACAACTAAAATTTCATTTCTTTTTCTTTTTTTTGATCAGGAACGTTTGCTGGTAGTCGCGGGACTTTTTCAGCTTCACCGGGCGGGTGAGCGAGCACGGGAGCGCTCTGCCCGTCCCGGGCGGGTGGGCGACGATATCGTTTAGTCGCCTTTTAATTACATCAGAAAGAGACGTGTTGGTCCTATTCTACGTACGGCCTACGGCCATTAGCCGGACACAAATCCACTAATCCGTATTGGGCTCGCGTGGTGGATTATGGCCCGTGCCTCTTATAGTGTGAAGAGGCTGTATTTCAGCAATGGGGACGAATTAAGGCTGTTGATATATTATTAATTAACAGTGATGGCGATGAACAGTTAGGTATAATTTAAGGAAAATAAACACTATCTCTGTAGCTTGTAAACTTACCCCTAAGGATGGACAGTTTGATTTCGTCTTGACACAGGGTGATGACCCTTTCGATTTTTTGCGGCGCTGTTGGCGGGTTTCGGCATCTTTTCTCCTGTAAGTAGAGGAAACATATTAAAAAAATAATAGAAAACAGATAAATATTTAACAAAGAGAAATTAAATTATAAGTTACTAGCTTTCTGCCCGCGAATTCGTCCGCGTGGATCTAGAAAAAATTAGGAAGGGATATTCCACAATTTTCCGTAGGACTTCTCCAAATTTCCCCTATTATTTTGTCCACGAAATTGAACCCTGAAATGTCGGGCAATCCGTTCTTAGCTGACGTGTTTTGCCTATAAACTACCTCTGCCAAATTGACCTCCATACCTACGTTTTCGAGTTTTCATCTTTGGTCAATGAGACCTTTTGCATTTATATATCTACTTGTTGACTTGGTGATATTTTATTCATCAACATTGATTTTTTTTATGAAACTGTTGATTTTTTTTCTCGATTTTGGTTCCATAGTGAAAGTTGTTAAGTTTATTGGTCTGAACAACTATACAAGATTTATATAGTGAATAAAAAATCATCTAGTATAATACAATATGTAGATACATCATTCCTATCATAAAAGAAAGTTGACTTATCTAACTCTCCTAATTATTTTTTGGAAAATCCAAAGTGTGACCACTAATATGGACCACCTTACGTACTCGTACTTGTGCCTTATTACAGCCCTGGCATAGGTCATGGGAGATTGGACATGGCCGCGATTACAATATGCGAGCTTTTCGTGCATTGTCTTTAGTCAATTCGCAGTTTTACATAATACAACAATGTTTGCATTGATTATCTACAGCGATAATTGCTATCCGTTTGTGGTTGGATGGACAATGCTAATACCTATTCACTGTTTGAAATTTCAAATAGAATGATAATACATCAAAGGAAGCAAGTATTTGTAATGTTTGTGTGGCTAGTGGGTCAAATAGCCGCTGTTCAGAAACTATGGGGTATAGTATACATGCAGGTACTTTTTGGGGGCGTTATAGTAACTAAAGACCCGATAACATTTTGTCGGGCTCGTTTCAGAAATTCCTCAGAATGGAATGCAAAACAACTGGTCATGGAATAAGTTAGTTGCACATGGCGCGATCGTTGGAATCTGACCGTTTGAAAAGAAGTTACTGGGCCTTCTCATATAGCAGTATTATTTTAACCTGACTTAACATAGGCTTCATCATCTCAGTCCTTAAACATCCCATTGCAGGGTTATAGGCCTTCCCTCGTATAATGAGCGAGTATAGGCCATAGTCCACCACGCTGGCCCAATGCGGGTTGGAACTTAAGATAAGCGTACATTAATATTATTTCCGTTGTGAGCCTTGTGACGTCATTATGATTGTAAATTATTGTAATAATAAGAACCCGTGGTCTACTCAAAGGAAATAGGAAATCTTTGACTCAAAATGTACCACGAAGTGTCTTTTCGGAATATTGTTTTTATGTCAAATCTAGAATATACTTGAACAATGATTCAATAGATGGTACTTACCTACCTCAATTAAAATGTTAAGGGTATTTCTGATTACATTCTTTCGATGAACATTTCGTTCACTCTATCTGTAGTCACATGTGGTCACATTAGATACCTCTGTGGTTGCAAATGGACATGGTAATTTGTGGAGTGAATAAGAAAAGTGCCTTTGTATAAAAATTACTTTCCCTGTACTAACTATAGGCTTGTGTTGTGGATACCAGATGCTTGATATACTACATAAATACTTTTTTTTTGTAAATAAATACTTATTATAAATGAAAACATCCATAACTCGGGTACACATGTCCGTATTCATTATACAAACATATGCCCCTAGCGGGATTCGAACCCGCGACCTTTTGGTATAGAGGTCAGAGTTTTTAACCACTACACCATAACACAATACATTAAGGTTAAAATATGGGAGAGTATATTTTTTGCTTATAAATTATTTAAAGTTTGGTAGAAGTGTTAGAATAATGTACCGTGAGAAAAAGCACAAAGTAAACATTATAATTATTTATTATATTTAGAATAAGAATAAGAATTTACTTATTATTTTAAAACTTTCCACCCAATTACTTACAATAAACATGTTAATGGTAATATATTGTTGTATTAATATTTTTTTGTAATAATGGTATTGATACTATATGATTCATCATCATCAGCCCGTAAACATCCCACTGCAGGGATATAGGCCGTATATAAGACGACCGGTTGGTGTAGTGGATAGTGACCCGCCAGCGAAACCAACGGTTGCCAGCTCGAATCCCGCGACGGGTAAATGTTTGTGTGATGAATACGAACATTTATTCCCGAGTCATGGATGTTTATATAAATATTTATGTATGTTTATCCGTTATCTAGTATCCATAGCACAAGCTTTGCTTAGTTTGGGACTAGATGATTGGTGTATTAGTAATTATTTATTAAAAAAAAATATGAGGGAGTATGGGCCGTAGTTCACCACGCTGGCCCAGTGCGAGTTGGGGACTTCACATGCCTTTGAATTTTTATTTCTCAGGCATGCAGGTTTCCTCACAGTGTTTTCCTTCAACTGTATGATTACTTAAATAAAAAATATATAGGCTTCAATGACTAATTTCACCATCTGCCTGCACACACTAGCTTTCCGCCCACGGATTCACCCGTGTGGAATTATGCTTTATGGCGGACTGTTATCTTATCTCATTATACATTATCATTATGAATATCTGATGGGTCATGCGTGATATGTCCATAACTCAAATCACACAAATATGTAGGTATCTCGATCTGATTATCTTGATGAAATCTAAAGAATCCTGTCGTCTCAAATGTCAACCGAAACTAGAATAACATGTCTAAATTTATGCGAAACTATAAATTACAATGAATAATAGAATCCCACTCGATATTTTGCTTAACAGTCACATTTGTCATAATATATATGTACTTACTATTGCTAGTAAGTAGTTGAACAGTTTTTGATGAAACTGCCCTAACATAACATGACATGGTCTGGAGTTGGTTTACATCAACGTCATTTTAACTTGTCATAATTTTCGAACAAAATAAATGCATTTTTTTAGGATTCCGATACACAAGCTAGCGACCCATATATGAGTATGTACGAGTATATAACGTATAGCCCATCGAATTAGTAACTCGAAGTGGCAGGGAGCAGGGCACATAGTTCGAAGAACTGATTGCTGATGGGGTATTAGTGATGCTGCGGCACTGGATACGATTGCACACATCCAAATAGTGCTGATTGTGCCGCAGCAGTCGTATGGTCCCTGCTCACAGTTTTTATAGAATAGTATATGATTTTTTTTTCTTTTTTATTAAAGTTCTTCAATGGTGACCACGCAACTACAAGTAAAATAGATGGTCCACTCACGAGGTGGATGGACGACCTCATCAAGGTCACGGGAAGTCGTTGGATACTGGCCGCTTCCAACATATCACTCTGGAAATTTATGGGGGTGGCTTATGTTCACCAATGCACGTCCTGTGATTAATATGTTACTTATAACGCCAGTGCCTCATCCATGAAATAAGTTGATAAAAATCCACTTTATGTGATAAAATTTTGGAATGAAGGAGGAATATTGATAGTTCGTATTTATTAACTACTATATAGCTGTTGCCTGCGACTTCATTTACGTGGGGCATTTCATAAAAATCGGTTCAGCAAAAAATTTTGCCTATATGAGGCCCGAATCTGTCTATCAACCAAATTTCATCCAAATCCGTGCAGCCGTTTAGGAGTGAAGAGGTTACAAACACACACACACACACACACACACACACACACACACACACACACACACAAACTTTCGCATTTATAATATTTGTTGGATAATGTAAATGCACTATCAACTTTGTTTTATAATAAGAATAAATTATTGAAAACCTGTATACAGGATTAATTGTTTTATTCTCATTAATGGCAGGATTGATATATTTCAATCCAGTTTGTGCAACGTCCAGAAAATTAACAAAGTTAATTTGCATGCAATCCGCGCAAGACCCGTAGATTGTGGTTCATGTTGGCCAATCGTTCAACAATATTTGGTAACGACTCGTCCAAAATTAAATACGGGTGGCCTAGACCTGTTATATATAGAAATGATGTTGAGTAAAGGTGTTGAAAGATGTTTCATGTTGATGGTCACTGTCACTTACTCCTTTTTCACTCGACCTCGTTTCCCATAGGGTTAGCATTAGTGCCGTTTTGGTTTCATTAGCTACACTCCCATTGGCCGAATAGGGAGGGCAAAACTTCTTTTCCTACTTACACACTCTATTTTTTTCTTTAATTAGTCTGGGGTCCAAGGTAGCAATGGAGTCACGTAGGCCAACGTCTACCTTCAATATTCAATAGGCGCCGTGTCGAGTACTCTGTTAATCCTAGATTATAGGAGTTACCGTGGGAGGAGTGTGGAGGCGGGATTACTCCTGTATTCAAACTATACATCGACCATATGGAGACCTAATATAACGTCTAGAATTTAGATAAAGATGTTTTATTGAGTTTCCGAAAACGACAAGGTGGAAAAAATGTTTGGAAGAATCAGGCACATACGATGTATCGTATACGTCAGTCTGGCGTGTGTAAGGGCAAGTAATATTGTTCGAATATTTATAGTGTTTTAGGACGAGGAGAAAAGCTTGATTTTTAAGACTGCCATAATTCGTGAAAATTGAATTTGTTGGATATGAGAGAGAGGTGGTGTGAATAATGGGATTATTTTTGGCACTCACTTGGCATTCCATTCATGAAAGCGGAGAGATGGCATTCTGTGGCCCTCGGATTTATGTGACGTTATTCGAGTACGGAGCAGCTATAAGCAGATACGAGTATGTCCCCCTAGCCCTAGATGTCTGAAACATTTTCAGATTCTTTTCAAGCAAGATACACTAAGGTTATTCAAAAAGTAAAACATATAAGTAAAGTAACACTGTGTGTTCACATCAAAGTAACATTTTCACTACTAAACCTCCCAACCGATCACATTGAAATTTTGCAGAACGGTAGCCTGGGACCTGGAGAAATCGGTAAGCTACTTTTTACGATAAAATAATGTAACGCGAGCAAAACCACGGGCGGAATGTTAGTTGTGCAATGAGTTCGTTTATATCTAAAGACCCACTCTTTATGGCAATCTTTTTCAGAACAAAGTTTTAGATTTGCCACAAACACAAGGTTAGGTTACGATGCCACAGACAATGCTGCGTGGCCACATTCTGGTCCTCAAGAATTTGATGCTTTTGCTATCAAGAAAATAAGGCTTTGTGGCAATAATCTCATTGTCCCTTGTCACGCTTTTTGTTTGACACAAATTTTGGAAGACTAGAATTGGGCTAAGCCGTTACTATTGGGTTTTACAGAAAATGAAACCATAATTATCGCCTTTAGCTTACCCCTCAACTAGCTAGTCAACAGATTATCAGATTGTCAACTGGCCAATTACATAACGCAAAACAAGCACCTCGAGCCAAGTGTTCTTAGCCAACGAGCGGTCAGCTTACCAGACCAATAAAGTTCCAGTTGGTGCAACATTAGCAACCTATTTCAAAATATATCTCCGCACACGTTACAAAATGTATAATGGAGTTTATTGACTTGTAAAATTTTTTAAGTTGCATAATAGCATCCGGTTAAAGATTAACAAAATGGTAAATATCTTAGATTTATTAATAGACCCTGATTCCATCCGCCCTACGAAGGTTGAGCGGGAAATCACTAATTAACCAAGTGTAAGACGAACCTAAATTTCGTAAATTGTTTGTAATGTATTATTATTTTCTTACTAGTTATACAGATGTGTTTGGTATCTATGTATACCACAGTGCCCCAAATACAGCAGCTCCTTATTAAATAAAGAAGCATTCGCTGCCAAATGCTGTGCAGTGATAGCACTTTTTACTGAAAATCTCAAATTATGCATAACGTTTGAAGAAAGAAGTGACCTTTATTCTGTGTCATCAGGGTCTCTATATTGGGTTTGTCATGCAGCAGTGGCCACTACGGTCTACATAGCGAGACGTAGCGATACGCGTGACAATGATTTTTAGCGTGGCATTAATTGATATAAGATGCGCATAGGAATAACATTTTTCTTTGTCGTCATTTACACAATAGATAATAATAATAATAATAAATATTTCGGACACGTACACCAATCATCTAGTCCCAAACTAAGCAAAGCTTGTACTATGGATACTAGATAACGGATAAACATACATAAATAATATAAACATCCATGACTCAGGAATAAATGTTCATATTCATCACACAAACATTTACCCGTCGCGGGATTCGAACCCGCAACCGTTGGTTTCGGTCACTGTCCACTACACCAAACGGTCGTCAAATACACGATCAACGATTGTTGATGTAACGATTAAAATGTATCAAATACTTTGACAGATCATCAAACCGAAGATGAAATGCACACCTATAGGTGAATATACTAATGAATAATTAATGTAATTAGTAAGTTAATTACACTCAGTCACTACTGAGTTGTTTTCACTAAAACTACTAATTGCACTTTTAGATTTTGTTAATTTGACTGGAGAAGTAAAAGCACCAATACTTTAGATTAATTTTATTTTTAATACCTACTCGCTTTACCAGGTGAGTTGCTTGCTAGTTTGTTCAAACCATGATACACCGAACAAAACCCAAACCCACCCAAATACATATGAAAAGCCTTAACGTACATCTTGTGGCAGAGCCCTTGATCTTCCTAATTCGGTGACAACCTGTGTGTGCAGAAAACCCAAGTATTAGTACGAAGTATAAATTATAACATAGTATTGGAATTTATTACACGAGCCGTAGTCATGTGGTTCTCAGCATAGTAGGTAGAATGAGATGAACTCGAATGGATACTAAGGGTCGTTAGTAAAGAAATCTTAAGATTGAAACCGACACTCACTTTCAATACCATCTTTTTCTATGCCGTTTAGATACGCAAGTTTATCTCAAGTATCAACTTATTTCACCTCAATCTCAGATCGTATCGTGAGTGTAGACCGACGATCGACAGCAGTAAGCGGACTCTCAAAACATGTGCGTTCGCCAACCAACCCAAGAGCTTGGTCATTTTGCCACAAATTACTCCATTGTACAGGTTTATGTCGACAACATAAAAAATTAAATTGAATGCGAAACATTTCCATGGTCCGTAAAACATCTATATGTAATAAATAAGACTAATAAGGCAATAGTTTGCTTAACGTTTTTACGACTAAACCATTGCGTTAGAATGTTACTATTACATGAGTCCTAACTGTGTAAGATATAAATATACACGGGCCTGTAATTTCTATAACATCATAGTTATTTACAAAACATTATACCACAGTGTTATCAAATCATATAGATACAGGCCTTAGATAATGCGTGCGTTGATCGCGATTTAGATTGTGTATATAGAATTGGAAATTTTTGGTTTTAAAAGTTTGGTACTATTCCTCTTACGTGTCGAAACCATACAGCACATTATAGACTTAATGCACCTGATTACCAGTGAACTAAGTCTAGTTGGATAATGTAATGCATCGATGACTATCAATCTGATTTTATGGTTTAATAAAGATACACTTGCCTTTTGTCACATTGAGCAAATAGGTCACCGATCATAAATTTAGACACACAAGAAACCATTGACATTGGAAGTGCTATCTCAAGGGTTCAGCGACTAAACAACGTAACTAAATTCAAACAGCAGTAGTACAAGTCTAAACTAAATACTTATTACTTAGGTATTTTGACTGCACATCGTTCTAAAAGCAATAAGTAACTTTAATTGGAAAATTTTGAAAACCGTCGAGAAACAAATGATTATCTATACCTCATCTAGTCTAGATAAAGCAACCCAACTACGTTAAAAGCGATTTCCACCATACAGGCTAAGAAACCAACTCCAAGTTTAATCTCAAAAATAACAATTTTAAACTCAGAAAACTATGATTGTGGTTGAAAAACTGTATTAAAAGCTAAATATCTTCACAATGGCTTATGTCACCAATCATGGTTTGGAACCTTTCCCCTCGTTTGAAATTTAATATAAAAAAACCCAATCAAAGTGGACCCTCAGGACTAAGATACATACGGACAATGCCGTCAAATATAAGAACATCGCCGGGTAGGGTTGCCAAATCAAAAAAAAAAAGTTTTTCCGGGCATAATTATTCCGGACAACATAGAAAATCCGGAAATGTTTTTCAAATTAGCTAAAATTCGCAGTGATTTGAAATGTATGTGGTTTAAGCAGTTTTCATTCAATGGTCAAAAGAAAGGATTACATTTTCTATAGAATCTGTACAGTCGATTCTTTTAACTCAACACAATAATAATAGATAAGTTGCGTTGTACAAAACGATTTTGACACACTGCTGCAGGGTATTTCTGGAAATCACAAATATCAAGAATAAGTAGCTTCCGCTAAATTCCTGACGCCTTGAAATTCCCCCCGCATTCCGGACAAAGAGCAGGAATCCCGGACATGTCCGGAACATTCCGGAAGTATGGTAACCCTACTCTCGAGGCAAGGTTCAAAGAAATAAATGCTTATTATTTGATTCTGTCAATTAACTTTGAGATATGAGGGAGGCGGGGTGCCGCATTCTAAATTGGCCACAGTTATTATTAGAGGGAGCCAATCAGAGTTCAATAGGCGACAGGACTAACTATATTAACTGATTCGACTTACTAATTGTAATGTGTTGACAGATACCTCTCACCTCTCGTTTGTCACTGGGAGTCAATTAGGTCGTATGGTCGGTGTATGCAGCATTTCTTAGTTAGATAGACAATACTTGTGTTACTGTTTACTACTGAGCAATATATTGTGTACACATTTATTACGTGGACATCACGAATGTTTACTTACATCATAAGGTATCAATTTATGTCACGGGCGTTAACTGATAACATGATCTTATTTGATACAATTTTAGATGCAATGATGCTTTAAAAACTTATAAAACAGTTATTTGTCAATTAGTGCATAGATTCAAACTCAAACTCAAATAATTTATTGCATTCCTTATGTTTTGTTGTGATGACATTAGTGTACTGTATCAATAAGGACCTTGTGAAGGCACAGCAACATATAGAATCCGCTATCATTAAAACTAATCACAAATGTTACGCTTTTATGATCGTATCGGTACACATTCAATATTTGCTCAAAAAATCTAGCATTTAAACAACAATATTATGTGCAAGAGACTATTATAAAATTTCTGACTGGGTCATGTAAATAAGCAAATGCACGTTTATTTTTTCAAGACTCTTTCAAATTGGTATTATTAAATGTCTGCCTGGCGAGATACCCCAAAGAAGTATTAAGTAGGAGAAGTATAAGGTCATGTTGTATAATAATCATTAAATGGGTGACCAACCTGCAGTAACGGCTTCAAACACTGTCAGGTGGTGGATACTCTAACAAAAGTTCACCCATCTGCATTGCGCCCGTGTGGCGTATTAGCCTCTGCCAGTGAGAGGAGGCTGTGCCCCAACATTGGGGATGTGTAAGACTTTTAATGAAAACAAGGCATAGAACCAGTAAAATGTCGCATCAGACAGACACTGCGTTTTGGGAATACGAAGTAGTAGGTACTATTTCTTTTGCTTGCGTTGATCATTGCTCACTAACGTAGCGGCGCTCGCGCATCTAATTGAGTCACCATACGAGTGGGCGCAGCCTTGCTAAAAGTCTTCTATGGGCATGCGCACTATACATATATGGTAATGTGTAGGCAGGACGTGGTTGACGTAGTCGAGGATACAAGTATTAACATTTCTTAGATTTTTAAGTTGACCATTAAGATTAGATATTCTATAGTCATCCTAAATATGATCAGGTTCTTATTTAAGTAAAAACTGAAAATTTAGAAATCACTCGAAAGACTGTTATTATCCAAATACATCAAAGATGTGCGCTAAAAGCGAAATATCTTCGAAGTGGTTTAACCGATTTTCATCAAACGTGGTCACGTCCTGAACGTCGTGAACCTGTCCTCTCGTTTAGTCTTTAATTTATAAACCAAACCGCCTCCGTGGCTTAATGTAAACAACAATGGGTTTACGATTCGAACATAGGATTCACGGTCACGAGTTCGATCCCTAGCGGGGTACATGTTTAAGGTATTCGCTTTGGTTGGTGGTAGGGCATTTTAAATGTCCGCCTGGCTAGCTACCACCATCTTATCTAAATCTGCCGAAAAGCAGCAATGTTAATAGCATTGTTGTGTTCCGGTTGACAGAGATAAGATAGCCAGTCCCCCAAAAGTGTAGGGGTTTCCGGGTCAGTACGCTTCCTGTGATTGAAGTCAAGCACGAATCCGTAGTGCATAAAAAAAAAGTTGACGTTATTATATTTAGTTCTTCGACGGTTTTCTAAATTTTCTACGAGTAAATAGCTATGATAGGGTTATTTTCCACAATTCACGATTATAAAATAAAGTGGCCGTATTTATCAATAATTTCAAATTCTCGAAAATAACCGTAATTAAGCTATTTGGGTATTATTTATAATTAGCTTTAAGGGTTTTCCGAGTGCAGATCAGAGCAACATTTTTGACTTATTCTGTAAAAGAAATCCTAATTTATCCAATGAGGGTGCCACTGGACGGATTAAACTCCATTAAGTCGTTCCTTCGGGGGTTTTCTAAATTTTCAACTTATAGTTATTAGTTACACTATTACATACATACATACATAATGTCACGCCTGTTTCCCATTGGGGTAGGCAGACTATTACAATGTGGTTGAATTTCTCTAAATTTGTACAAACGAAAATTATTTAGAGAAAACAGCCTGTATTCACGTTGCTCTATTGTTTTTTTTAGAGTTCCGTGTCACAAAAGGCAAGAAAAGAACCCTTATAGCATCACTGTGCTTTCGGCATGTAAAAAGAATAGAACCAATCCGTACCTTCCCAAAAAGGTGACTACATTTGTAGACATGAATTTATGTATATTTCAAAAGCTGAATTGTACAATTTTGAATTTTGTCATGAATGAAGGTCTTATGGCACAAGTCAAGGAATAAATACAAATATCATTAATTTTAAACCCGCGAGGATTCTTTCATATTCTTTATTGCTTCAAAGTATTACAATAACAGAGTACAAACAATAGGTCACGTACAAAGGTGGACTTATCTCATTAAGAGATCTCTTCCATGCAACCTGAGCATTGAAATAGGAAACTGATTCATTACGAGACAAACATTATTTGCGGTTAATATCATTCGATCATCTAAGTAACTAACACTTATTTAAGTTTGTCGCTTTAAAAAGTTTGTCATTGGAGATGTGATGTACGGAGCCCTTAGTGTATGCTCTACTCGCATTTGACCGTCATTTTTAGAATGATGTTGTTCAAAATAATTTGTCTTCAATTGTTGTTTTATAATACCTTTTGTCTTTATTCGTCCAATTACTACTTGCAATTTTATTATTTACATTTTTCATTGTTATGATGACAATTATTATTAAACAATAGAATTGTAATCTGAAATATATTATGTTGTGCATCACTTTTTAACCCTCGACGAAAGCAACGGGTGTTACGTGTACCCGTAGCTTTATATTCCGGTGAGTTTTTTTACTATAAGGAAAAAATAAGGCATATTTAGGTAAATGAAATAGAAGTTATTGGCCTGAGTAGTTTTTTTTTTCATAACTATAATCGAATAAAGCTTTATGTCACTTGACTAGCCTATTTCACATAATTACATCATTTAATTAAATAGACCTTATCTCGACATTAGTCCAGATTAAGGTCAAGAGCGATCCCATTCTAATTAAAAAAAAAAAAAAAAAAAAAAAAAAAAAAAAAATTAAAAAAACTAAGAAAATATTATGAGTTCCAAATAATTCTCGCATGGTAGGAACCCTACGAATCCTGCCAGTCGCATATCCATCTCCGGCCGGCGCAAAAAGAACTACCTATGCCAATAACCTCTATTTCACTTACCTAATACTTTACCTTACGGTAAAAAAATCCGGTATATCCCTACCTTATTGAACGCAATAAAGAATTAAATTTACTTCATTATATTTAGTTCTTAGTGCGTTTTACATACATAAAACAGGCCATGCAGGTTGTTGCGTATACTGCGGCTTAATATAAATCTCTTTTTTTTTTCATGTACATGCCCATTGTAAGCTGAATAAATGTTTTTCTTTCTTTCTTTCTTTCTTTCTTTTATTTTCTATTTATGTTATTCAATAATTTCATTTACATAAGAGACTTTTATCTTTATGTCAGGAGCCGTAAACATTTCGTCGCGTCTTCCTCAATAGCATAATGAACTATTACGTCTTCTCTTCCATTTAATAATTGATTACTCGGTTTGTGCGGATTACCACAAATCGACTGTTCGTAACAGCTACAGATGACTTGTGCAACTGTCTACACTGACTGCAACTCGACCTTATTGCATTGATTGTGAGGCAAGGAGATTTAAAAATTGATTTACATGCTCTCATTACAGCTGACAATAAAATCAAACATTAGGACATCTGATTATGTGATTTTATTAACCGACTCTCAAATGGGGACGATATGGATTCAACGGATTTAAATATATTATTTAAAAATGTATTGTTTAAAAGGATATACGGATAGTTTTCATTAACGTTAGTGAAGATTTGAGTGAGAGCTAAATTGTACTGTAGTCTTTTTGTCAATTTTTTTACAAAGTGTCGAATGTCAATGTAACAGGTGGGAATAGGAACGATAGTATTTCAACAACATGGACATGTATGACATACAAATGTCACCCAAATTTCCTTTTGTTCACTCGCACACTTGTTATGACACCTCGTGTGCAACAAAATAAGTACACGTCGCATTAGTACGATCTATAATTAGCATACTATAACAGCGGGTCTCGTAAACGCAGCGCGATGGAACGCGTTTACTTTCTCCGTTGTTTCAAATTCCACGCACCAATTGTTGAGGACACCTGACTTTTGCTGCGCCGGCCATACAGGTTGTTGCGTAAACTGCGGCTTAATATAAATCTCTTTTTTTTAATTAATGAAGTAAATGCCCGAACCTTATGAGATTTTCAGATAGGTACGGTCGGGCTGCTTTGACCAACACAATCTAATCCAACCTAAATATAACTATACAGTGTGGAAATTAAACTCAGGCCCTGGAGGGAAACTACTTTAAATCCTTAAGCTAGCTCATTTTATTTAAAGGAGACATTCCTTTATTTTTAAAAAGAAACAAATCTGCATTAAAAGATTTTTTAAAACTCGCTTGCTTCGCCCGGGACTCGAACCGACTAAAATTTAAAAAAATAAACACTCTTTATTTTATTGTACTAATCGGTAGTATTAATATTCAGGATAAAGTTTCTCTAACAA
The DNA here is from genome assembly GCA_949316235.1 of Oegoconia quadripuncta. Classification (NCBI taxonomy): domain Eukaryota; kingdom Metazoa; phylum Arthropoda; class Insecta; order Lepidoptera; family Autostichidae; genus Oegoconia; species Oegoconia quadripuncta. Next base: position 5,685,829 of record OX438753.1, on the reverse strand, counting down.
ACATTTGGTCTTAAAAATAAAAATAATCGTTAAATCTAACATCAACTTTATTTTACTATCCATTTTGTAACACTTAAATTATTTAACTGATAAATTGTTCGAAATGAGCCCCGTCGTTCCGGCTACACAACATTAGTCGCCGTTGAAATTCATTTCTTGTAGCCTTCAGCAAAGTGTTGTGGTGTATGCCCCTAATAACATTTTCTACCGCAATCCTTAGCTCTTGAACGGTTTCATAGCAAGTTTCATAAACAACATTTTTTACATGACCCCATAAAAAGAAGTCCATGGGCGTCAGGTCTGGACTTCTTGCAGGCCATCTAATCGTACCGTTTGTACCTATCCAGGCACTGAAATTTTCATTAAGGTATGCCCTGGCAATTCTGCTGTTGTGGGCAGGTGCACCATCTTGTTGAAAAATGATATTATTTCGTTCCTCTTCTGGCAGAAGGTTTAATTGATTTTGTAAAAGCTCTAATATTTCAATGTATTTTGCTGCATTCAGATGTCCTTCGTAAATGTGCACCAAAACAACCTTGTTACTTTTGATTCCACACCAAACATTAAACGAAAATCTGACCTGGTTGTTCGTTTCACGGACACGGAATGGATTTTGACGAGACCAATAATGATTGTTATGTCTGTTATACATTCCATTATTACTAAAATTTGTTTCGTCAGACCATACAATACAGTCCAAGAAATTTGGGTTGCGGGCTATTTCTGTTCGAATATTTTCACAAAACTGTAATCTCCTGTCACTATCTCCGGGATGTAGTTTCTGCACCAATCGCCCATCACGATAACATTTGTATTTGTATTTTTTCAGAACTTTAAGTATACTAGTATGGTTGATGCCTATCTCTTGAACAGCTTCCCTGCTTGAAGCTTTCGGGTAACACTCGAAGTATGTCAAAATGTTTAACTCAACATCGCTATAGTCCAAATTTTGTTGCTGTGGGCGTCCAGTCTTCTTTTTAAAACTTCCAACGGTCAGTAAATTATTCACAATTCGAGACAAAACCTTTCTAGATGGTAGTTCTCTGTCTGGATACTTCTCGCGATACCACTGTAGAGCTAAATCGTAGCTCTTGTTGCAAACAAAGTAAGCTTCTAATAAATCGAATTGTTCTTGATACGCCATTATGAGATAATTTAATTACGTAAGGGAAGCAACACTACTTAAATAAAATCTGTTGATAAAAATCGTTCGAATTTTAAAATTATTGTCCCGCCTTGCAAACAAAGTCAAACGTTCCATTTTTAAACTTCTCCACTGAACGCCTCGGATCATGTAAGAAGGAAATGTGCATAGAGGTATTACCACCATTGAACAATTTTCTTATCGATGATTTCAACAAGGTACTTAACGATAAATTAGCAAGCGTGTACTTCATACGAAGTCTTTGAGTGTTGGAGAAATAACAGAACTGTTACGTGTCTTTTACTTGTTAAAAGTGAACAGTAACCAAATATTTTTTAGAGAAACTTTATCCTGAATATTAATACTACCGAGTAGTATAATAAAATAAGGAGTGTTTATTTTTTAAATTTTAGTTGGTTCGAGTCCCGGGCGAAGCAAGCGAGTTTTAAAAAATCTTTTAATGCAGATTTGTTTCTTTTTAAAAATAAAGGAATGTCTCCTTTAAGTAAAATGAGCTAGCTTAAGGATTTAAAGTAGTTTCCCTCCAGGGCCTGAGTTTAATTTCCACACTGTATAATAGGTACGTAATCTTGTAATCGTAACTATTACAATATAATAATTTAATCTTACTTTCACTCACCATGGCGTTATACAATAGGCATGTACCTACGGGCCGACTCATCCAAATGTAGCATAGATAAAATAATTTATACTTTAAACTATTTGGTTCATTCTTGTTGGCAACCACAATACAGTGTTTTGACATTGTGGTAAATAAAAACATACACTGTAGTTTTAATTCAACGTCAACTTATTCCTTGAAATTAAGAAAATATATTATTGACAGAATATTTAAAAGGAAATCTATTGAGTAAGTAGGTTATTAGAAGAAATCTTTGAAGGACATATATCTTCTTCGTTTTCTTCCTACTATTGGCAAACATCAACCTATTCGGGCGACAATTTTCTCGCGATATCGAGTGTAATAATAACTCCATTGTTCATATTTTTCTTTTTCCGAAAGTTGACAGTGTCTTATGGAAAATTTTGGCAGCTTCTGTACACGATAGCTCAGTCATATACTTATATTTATACTTCCCTTCAGTTGTACACAAATAATCTGCCTTTACTATATCAAAACCCGAAATACACAAATTCCAGGAAATATACACAAAAACGCTACATCGCTCGCCAAATTGCCACCAAAAAGCCCGAGAAATGGTCATCCTGCGTTTTTGACCTTCACACACTATGTCAGATATTTATAACACATTCATATTTAAAAATGAAGTGGATACTGTTACTTTATCGGATTGAGAATAATTACTTTGGCCAATATAATTGTTTTTTATTGTAATTTGATGTTTTTAAGTACCTACTGTATTTTAGCCATTATTTTTCTTAGCAATGGCACATGTTTTCTGTTAGGCATACTGTATTTTTGACATGGAAACACTGTAATTAGTGTTTCAAAGTTGGGAACACTGCTAGTAGGTCTAAATGTTCTAACATTTCTAACTTTCCTCTAGCAATTATTACAAATAGAAAATTACTAAATTATATTATAACTAATAAGTAGGTATGTTAAGTAACATATGATATATTAATAGTGATATATTAAACAATATAGATGTATTCTTTTTTTGACGACCTGCTTGGTGTAGTGGTTAGAAATTCTGACTGCTATACCAAAAGGTCGTAGTTTCGAATCCCGCTGGGGGCATACCTATGTCTCTGTATAATGAATACGGACATTTATCCCGAGTTATGCATGTTTTTTATTTATATATGTATTTATTTACAAAAAAATGGTATATGTGTAGTATATCAACCATCCGGTATCCATAATACAAGCCTAGTTTACTGTGGAACTAAATGGCGCCGTGTGTCTGTCCAAGGATATTTGTTTATTATTTATTTATTTATTAGGAAAACAACGGACACCAGTAAGGTTCCATTCGCTATCCCCGGAGCGCCTTCCAAAAAAAAATTATTGAAATCGGTTCACAACAGAGATGCCGCGGATAATTCAATAAAAAATACAGTCGAATCGATAAACTCCGCCTTTTTAGAAGTAGAGAGATAGATAGATTAAGCATTTATTTACGCCACTGCGTTCACACAACTACACAATTTTTAAATTACAAAGAAATATACATACAAATAAACGTAAAGACTAGAAAATACAAAGAGCGAGTATGTGCGGCAGTAGCACAAATGAGTTATAACTCAGTGTGGCACATCACTCAAAGAGCGAAACACTGGTTTTCAGTAACAACCCCTACAAGTACGAGTGCATAAAAGTACGTGCATGTTCCCGTCTGCGTGTACATTTGTGGTCAATGGTGAGTGAAAAGAGTCGTTTAAAACTTTTCGTAGTTAGACCATTAAAATGTTGACCCGCAGATTGATCGATGGATGCATCCACTCCTAACAACTAACGTAACTATCTTGTCCGAGATACCTTTGTGCCTACATGTGACTAGTATGACAAGACCACTTAATCAAGGTCAAATACCTAAGTACCTACCTACTAGAAACTAGAGCAAACTTATGTGAAGTTGATCCAATAGTAGTTTTGCCTTGACAATCACAGTCATATCATACAGGGATCTAAGTCTCTATCGTGGATATAACTACCTCTAATGTATTAGGGCCTATAATATCATCCTAAATTCAGAGACTAATTCTGCATACATTGCTCGGAGGCTTGGTTCTGTTAATTTAAACATCCGTACTTCAACCAGCAATGTATGCCGAATTAGTCCCTAAATTTCGAAGAAGTATAATAAACTAATATATATTTACCATATACAAGTATATTCAATTCTATTAAATAAGCATAATTTTTCTAGATATTTGTATTAATAAAATTAAAAAAAAATAAAAAGTATAAAAGGCCCTAACTTAATAGCCCATTGAAGACGTGATTGTGTAAATCCAAAGTATTCCAAATAACAACTTTGTTTATAAAAATAATAATAATAAAAAAAATATTAAAAAAAAAAAAATTTTTAATACCTAGGTACTTTAAACTTATACAATCATGTATTTAATATGTATACTTGTTTTTACTTTATACAATTTGGAACTATAAAAGTGCCTAATACTCTTCTATTTCTCATGCGTAAAGCCCTGTAGACACGAATATCTATTTTTTTATTTCCTCCTTAACCTATAATTTAAAATTAATCAATGTATCAATCTAGCATGATACGATGTTGTAGCCTATGTAATTTAGTAGTTATATACTTTATAATACGGAAAAACTTACGCTTTCAGCCGATATAGCGCTATCACTCGACGAAATGCCAAAAACGCATAAGCAGCACAAAAGGGCACTAATTTTCCGAACCATTTTGTTTCACAGAATCACAATTTACCGATTAATTTTTCAATGTTACTCTGTCTATGCACTTCTAAATTCAAATAGATTCGAACGTATTTTTTTTTAAATCAGCGACGTGCGGCGAAAGGTGCGCGACCGATCGCAGTAATGGAACCCAACGTGCGAATGTAGTGATTTTTGAAAGGCCCGCGTAGGAGGGTTTCGCGCCGATTTCTTATTATTACGTTCCGTTGCACGCACAGTGTTTCACTGTTGAAATAACATAAAAGCTGGGTACTTATATTAAAAATGCTAGGAGTAACTTTATAGTGTATTTTCTTCTTTTTATATGTAGATGTTTAAGAAGATTAGGTATCTACAATAAATATATAATTTAATATTTTATAAATTTAATTTCGTGATCTTTGTTCAGGATTCGGGGCAATGTACGGGCCACGGGGTGTTATCTTATTATTTGGAGTCTCAGAATACAGAACAAGTATTCTGAGTTTGGAGTATTAATGGGGTCCTCATGTCCTTAAATTTGCGAAGAGGCTCAGGTCTGCAACATATGCAGTCAAAAAAATTTGTATAAATATTTTAGTTATTTCCATATGTAGGGAAATACCGCTGATATAAAAACAATCTTTCTTTTACAGGAACAAGCCATTCATGCGATTTATTTATCAATAATAAGAGATAAGTAAAGAGTATAATATTCTAACCTTTTCGTCACAGTACATTTTTGAAAATGTAATATTTAATGTAAAAAAAATGTAGCATCATTTACGAGAAAAGTGATAGATAATGACAGAGAAATGATGTCAATACAAGAAATAAAGGATTACAGGTCATGAAAGCAGAATCCGCAAAACTGAAATTCATTCACAGGGCTATGCATATATTTTTTCAATAAGGTTCCCATTGGCTAAAATCTTCCTATCAATAAATTTAAAGAACAAAAAGATAAAACAAAGCTATAAAAAATTCTAATAATTATCCACAGACGCGGACGTAACCAACTCTTTCACATTTAGGCTAGGTTATTTTACAATCTATTAAAGAAATATACTGGATGAGTTTTTTTACCGTAAGGAAAAAATAGGGCATATTAGCTAAGTGAAATAGAAGGTATTGGCAAAGTTAGTTTAATTTTTTTTTTCAAAACTATCATCCAATAAAGCGTTAATTGTGTCATTTGACGGTCGCGTTTGTGGCCTATTCCACATAATTACATCATTAAATTAAATAAATAAGAAAACAAATCTCGCCAGTAGCATATCAATCTCCAACGGGCGAGTGCAATTTGAAAAAGAAAAAAAAACTACATATGCCAATAACTTCTATTTCAGTTACCTAATATACCCTGTTTTTTTCCGGCAAAAATGTCATCCGGTATAAACCTGTTTTAAGAATAGGGGGTCATGTTTTTCTGCAGCTAACTGTACATGATGTCAGAATACACAAAGTGGGATTCAGCTATTTTCACAAAAAATCTATGCTGAAGTCCCAAATAGTGCACTAGGGAAAAAATGTGCCACTGTAGTTTAAGAGTCATTCAATATTTTAGAGGAACGACCCTATAAGTTTTTCTTGATTGTTCATCTCAGGGGAAGTAGCTTCTTGAACAAGCAGTAGCTTAAAAAAAATAAAAATAAGCTAATTTAAGTGTACAAAACATAACGATTTTTTTAACTTTTTTTTACATTCGTGTATAAGCACTTGACCTCAATCACACCTGATGTTAAGTGAAAATTAGGCCGAAGGTGGAAGCGTACTGACCCGGAAACCCACAAAACCCAATTTTATTTAGGGGACTGGCTATCGTACATTATTTTACTTTATGAGCTTGAAACCTTTGGGTGTCTGTGTGACAGGCACATACAGACATGGATGGCTGAACCGATTTGGAATGGTTTTTTATTTACAAATACTGGTTTAATACCTCTGGACATACACCCAGCGCCATCTAGTTTCACACTAAGCAACTAGGCTTATGATGGTTGATATACCACACAAATACATTTCCTTAAAAACCAGGAAGAGATCGCTTTTAGTGATAAGGTCGCCAAATTGTACATTCTAAGATTACCACTTTTCTGAAACTGTATTTTCTTTTCTGTTGTGCAATAAAGTGTTTTATTGTATTGTATTTTAAATGAAAACATAACTCGGGTACATACCTAATGTCGTCTGTATTCATCATACAAACATGTGGCCAAATATGGGCAAATATAGAACAATAGTGTTATTCTTTTTACGTACCGTTACTACACAGCACAATATGCGAATTTCGTACAGTGATAGCATAGCATTATCTGTATCATTATTGTCCCTATACTCCAGTATTACCGCCGCAGGCGCACTGAGTGGACATATCACGCAATGGCTCATAAATGGGTTGACAACGAAGTCGTACAAAGGTTCCGTGAATATTTGCAAATACCAAGTGTTCATCCTGACATTGATTACGGTGAGTGATTCTATTTTTAAACTCATTCAAGTAAAACAAATAATGAATAAAGTTTACTTAATTCCACAACAAATAAGGATTATATTTGTTAAATTAACGTTACTCATCGCGTGGTTCATCTTCAACCACATCGTTGCTTTTCTTCAAGTGTGATCGTGGTCAAACGCGTGTCCAGTCCTTCATAAATAAATTAGAAAGACGGATTGGTGTGTAGGACACTGTCAGCGAAACCAACGGTTACGAGTTCGAATCCCGCGAGGGGTAAAGTTTGTGTTTGAATACGAACTTATTCCCGAGGCATGGCTGTTTACCTACATAAATATTATAATTATAATATAATAATCTACTATCCATAGTATAAGCTTTGTTTAGTTTGCGAGTAGATGATTGGTGTAAGTGTCGGAAATATTTATTTAATATTTATTTAATTGTACAACTAGGCGGTCTTTCTTTCTACCAGACAACTTTTAGCGAAGTCGTAAATAGACATTTCATTTTGTATTGCTCTGTAAATAACTACATACCTACCAATAAGTATAGGTACAATTACCTCACAAAGAAAGAAGAAAGAAAGAAAGAAAAACATTTATTCAGCTTACAATGGGCATGTACATGAAAATTTGTGAGAAATTTAAACTAAATCGTAATAATGCAAGCTGACATAGGTTCCAGCTCAGCATAATGCTGAAGAAGAAGAAGAAGTCGAAAGGGTTTCGAAGATTTTGGCATACTTTTTGGCCGCCATTTTGATTTTTTTCAAAATCACGGCGCACGATAAAACCTATATATATCGATCGGGGACCCTTAGACGAACAAATAATTACTCGGGTCACCATGTCCTAAAACGTCACGTTACTGAGTTATTTGCATGAAAAGATTAATATGTGAAAACATCAATAACCATTAAAAAAACACTCAGTAAATGTTTCCATGCACTTTAGTGTGTTCAGATAACAATTTATAGATTAATTAACATACCAGACTTAATTTAAATATGTATTTACAATTCGTATAAAGAAATATAATAATAAACAGAAAAAGGGGTTCGAATCCAATTTATAAACAGATGTGGGCAAGTAATAAGTTGTGTATATAATCAGGAATATTCAAGTTTAATATGTAAATATTTTAGGTCAGACATGGTGAATATGAACATTGTTGACCGAACATAATTTTGCCGCATTTCGTTCGCGTGAAGTTTACAAGTGCTCGCAAGCCCTACTCATTATATAAATATGAAGGACAATAATGTACTATAAAAAATAACAAAACATAAAAGGTAATAAGTAATATCATTTAAATATAATTTTATGTTAATCGTCATCGGTTAAAATAATATTATCCAAAAAGGCGGCTGGTGGTTGGATGAGGAAGTCTTGGTGCCGGGCCCACGCCTCTACCAAATGATACACATCACATGAGCACAGCATCCTAGTGTTCTATTCCCCACTAAACAATTGCAATAGTGTCCCATGATTCGGTTTCTGCCATCCAAACTGTTGTCAAGCAAGATATATACAAAATATACTCGGTGATTATGATGCCTTGATTGAATTTTCGCCCTAGCAATCCAAGGATCAGCAACGATGAGGCCGTATTGGCTGAGATCATAATCTACGTTAACATCTTCGTACACCTCGATGATGAATGTACCATTTTTTTTTTGATGTTCTGCGTAATAGCTTCTCGCTTGTGTTACTTGGTATGGCCCTAGCAGAGATGTACAAAATACCCTGTACAAAGTATCTGCAATACAAAATGCAAGATACTTTTAAATAAAGTATTTCAGATACCAGATACAAAATACTTTCGAGAATAGTATCTGAAATACTAAATACCAAATACGTATCTTCTAAATACTTCTTAAGATACAAATACTTTTGTAAGAAAACAAGATTTTATTTTAATGAATTCTAAGTTTATTTTTCTTAATTGACATAACACGAGCATAACACGATAACATAACACACACGTTACATAACATAACACGATTTATTCGTAAATAACTTAATGTTATTTACGTATGTAAATAACTTAATGTAATGTAATATATACAAAAAGGCGGTCATCTTCTCAAATGAAATTACATTTCAGTTTTTTTTTTTTAATTGTTTGGCTCGCACGACTTGTGCATTTGCCACATCTTGTATAGATACAGGCCAGTGCAGTGCAAAGAAAGAGTCGCCATCTACCAATGTGATGTTGGACTAATAATGACATGCTCAATTTTACGCATTTATTTTATATATTTCTACTAATATATTACTAAAAGTATTTTATCAGAAAAAGTATTTATAAAATACTAAGATACCAAACAAAATATATTTAAATACAAGATACAAAATGATTTTTTAAAAAGTATTTTAGATACAAAATGAAAATACGTATCTTGCATCTTGTATCTGTATTTCAGATACTTGTATCTTAGATAAGTCACACCTCTGGGCCCTAGGGACATAATCAACAAGTCGTCGTATGACAAACTGGGGAATTCTTCGAAGCCTTCACTGGCATCTATGGCTTAAATAGATGCCGCGTGTCGGTTTTCTTTGAACTCATTGACCGCATTGCCGTCATTTGCTATTTTCAATAGAACAATATTATGGATATCTCACAGGAAAACGTCTCGTAATATTCGTGTAAAACTGGATTCTCTTTCTTATTCGTGAAATTATATGCTCAATAACTAGTATTTTTGAGCATACCTGCGGGGATAAATTAATCTAGTTATTCTAAACTTATTAAAATTATTTAAAATGTAAATTATATAATATAGTAAATAAGTACGTGGTTCTCTTAGGAGAACCACGAGAACAGGCGCGAAATGATTTTTACAAGGATCCTTTGATGTTCCTGACAATTATAGGCTAGGGTAACCGCTTTCCATCAGGCGGACCGTATGCTTGTTTGCCACCTTTGTGATATTAAAAAAAGTATAATTATAATTAATCTATAAATTGTTTTCCGAACATATTAAAGTACATGGAAACATTGATTGTGTTTTTTTTAATGGTTATTGCAGTTTTCACATATTAATCTTTTCATGCAAATAACTCAGTAACATGACGTTTTAGGACATGGTGACCCTAGTAATTATTTGTTTATCTAAGGGTCCTCAATCGATATATATAGGTGTTATCGTGCGCCGTGATTTTGAAAAAAATTAAAATAGCGGCCTGTCGGTATGCCAGGCTCCGAACAAAAATCTTCGAACCCCTTTATTTATTTATTATTATTGTTACGATACATTATCATTACAGTAGAAACCAATGCAATAATGTACGAACCAACTAAATAGTATAATAGTTAATATATAAAACAATAAAATTATAATTTAGGCATACATGCATAGGCATTAGTTACTAATATAGTTATAATTAGAAATAACTGTATAAAAGAGCAGTAAAACAACAACTTACCCATTTTTAATTAAGTTTCTAAGCTCGTATATTTTTACAAGCTATTATTTAGTTTGCAATGTTCGTATGTACAGTTAAGTATGTAAGTTGTCGGTTTCAAAATTTGCAAACCAATGTTCAACCACTTGCTGGTATCTGATTGAGCTTAAATTTGGCATATGTTATGTTAGTTCGGTGACAATGCAATGCATGGTACCGTCCAGCTGATCTGATGATAGAGCCGGGATGTAGGGACTGGAACTCCATGATGGCAAATGGCAAGATGGTCGAATTTGGGCTAGAAAATTATAACAACCTGATAATTATAATTAATATAGAATTTGTCGGTTATTTAACATACTTCGTATGTATGTATGTCCGTTCAAAATTTGCAAGTCAATTTAGAACCATTTTCTATAAGGAGCTGAATTTTTGCATAGGTACTCGTTCAGTTTAATAACAATACATTATATAATAGACATGAACTGATGCTGCAGCCAGGTTCGTCTCCTCACGAGGAGAAATTAACGGTTAATAGCACGGATATAAAATTTGGCATACACGGTTAGTTTTGATAGTTAAACATGATTTTCGCGATGAAATGATGCAGCTGCCAATATTGCTGGTAGAAAACTCAATCGGAGTTAAGCTCGCCTTTGTATGTTTTCGATACAATTTCTGTAACAGTTGTGTTATAGGTATTGCAATGTGGGGACCTAGGTCGAGTAATAAATGAAACAAATGAAATAAGGCTACATTGTTTACGAATAACACCAAGCAGAATTATGTTGCGTCGAATATTTTTGTATGTGTTTCTGTAATATGCAAATAAACGCTTTATCTATCTATCTATCTATCTAAACTCACAACTCGGTGTCACGCGTATGTAATGCCTCCAAATCAATAGTGCATGGACTTATAGACTAAACATACATATTAGCCAGTTAAAATAAGAAGGGTACAGTTGCGTCAGACACATACTACCTCCACCGTTTTTGAAAAATAAATATAAAAAAAACATATATTTTTCGTACATACAATAAAGATATTGAGATTGTCTTCCCAAGAGGACTAATTGCACGAATACGAAATTTTGCATACACGGTTGGGTTCGAATAATAATATAAATATAATATGTATAATAATATAAATATAATAATATGTATAATAACATAAATATAAATGTAGTAATGGAATATTAAAAGCTTTTCTTCAAAATTATTTTTATTGTTATTATTATTATTAAATTCTTTATTGCACACAAAAATAAAATACAAAGAACATTTAACATAGATAATGAAGTGTACAAAGGCGGTCTCATCGCGGTATTTTTAATGTATAACAGTAAATATGCAACAACACCGCGAATTTGTATGAGTTTGTATATAATCGATTCTTATATAAAATAATAATAAAAACCGGCTTTAATAATGACAATTGAAATTTATTTTGCTTCTATAAAGTTGCGAAAATGCACTTTGGTGGGGTCTAAAACTCTATCTGCAAGCTCTATTTGGGCTTTATGGCGGAAATTTGCTTTATAATTCCTGCAATTTGTATACCTACTTTGAGTTTTAGTGTGTAATAAAGGAAAATAGTATCTAAACCACGTGGCCCGTGGTGGGAACTCGATAAAATGTGTAACTAGCTTTGCGGGGATCTCGAAATAAATAGAAATTGTACACGTAAAATCTCGTTTTCCCGTTTCCGTGGATTTCGCGTGGGAATTGTCAAAATTTCCCACGGGAACTTTCCAAAATCCTATCGTAGCGAGTGTTTACCGGCTGCGATTACGTTTTTCATATTCCCGTGGTAATTTCCCGTATTTAATTCGCAAAATCCCCGTATCATAATGTATAAACTATCTGCCTCAAAATTTCAGCTTTATAGGTCGAGATTTCGTATTTAGAAGATTGCAAATGTTTTCGGAGTTCCATCACTAGTCTATACTCACAATCCCTTAGTCTCCGTTCGAGTTCGGCCCGTTCTAATTTACTTTATTGCACAACAGAAAAGAAAATACAGTTTCAGAAAAGTGATAAGAATAGAATGTACAATTTGGCGACCTTATCACTAAAAGCGATGTCTTCCAGGCAACCTTTGGGTACATAAACAGTACATTTGAAATAGGTAGGTTGTGCGGTATTAAATAGGGATGCAGATACAAACTACGTGAATAAATTTCATATATTTACATACACATACATACATAGATCAATAGACAAATATACCTACTTAAACATACGAACTACTCACATTATATAACAAAAACTAACCTATGTCCTATTCCAGGTTATATTCTACCTGTGTACTAAATTTCATCCAAATCCGTTCATAACTGAGCTATAAAGAGACATTCATATTTTTAACATTACCTGGATTTATTGAAGTTATTATTAAACTCAACCGACACTGGTAATGACGATTATCAATAGTAGAAAGAAAGACAAAGCTCATATTCTAATCATCTACAATCGATAAAGTCCACTACTGGACATAGCCTCTCCTATAGTGCGTTTTGTATCGCTTTCAATGGGGGATTTCCCCAAACCGTCACGATGCTACTGTTCACCCACGCAATCGCACGTCCATAAACATGAAAATCTAAACTAGGTAATTTCTAAGGTCCGTATTGACGCCATATCAAGCTACGTGCTAATTTATAAACCAATCTTGAGATCTACTGAGCTGAGATCACTTCTCAAGAATTCGCCTCAGCGGCGAATGAATGATGGTTTTGAGTTTCGTTTTTAATACATGAAATTCGGCGCACGTCTCAAGTGAGAGCTGCTTGAGTGTGCACGTGCTTGTAAGGTCTCAAGTTAGGTTTATTAATCAACAGGTTTACTTGAGACAGGTCACAAAACAGGTTAACTGATTTCCGTCAAACATGGCTATCCCCGAATATATAATTATATATATAGTTAGTTATAATATATCCCCTAATTTAATGTTAAACATAATGTCATTATAAATTTGGAAACCCTCGAAATACACCAAAAACTGTGTTAAAAGATAATTATCTTCGAAACGGCTTACCGTTTTGTCTGTAATATAAAGAAAAACATCGGACCACGCATTACCCTCCCCCCCCAAAAGAAATAATAATATACACAATACACACAGCGCCATCTTGTTCCACAGTAAGCAAGGCTTGTGTTGTGGATACTAACTAGATGGTTGATATACTACATTATTTTTTTTTGTAAATAAATACTTATTATAAATGAAAGCATCCATAACTCGGGTACAAATGTCCGTATTCATCACACAAACATATGACCCTAGCGGGATTCGAACCCGCAACCTTTTGGTACACAGATACACACACAACACCGTAAAACACATAACACCTGTGGTTTTTATCGGGTGTTAAAAATAAAACACTTACTTATTCTTTAGGCTCACATGTAGCGCATTTATCGAAGAACGAACAAAATTATGAATCATTCATTATTAGTCATTACATTACGCCATTGTAAAATTGAACATGTTAGATCTTTTGCTGTAAGTCATGATCAACTTTCTGTTCCTGGATGGTAATTTTGATAAGAAATATCACCGAGTATGCCAAACAATATAAATATTTCTCTTAGACTAAAAGCGCGTATTTTTACTACACTATCTCGATAAGTACAAAGTCAAAAAAAGTCAACGTCCCCTGCTGAACATAGGCCTCCCTCATAGATCAAGTGATGTGTCTTGATGATGTCTTTCGTCAGACCCTGAGCCACCACTCTGCCAAATTTCAGTATGATTCATTCAACAGTTTAGTCGTGAAACAGACGTGGACAGACTTACGCATTTGAATATATACGAGTAAGGATATTTTTTACACAATGCAATCATTATTTTTTTAGGTGACTGTGTGAAGTTTCTTCGTAATCAAGCTGCTGAACTAGACTTGCCTGTGAATGTTTACGAGCTGGTACCAAAGAAACCCGTGGTGGTGATCTCATGGGCGGGAACAGATCCAGATCTACCGGCAATAATGTGCAACTCACACATGGATGTCGTGCCAGTGTACGAGGTAAGGTACAAAACATATTATATGTATGTATACGGAACCACAGAATGTGGTGATCACGGGCCTGACAGATATTGTTTAGGGCAGGAACATAATTTATCCTTAGAATGCTTGATCTTAGGTGTCGTTGATTCGTCGTGAGACGGTATCATAAGATACATTTTATACATTATATAAAAATCGAACATAGCGCTCACAAAATACAAAATTGCGAATGGCGTGACGGACTTTGAATTGAATTAGTAGGTAGTTGTCTTTTTAGGTCCTTTTAGACGACCTGTTTGATGTAGTGGCACAGAATTAAAATAGTACTAGTAGTGGTTAGAAATTCTGACCACTATACCAAAAAGTCGCTGGTTCGAATCCCGCTCGGGGCATATGTTTGTATGATGAATACGGACATGTGTACCCGATTTATGGATGTTTTCATTTATAATAAGTATTTATTTACAAAAAAAATGTATTTATGTAGTATATCAACCTTCTGGTATCCACAACACAATTGAACCTATAGTTGCTTAAAGTGAAACTAGATGGACACAATGTCCAAGGACATTGTGTCCATCTAGTCTTTAATTTGAATTGAAGTGGACTATCAAAATTCTAAATCAAGCAATTGGTATAAATTCAACATTCTGTCGAATGTGTAACTCGATAGGACTAACAAAATTGAGCTGGAAACAGCAAATCACTGGAAAAATCTAACGAAACGAACTATGAGCGAAATAAGAATATCTATCGGATATTTACAGATAAGACAAGTGTTGCCTCTTACGATATCGATATGCTGTAACAATTTTGTTTTGAGCATTACTTTGTAATCATATTATTAGATTTTTTATTGATTTCTTAAAGCCGTATCAACTCTCCAAGCTAGCAACAGCGCAATTTCTGTGATATTTCCACATTTTTCGAAATTTTTTAAGATACCGAACCAAAAATGAAAGTCATATGGCATATTGTTGTGGGGAAACACTACTGACATACATATCATCTTTGTTCTGTAGAAGCGTACTATTCGTGCCATTTATAAATTAGACCTAGAGTGTCACTTAGAGATAAGTTTACGGAAACAATGGCATCTCAATACATGTATAAGAATTTTATATGTGCAAAAAAAAATATAACCTTATTCGCTAAAAATAGTGATAGGCACAATGTTAATACAAGGAATTCACAAAGTTAGTAAATCTTTCAATGTATACGCTTTTATAATAAGGTTCCAGTAGACATTCAAAATTTGCCTTTAAATAAATTTCAAGCAATCATAAAACAGAAATTATTAGCAAAAGGCTATTATAAAATCACTGACTATTTGAATGATAAGCAAGCATGGACATAGCTGTTTAAAAGAGCAACCCTTGAGTTTCTTGCTCGTTCTTCTCTGGGGAGTCAGCTTTGTGAATGAGAAGTAAATTTAAATGTAATATTTACCTTAACAGTGACGTTTTCAATTGATAATTTTATCCTATGAACTAAAATATTTTGATTTGATTGGAAATATTTGAAGAGGTAGTGATCAGGGCACATAGCTAGAAGAACCTATGGCCAGTAGGGCTTTCAAATTCTCGAGTGGAGAACACGCACTGGTCAGCGCAGCGTAGGACATCTACTCACAAGGCCCACAAGTCTGCCGCCAAGCAGCACTGTTAATAGCATTGTTGTGTTCCGGTTGTCAGAGATACGATAGCCAGTTCCCCCCAAATATGTTGGAGTTTCCGGGTCAGTACGCTTCCAACTTCGACCTCATCTTCACTTAACATCGGGTGTGATTGAGGTGTGCATACAAGTAAAAACAAAAAATAAAAAAAGGTGTACGGACGATCTGATGAATGTCGCATGCAGACCGCTTCCAACCCGTCACCTCGGGAAATCTATGGAAGCCTAAGTTCAGCAGTGGACGTCCTGTGCTTGGTATAACATGGCTTGGTGAAGGGTGAATTTTTTGAAGTAACTAGTACAATAAATGTTTTTTGCTTTCTTGAGTAGGCTGCTATAAACCTTTTGAGGTTCCAGCTGCGTTTTGTTAAGACCTACATTTGCAATTTAAATCTGTAGTACCAGATAGAATACTATATGAGATTTCGTAAAAAATCTAAATAAATAGCTTATCTTTAGATGGTCCTAGGTGTTTATAACTTTAATCACATAAACGTTTATGTCGCGCGAGATGTTATTTGTCCTACTCTTTCGCTTGGACGAAATATACAACTATCCCACTCTCACTCCTACGTCGCGCGCGACAAATGATGTCATGTTACGGGCGCTGGTTTCATTGATCTGTGGCATTAATATTCAAAGCATGTACTACACATACTTAGGTACTTACGTCCTATCGGCTGGGTAAGTACCAAAGGTAAAATGACTATTATTTTAACCTCTTTTCCTTGTGACTGTTTCATGTAACAATACATTTGTTTAGTCAGTATATTACCTAGTAATAAATAGACACTAGTGATACATAAACCTAATATGGACTGATAACGTATATACAGTACAATAAATGTTATACATACGTACTTGATGATTTTTTTACACTATATTAATTTGGTATGGTTGTTCAGACCATCAGACTGAACAATTTTCACTATTGTACCAAGTCTGATATCGAGAAAAAAAAATCAGCTGTTTCATACAAAAGTTCCGACTGTACAAAAATTGCCGACTGTACAATCGTCTTCTTAGCGAGTCGATTCTTAAGAAATACATATTATATATTAGGTCCTTACCTATGCAATTGGCGTTTTGTATGAAAAATTTCATTAAGACTGTTTCCTCCATACAAACATTTTTGATTTTTTTTTGGGAACGGCAAATCCAAATTTAGCTAAACTTTGTGTGTACGACCTCTGTTCAAATTTTTTTTATTACCTATATGATTTAGCCCAGAAATTAAAAAATATTTCATGTGAAACCTTGAAATAATATTCCATTTTCCAAATAAAAAACAAATTTGGATATATAGCTTTGAAAATCGCAGGAATTGGTACATATGATTAAAGAAGAAAAAAAAACTCCAATTTCATAGGTAAAGACCCAATATATAAATTGAGGACCATGCGGCCACGCGTACACCATTCTCCGTGGAATCATAGTGGTCCTGTAGGGTACAAGTGTCTGGACACGACGCAGGACAGCATAGAAGATGCTCCATAGTTTGTAATGTGTCAACGCCAAGTACAATTAGGTACAATGAATGAGGTACTAAAAATTATCTGTTATACCAATTGTATCTTTATTACCGTAAACTGACAACTTAAGTACTAGATAATTATCTAACTATAATAAATAATATGTAATCCTACTATTTACATCGCTACAAATGATAACGTTAATATGTGTATAACTAGTTCTGTTAGAGCATTTTTTTTTAATTTATTTTAAGTTTCAATCTTCTATTACTAGTATGATATGACGGCTTAATTTTATTGACTAGCTTTCCACCCGCGACTTCGTCCGCGTGATATTCGAAATTAAAATAATTTTGAACACGACAAAAAATTGCAAAAGGAATACAACTAAAGCGCGTTTTAACGCTGCTAGCGTTTTTTGAACATTTTTGAACATATACACAGCGCCATCTACTTCTACACTAAGCTACTAGGTTTGTAATGTAAATAATAGATACCAGATGGTTGATAAACTACACGAATACTTTATTTTTTGCAAATAATTATACCTATAAATGAAAGCATCCATAACTCGGATAGACATGTCCGTATTCAACATACAAACATGGCCCTAGCGGGAATCGAACACGCAACCATCTAGTATAACAGCAGCATATTTTTTTTTTAAACGCACGCGCCAACCGATCATTGATGTGCAACTGGCGGGTTCCTGTCATGCGTTTATTTAGAACTCATATTTTTTCCAAGTTTTCTTTCTTTATGATGTAATTATTTGGAATAGGCTACAAAGGTGACCGTCACATGACACAATTAAAGTTTTATTCGAGGATGGTTTTGAAAAAAAAAACTACCTATGCCAATAACTTCTATTTCTCTTACCTAATATGCCCTATTTTTTTCCTTACGGTAAAAAAACTCTTCCAGTATGTACCTACATAATATATTAATTCTGTTCCTCAGGAACATTGGACGCACCCACCGTTCGAAGCACATATCGCCGAAGACGGGTTCATATACGCCCGCGGCACGCAGGATATGAAGAGTGTCGGCATGATCCACTTGGAAGTTATCCGGAGGCTGAAGAATGCTGGTGTTAGACTCAAGAGAACGGTGCATGTCACTTTTGTACCCGGTGAGACCAAATCTGTGTCTTGAGAGTAATTCTGTAAGCTGATACTGTCGGAATTGTGTTGTTAGTCAAGAACAACTATAGATTTGCACGTTTTAACGGGCATGGGCTCACCTCCCGTCACTAGTGCATTTCTGTATATTTCATGATTTGAACCGTGGATGTCAACTCATAATGTTTTGAACACTCACACTCATGTTTGGGATATCTCTGACCACCCTATTTGTGATAAACGCCATTGTATTTTTAGCGTATCGTAGTCAACAAGGAACCCTTATAATTTCGACATGTCTGTCTGTCCGAGGCTTAGCTCAGAGGCTCTTAGTACTAGAAAGTTGTAATTTGGCATTATTATTGGTAGAAATATAAAAAAATATTTTTCAAGATTTAATTTTACCACTTTGTCGGCGTGATTAATTATGTATACCCATTATTATTATTATTAAGAGCCCATAGTGCCCCACTGCTGAGCAAAGGCCTCCCTCATCTGTTTCCAGTCGTATTTGTTACCATACCTATACAATGCTAAAAAATACAATGGCGTTTATCACAAATGGGATGATCAGAGATATCCCAAACATGAGTGCGAGTGTTCCAAACATTATGAGTTAACCGTGACATCCACGGTTCAAATCATGAAATATACAGAAATGCACTAGTGACAGGGAGGTGAGCCCATCGCCGTTAAAAATTAAGAATACGTAACTACATAACAAAAACATATAAACTACGTAATAACTCTCTATTTCCAGATGAAGAAATCGGTGGTGAAGATGGCATGAAAGTGTTTTCCGAATCGGAAGAGTTCAAGAAATTAAACATTGGGTTTGAATTTGATGAAAGTGCTCCTAATGATAAGCCAAATGAAATTCACGCGTTTAACGCAGAAAGAACATGTCGGCGTAAGTTGTAGGAGCTGTTTCACGCTCCTTTCACTTCTATTCACGCCCTAATTTATTAGTCAGTCTATTGTAGACATGATTGTGGAGATCCTAAGTATTTTGTTTACAACATAAATAACAAAGAAACACACATTCTTGTAATATATGGCGTCAACCAAGAAAAAATATAATACTTCAAAATCCAAAAATATTTGCTAAGTGACGCCTGATAAAATGAATCAGGCAATTTTCATGTGATTGCCCGTAAGGATAACGTTCCTAACTATTCAGCATTTTCATATTGCTGACTATCTGACGCTGATTGCTCAGTAACGCCTAAGCCAAACGAGCGTAATTTTCTCAGGTGTAAGTCGCGTATTGGTGGGTAATACGCGACATATCGCTGCATATCGTAATAATATGCAGTTGTGCCTAAATTAGTCTCTCATATTGTATGCAAAGTACGCGACCAAAAAAAGAGAGTCATAATTTTACGACGACCTGTTCGGTGTAGTGGTTAAAAACGCTGACCGTTATACCAAAAGGTCGCGGGTTCGAAGCCCACCAGGGGCATTTGTTTGTATGCTGAATACAGACATGTGTTCCCGGGTTACGGATGTTTTTCATTTATATATGTATAAATGAAATGTATTATGTATTTACAAAAAAAAAATGTATTTTTGTAGTTTATCTCCTAGATCTAGAATCCATAACACAAGCCTAGATGCTTACTGTGGACGTAAATGGCGCTGTGTGTATGTGCAAAGATATGTATGTATGTATAATAAGTACGTACGTTTGGCCTCAACCCAATGGTGTAAGAGTGGCTTAAGATCGAAAATTATGCATGTCATTAGAACAAATTTTGCCATCAAAATCGTTTCGAATCACGCCTTGAGAAGGCCTACGTGTAACACTGGACAAAGTAGACTGTTGGTGATGAAGTCTTGCTGTAAACCCAAGATTGCCTCCTATAAACAAAATTAACTCTTATTATATAGAAAACATATAGCCATGTTTGTGAAATGTCCAGTTATTAGCGGAGTATTTACGATATGGAGCCGCTTATGCGTTCCCTGGTCCTCCCTACTGCCGAAGAAGGTCGCCGCGGGGTTTTAGTCGGGAGTCCCACATAACCGTCTCGCTGTCCCCCAGGCGAGCGGTAGATACGCGTAATGCGTTTCCCAGCGAAAAACAAATCAGAACCTTTAACATTATAGGAGTTACACCACAAAAATTACGTATTTTTACTGGACTATTATCGATATTGTAATTTATATTGCAGAAATCAAGGTAACCTGCAAAGGTCATCCAACACATGGCTCATTTCTTGCACCAAACACAGCCGGTGAAAAGGTTTGTAATTTCTATATAGATATGACTTAGCGACCCGCCCCGGCTTCGCATGGCTGCTATTACTTTCTATAAATATGTTATGCATGTATTATACACATAAACCTTCTTTATGATAGTGAAAACATTATCAAAATCCTTTTCCGTGATTTAGAAGTAAGCGGAGGAGACAGACGATTAGTGATTTTAATTTCCTTAGAAATACAACCATCTTTTTTTCTATAATAAAAATAATAAATATCCTTAGACATACACACAGCGCCATCTAGTTCCACAGTAAGCAACTATAGGCTTGTGTTGTGGATACCAGATGGTTGATATACTACATAAATAAATAAAAATAAAAAAAAATATAAAAAGACTTATGTTTGTGATTTTACGATTATTACTACATTGACATTATAAAGCATGTTGTTTTAGAGTAGTAGAAATGAATGGAAATCTATTTCCCCTGGGAGAAATACTTTAGTAGCAATAGGTGGAATAACCGAGGTTTTACCGTTCGAACGGAACGTTTTTGGTTTTTGTTTAGCTTTAGTTTAGCCGATGTAAAAAATGGTATCGCGGTATTTTTTGTGAAATCATAGGTATATCGTTGACGCTACCAAAGTAAAACCAAACCCAAAATGTTTAGAGTTAACCACGAGTATTAAAAAAACTAGTTTAATTTCCGTTCAAATGTTTAGCGCGAGACGAAATGCGCTTAACGTAACGTTTTTGGTTATGGTTTAGCATTGGAATTATCGTTCAAACTTAGCGCGATCGGCCCCCAGGACCACTATTTAAAGTGTTTTCCGAAGCATGGAAACGCTTGTATTAGTAGTGTTCTGAAGAACTGTTCGAGCTAATACCTGCTGCTCAATTTAACCGATACACTTCTCGCCGAAAATTAAATTTCCATCCACATCACCTGGATGAGTGGAAGTCTACCACTGTACGTTTCTCAAAAAACTTCTTACCACGTACGACCACCCTGTGGAACGGACTTCCGGCAGCGGTATTCCCGAACGAGTACGACATTGGAACCTTCAAGAAACGAGCCTACACCTTCCTCAAAGGCCGGCAACGCATCTGTGACCCTTTTGGTGTTGCGGGTGTCCATGGGCGGCGGTGATTGCTTTCCATTAGGTGACTCGCATGCTCGTTTGCCGCCCTCTCATATAAAAAAAAATAAATTAAAATGCCACTAGTGGTCACCCATCCAAGGACTAACCGCGCCAGACATTGCTTAACTTCGGTAATTAAAAACGAATAACGATCGCGACTGCGCCATGAGTGCGGGTATTTAACAATAATATAGTAATATCCAAAATTCATTTCCAAAACGTTTTAATAATTTCAGATATATTACGTGATTGACAAATTCATGAAGTTAAGAGCAGAGGAGAAGAAGAAACTTGATGCGGGCACATTCCTCGGAGATGTCACCACCATTAACCTGACGGTTTTAGAGGTATACAAATTGTATAACCCTTTGTAGGGCCCCTTGTTGTAACAAATTTCCCTACATGATTGCAACCCACTGCAGAAAACATCCTAGGCAAAAGAATTCTCCGAAACCATAAAATAAATGCGGTAAATTTACTCTACCCGTTGGTGTACAAAGACTAGGTTTCATACCTAAGAATCAAAAATAATTTATTCCCAAAATTACTACCAAGTATTGCAACTAGAGAAACATCTCTGACAAAGGGAAGTTCCCTGTACTTCGTCTAGTCGTGACAAACTTCAAAATTCAAACTTCAAGCATTTATTTCAACGTAAGATACATGATATAATTTGTTGAATGTCAATTTAAATCTACTGGAAATAAAAAAAGTTTTTTGCATTTATCTGTCAGTCGGTATGTCCAAGCTACTACCGCTTCGGAAAGGGAATTCATCTGAGGGAAAAGAAGCGGCCCAAGAAACCCACAGGATCATTGTTGTTCTTTTTTTTAAAAATAAAGTATATAACTAATAAAATTTTATAATTTTGGGGAGCTGGTCGAAGTACACCAAGCGTGTTTGTCATTCAGGTAGTCACAAATTTTATAATAACCCTTTTTCGCTAATGTTATTTTGACATAATCTTTAATTTTTTTCTCAGTTCGATTATTCTCAGGTATAAGGTTATAAAAGCGTATACAGTGTCCCACAAATGATGTATTAACTTTGCTTAGTCTGAACATAGGGGTAGCCAATTTGTTCTTATATCTCAAATTTAAATTATGCTTGTCACTATTTTTCGGGAACGCAGAAATATTTGTGTGTGTTGCATAATAAGTTTGTATTCTGGCTGTCAAAGAACATTCGGAACAAACAGAAGATGTGATATAAATAAATAGGTTAAAAACCTTATTAAACTTTTTCGATTTTCGTTATCATATCTTCTGTTTGTTCCGAAACCTTTTATTCTACGTCTATACTATCTCTTTAGCTAAGTTTTATCTTTTTACGTGCCGAACCCACAGGTTAATTTCCCTTTCTACAGGGTGAATTTTAATTTGTGTAATTCCCATTAACTGGTGAGGCCACTCTTGATTACGAACAACTTTCCCCAAGGAAACATAGTCAAATTCGAGTACTAAAACTACATGTTTAGTACTCGGTTTGGTTGGTGGTAGGGCATTTAAACTAAGCTAAGCAGGTGGTAAGGCTAGCTACCACCATCTTATCTATATCTGCCGCCAAAACAACAGTGTTAATAGCATGTGTTCCGGTTTGTGGGGATCTAACCCGCAACCTCCGAATCGTAAACCCATATGTTGTTTACATTGAGCCATGGATGCGGTCAAAATTCAATCAATGTCATATAACATGTTGCATAATTTGGACGCGCCATAATAAAGCTACGTAATATTTTTTCAGGGTGGTGTTCAAGTGAATGTTCTACCTGAAACGTTGTCTGCGTCATTCGATATAAGAATTGCACCCCAAGTAGACCACGAGGAATTTGAGAAAATGGTAAGTGACGTATTTTTTTATTTTTTTTAAGCACAACGGATTGGTACTTGACCTCAATCACACCTGATGTTAAGTGAAGATGTAGTCGAAGGCGGAAGCGTACTGACCCGGAAACCCCAACACATTTGGAGGACTGGCTATCTTATCTCTGTCAACAGGAACACAACAATGCTATTAACATTGCTGCTTGGCGGTAGATTTAGATAAGATGGTGGTAGCTAGCCAGACGGACATTTAAAATGCCCTACCACCAACCAAACCGAGCACTTAAACATGAACCCCGCTGGGGATCGAACCCGCGACCTCCGAATCGTAAACTCAATGTTGTTTACATTGAGCCACGGAGGCGGTTAGATAGACGTATACATATTTCATATAAATGCCTAGGTGTATCGTTATGTATGGCCGATATATCCGCTTTTACACTGTGCTCCTCATTGATAATATCGAGGAGCCTCAAACATCCAGTCAGCGTAGTTTCCTATAATGTTTCACACTCAGCAGCTAGGTTTGTATTATGGATACCAGATAGTTGATATACCATATACACTGTGCTGTGTGTTTTCTGTACTCAAATAGAATAGACCCAACCCATTTTTTCCCGTGGGTGTCGTTAAAGGAAACTAAGGAACTTTCCACCAAAAAAATTGTATATTTCATAAGGTGAAACGCGGATGTTGTTTCAATCACTAATCTTTTAATGTTTGGAACACCCAAAGGCTAATGTTTGGGATATCTCTGACCACATCATTTGACATAAAGGTCGTGACTTACTGTAGGACATGTTATTACCTATGTAAGTAAAATAAGCGAAAATAAACTAGTTATTTATTGTTTTTAACCCCCGACGCAAATGTAAGGTATTTAAAAATTTAAAGCCTTTGTATGAACTACCGTATAGCACCAAAAATCGCTGAACCGACTTGAAAACGGTATATTCTGAAGTTATACCTAGATGATATTTTGAAAGTCCCGGGGATTTTCAAAATCTTTCAAAGTATATACTTTACTAGCTTTCCGCCCGCAACTTCGTCAGCATGGAAGATTTCATCAAAATTGGTTCAGTAAAAAAAATTACCTAGATATTAATCCAGGTCCTAATCTGTCAACTAACCAAATTTCGTTCAAATCCGTTCAGCCGTTTAGGCGTGAAGAGGTAACAAACATACATACATGCAGACATACATACACACAGACTTTCGCATTTATAAATGCAAATTTATAATATTACTTGTAGTATACTAATTTTAGTTAATTGTGGGGTTTCTTATTGTTACCTAAAACAAATCACTAATGTAGACCAGTCCTTAACAAAAGTTCAAAAAAGATATTTATATTAATATTTTCAATAAAATAAATCCAGATTCAGCGAGTCATTCTGTCATACGGACCTTATTTAATTATGGATATGTTTGATTTCAGGTAGAGACCTGGTGCGCTGAAGCAGGTGAAGGTGTAACCTACGAATATTTCATAAGAAACCCTCAGGTTCAGATCACTAAGATAGACGATAGTGTCCCATTTTATGGTGCAGCAAGGAATGCAGCTAAAAACATGTAAGCAAAAGTTGCGAACCGCAACTCTTCAAAATGTACATTTTGTAAAATCCATAAAAGATATAATTGAACCGCCAAAAATCGGCAAAACAACGGACTTGAGTCAGGTTCCATTTTCTGAATGTAAATTCTTGACTCGGTGATGTAAATACCAAAATCGATATAAGTATGCCTATAATATGAGGATTTTTATTTTTATTACAGAACGGGTAAGCACTTGAACCTCCACACCTGATGTTAAGTGAAGATGAGGCTGAAAGTGGAAGCGTAGTGACACCGGAAACCCAATCTTATTTGGGGGACTGGTTATCTTATCTCTAACAACCGGAACACAACAATGCTATTAACATTGCTGCTTGGCGACAGATTTAGATAAGATGGTGGTAGCAAGCCAGGCGGACATTTAAAATGCCCTACCACGAACCAAACCGAGTACTATACATGTACACCACTTCGTGAACCCTATCTTGTTTACATTGAGCAACGGAGGCGGTTTCTCATAGAACAGGATTATGATGAATATGAGGTCAGCCTGGAAGTGTGTTCTGTTAAATAAAAAAAGAATTTTCCGAATCGGTTTATAAATGACCTCATCCTTTTTGAATTCGGTTAAAAATCACCATCGTCCAACGTTAGAAATTTTCAAGAAAAGAGTAAAAGAGCCATTATTTGTCTTTATGATTTCTCCTCAGTATTATATATATATATATATATATATATATATAGTAATTATTTAATTATTTACCATAATATGAGTATTAATAATGTATATACTTATTACTTCGTACTATATACAATGTATATTGGATAGGTTATGTGGTACATTAATGTTATATTCGGATTAATTTTGGGGTATTTATTTTATATTATTTTTTATAATTTTCAAATGTTGTGTCTAGCCTATTTTCTGCCCAATCTAATAAACACTATGTATCTCTAAGGTTTGCTGATAGAAAACTGCCTTTGTACATTTTATATACAATGCAAATTTCTGTAACAATTTTGTGTACAATAAAGATATTAAGATAATCACCTTTTTCATTCTACAATTTTTAAATTTGTTTATGGTCAGGGCTTAAAAACCGGTATTTTTAGAAACCGGTACTTTGGCTGGTACCTATTATCTATTATGTAGGTTTTTTATCCACATGAAAATCGTGATAATAGCCATGTTATTGACATTATTCAAAAGGATTTTATACTGGCCTGAATAAAGAACAATCTGTACGTCCAATTTTGTATCACTTTTGGTTTGCAGGGTTCCGTAGTCAACAGGAACTCTTATAGTTTCGACATGTCTATCTGTCCGAGGCTTAGCTCAGAGGCTCTTAGTACTAAAAAGTAATTTGGTATTAGTATACATATTAATCACATCACAAAGTGGTATAAGGAAATCTTGATGTATTTATTATTTTTGTACCCCATTGTGTGGGGTATCGTTGGATATATCGTTCAAGAATATTACAGGTTATCTTATACAACTTTTTCATTTAGTAATCCGTTGAGAAATATTAAGCTTTAAAGGGATAATTTTTGTTATTTCCCCCTAAAAGGTAAACGGTTGGTTTTGGATACGTGTAAAAATTCACAAGATTAAATATAATGAAGTTAAAAGGAAAACTATTACAAGTAGGTTTTTGCAGGTTAATGAATGATAGTCGAAACACTTACAAAATGTAGGTACTTCCGTTGGAAAATTATTTGTCAAACAACAAAAAGCCCCTTTTTTATTATAGTCCGCAATATTTTTTTTTGTGTCCACCTATTGTGAGGGCCAGTACGGAACTCTATACTGCGCGTGGCCGCACACGCACTTGGCCGGTTTTAAATACTTAAATAGTAGGTTTTTCTTAGCATTTTTCTTGAATGGAATCTCGGCTGAGGCAACATACTTTCTTTAATCTTGGATACAGTTTTCTTATATTTGTAAATCAAGTGAAGTTTCCTTTTAGTAAAGTATTTAACTTACCACTGAGCGCCATTTATCCACACCCTATAAATATTATACTGTAGAAAATAAATTATGCTTTCAGGGGTCTAGAAGTGAAATGTGTCACTTGTCCAGGAACGACCGACGCCAGATATATCCGCCAACAGGGGATTCCAGCCATTAATTTTACTCCAATATCAAATACTCCTCTTCTACTACATTGTCACGATGAAAGGATCCATGTAGACCAGTACCTGAGAGGCATCGATGTAATGGAGAAAGTCTTAGAGGCTGTAGCCAATACATAATAAAACCCTTTTTGTAACAATTGTAATGACGCTACTTATAAATAAATAAATTTTAATATTCATGATGTTAAATTCATTCATTTATTCTACAACACTTAAAATACTCATAATAATATTTACAAGATCACATTATGAAATAAATACAACACTGACCTTTTACTAAACATTAGCAATGGCCTTAATTGGACTGGTCCTATGAGAATCGTATCTACAACTTTCTAGCATGTGATTAATATATCTATTAAAATAGGCAGATAGTTACATAAAATTATGACGCCGACTCCACGCCGAGTCATCGAATTACTCGCGATTCTTTCATTCTCTATATACGCTGTTGAACGCAGCGTCAACGTGGTGATAATGTGCAGCGTTGTCGTGTGAATGGCTTTGAACATTGTCATATAAAAAAGGGCTCAGTGGTATCATAATGGTAACGCTGATGCCGGTATACGAATAAATAAGCTATTATCAAGTTTTGTCGTCCTCTTTATCATCTTTTTTAGTTTTTGATTTATCGTCGGTCTCATCGACTTTGTCGTTTGAAGCATTATCATCAGAGCCATCACCTGGTCTATCACCTGGTCTATTATCAGGTCTATCACTTGATCTATCATCTAATCTATTACCTGTTCTATCTGTATCTGGAGTCAATGACACACGATCTTTAAGAGCAGATTTTCTTCTATTCAAAGAAATTTCGCTTGAGAAACTTACGGAACGGCGTCCTATTATTGACAACCGTTTATCTACAGCTCTAGCATCTTCGATCATTTGTTGGGACACGTCTGCTTCCCGGTCAGTATTTTTCAAAGTTACGTGACGGTCCTGTTTTTCAAAGCAGTCATCGTACTCGAGGTTTAGCCGAGATAAAGCTATTGATGCGCGGGAGATGCCGCGTGGAATTTTTGTGAAGTGATTTTCGATTTCGTGTAAGGACATATCTTTGGTTTCAGGTAGAAATAAATACAGAAATAAAGCACCTGAAATTAAAAAAGAAAACCATATTTGAGTTCTTCTGTGCCTGTAGCAGCAATGAATAATATAGTTAATCTTTCAATCAAAATTATATTGATGTACATGCATCCATATTATGGGTGTACACAGTATTGTCCAGACTTTAAATATAAATTACGTTAACTATATTATTTTATTTTAGTTATCTGTAAATGATAACACATGTTAGCACATACCTAAATATAAAATCGAAAACTCAAGTTGAAATATAAAATTAAATGACAGTTCAGTATTCTTATGTTTGTAATGCAATAAATATTCTGAATTGCATTGAGTAGTAATTTAATATTAGAAAAGAAATATAATATTTTAGTTGCGACTAATGTGTTTCAATAGTTTCTTTGTAAAGTTTTCCTATGAGTCTGCAAAGATATCAATATTCGGAGCCACTTAGAATTCGCGCTTACATTCTGAGCAAAGTCTTGCTAATGATGATTATGCATAATGGTAAACTAAAAATTTTGCTAACGGGATGTCTCGGATTTCTGAAGGAAACATTAGCTAATATACACCGTGGGCCTGGGGTACCCGTTTTCTGTATAGTGTTTTGTAAAACGTATAGTCTCCTTTTGTGCAATAAAGTGTATTTGTATTGTATTGTACCCGACAAACTTTAAGCACGTATTTCTGATGGTTTTCTGAGTTTATAATGTTATATGAACATAGGTCCATTTCCGTTACTTTAACTTTTTTTTTCGGAACTTTTGCATATGGAATTTAAGCAGCAGCTACTCCACAGCCTTGCAGAAGGAGTAAATTATGTTAACCGTTAATTTGGCGTTGTAATTGTAATTATAGTATATCAATTGCGATGGCGGACGGAAAGAGACAATTATTATTTTGTTCTCCAGACTGTTCAGGTAAGAATAGTCTTGCTGGAAAGTACACACATTTGGCTCCTGTTGTAAATCAGGGTACACTAGTTTACATACCTACTTCTTAACTTTCCATCTACATTTTACAACACCAACATCATGTCTTATTTCGTATAATATGTACATATACATACATAGTATATCGTAGACAGCGATAAATTAGCGATAAATTAGCGATAGATTCTATAATTTGGACGGTCGTATTTTAATTTGCTACAAGAAACGAACTTGGGTGGCGCTGGTATCGCCGAAAATGGCGCAGTGAACTTTCGCCGGCGCCCGTCGGTCTACACATCGTAAAAGATTATTCATATTGTTACCAACAGTCAAAGATGACGGACCTCCAGAAGCGTGAGTGACTTTGACTATTATCTTTCCACCGACGAGTGGAAAGATCTGGTGTATCGTTACTTAATAAGAAGTTGGTCATAGAATTTGAGGAGGAGGAATTGTAGACTAGTTTGGATAAATCTCACAGATTGCATGCGAGAGCCAACTTGGATGACATCAGGGCCATACAAATGTTCACCCCTCACCGGGTGTTATCTTAGGATTCATGGTCATAGTCGAATCTTATGATTTATGTGTGGGTAAGTGGTCTGTTATTGTCTTCTGAAAGGTTTAACGTAATCGGGCCCGTATTCCATCAGGGACAGATCATTACCTCGTTTTGTTAAATCCCTTGTATCATTCGATATTCTATTCGCCTTTAGTAGCTTGGCAGAAAGTCTCAATTGCCCGAGCCTCCCTAAACCACGATGGTTGGCAACGTCCCAGTCGCTAACAACGCCCTGCCTTCACTGACGTGTAATATGACATGAGTGATTTCTTACCTATAAATGAAAAACACCCGAACCCAATCATAGTGTATGGAAATCCTATTGCCCTCCGTACGTAAGGGAAAGATTTGTTAGAGGCAAATATCGCTAAGTTGAGAAAAGTAATACTGAGTCCAGTGAGCATACCACGAACCTGAAACAAATAAAAGATTATTTAGCAAAAATGAAGAAACAAAAATAGTCCTGCCTCCACACGAGTATCTCCGTGCAGTCAAGATTGTCCAGAATCAAGAAGTAGGTTTGTCTAAAGTTGATAGAATGTGTGATGCCATGGACTCCAAACTAGAGATAAAACTAAGAACTAGGTTTACAAAGATTCTTATTAAACCCTTAGCATAATTTGGAATTGTATTCCATAAGAAATAAGTAGCAATGAGGTAGAAGAAGGAATAATGGAAGGAAGTCATCTCCGTGTCAATAAGTATGTAAGATAATCTTAGTAGACGTAACAACAGACATAAATAACACTTACTTGTAATGGATAAATTTCGCACATAATTAATAACGGCAAAGTGTAGTAGCCCAACGCACTAAGAAATACGTAAAGCATGTAGCAGATCTGCGGGAAGGCGGTGGGTTCAATTGGCTGAATTATGTATATGCCTATAGTTAGGCAAACGCAACCTACACCAATACCTGCAAGAAAAGCTATATTTATAATAACATAAAATAGCATACAATAAATAGTATACATTTAGGAAAAACTTTGAAACTAATGTTCGTAGTAAGCAAGAACGTATCATAAATAATTCAATTGTTTTTTGTGCACAACGGGTTTAATTCAATTACACCTGATGGTAAATGACGCTGAGGGCGAACGAAAAGACGAAGGAAATGCGCTCACTTGGAACCGCCAACTAATTTAGATTACTGACTATCTCAGACAACCGGAACATAAATGCTATCAACATTAATCAGAAGAAGTCACCCAAATGAGAAAGTTCAATAGATACTCACTTGACATTAATGCAAGTGGTCTTCTGCCAACTTTGAACAGCAAAAAAGACGTGAATATTCCTGAGAATAACCTGGTTAGGCCCAATGCCACGTTACCCACGTTCGGGTCTACAGTTGACTTGGAATCCTGGAATTAATATAAAATTTGCGTCGTGATCATTATTCCTTAATCTATATCTACATATGCAAATTTAAAATTTTAAATAGCTAGTTACATGCATTTAGATTTATTTTATTTGACTTTTACAATGCGTATGATATAATTATATTTTTAAGATAAGACAAGGTAAAATTCATGCATTCGTAAATAAAAGTGATTGGTTAGACAAAGAAAATAAAATAAATATGTCGTAGATAGCGATAAATTAACGATAGAATTCATTATTCAAACGGTCAACTGACTATCATAATGCGCGGTTTGCAGTGGGAACTAAACTTGGTGGCGCTGGTATTGCCGGAAACGGCGTCGTGACGACATTAACGGTAATATAAGGTCTGCACATCGAAAATGACAGACACTTTGCTACCAGCCTTCAAAGGAGTCGGAGCTCCACTGAACACATCACCGACTGTGAGTGATTTTGATTATCTACTATCACCGACGCGTGGAACAATCCGATGAGTCTTTAGTTAATAAGAAGTTGATCATGGGATTAAAGCAAGGACTAACTATACACAAGGTACGGCTGAGTTCCACAGAGTGCACGCGGGGGCCAAGTTGTATGGCACGAGGGGCGCACATGTTTTCTCTTCAACGGCAAGCATCTCAGGTTCCATGATTATAATCGAATGTTAATACGTTGTCGATTTGCCTAGAGTAGTTTGCAATAATATCACCTTTGCCCGAGCCACCGTTTACAACGCGACTGGCACCGTCCCGGTCGCTAGCAACGCCCACCACCCCCACACGCCCATCTCCGACAAATAAATAAAAGTGACACCGAAATGATATGAAACTGTCTGACTCATGAGACAATATACCATTAATAATCGAATAGAATTTCAAAATTCTTCCGATGTGTGTTCGATAACAATATGATTTAATTTTGAAAATGGTTTACATCCCGCAAGAGTGCTGGAGTGAAGTTTACAAAGTATTTAGGTATCTAGATGATATTTTATCGTTACACTTATACTCTGCAGAATAGATAGAATTAAGAAGAATAACCCAAGTAGGTATTTATATAGGCATTCATATACGTATACGGTTTTATAACATTATACCTGAGAATATCATTAATCTAACTGAAACAAAAATTAAAGATTAAAACGTTAAAACTACATTAGCAAAAAAGGTTACTACAATATTAATAACTACCAGAAGGAAAAATACACCTGGGCTACTTCTACCAGCTCCCAAAAATTGAAAATTGGTATTCATTTAATAATTTAACAAAAAAAAATAAGAACATTATGACCCTGTGGATTTCTTGCGCCGCTTCTTTTCGCACAGATGATTTTCATTTCCGAATCGGTAGTAGGTTAGAGATACTAATTAACAGGTAAATGCAATAAACCCCAATATTATTTCCAGTACATTTAAATGGACATTCAACAAAATGATAACGCGTATGTTACGTTGAAATAAATGCTTTAAATGTGAAGGTAGAATATTTCCTTCATGTGTATGGCTAATTATTGATGGCGAACTAAATAGTTAGTGTTTCTTATACGTAAATATACTTATGTATAATCTAGCTAGGTATACTATTATACTGCTCAAAATTATATATTTCGGACACTCAGGTACACCAATCAAACCAACAAAATGGTCCCAAACTAAGCAAAGCATGTGCTATGGATACTAGATAACGGATAAACTTAAATACCAACCCCTAACATTTCCACTGCATAAAACATAAGAATAGTAATGCCGGATAGCTGAGCGATTAACATATATGGTATAACAATCCAAAATGGTATACAAGCTAGAGATGTAAATAGGAGTCTAACTTTTTCCCGAAACGTTAACCTGAAAGTGATAATAAAAATAATTTATCAATAATCTAAAGCACTCGCAGCGAAATCGCATTCGCTATTGTATTTTCCATTAGTGAAGTTAAGCAATGTCTGCCGCGATCAGACATTGGTTAACTTTGGATGGGTGACCACTAGTGGCATTTTAATGCGAGTGTTTCGGTGTGCTTCGGCGGGGCACGCTACGCACGGGCTTCGGTCCCGTTCTTTTCAATCTTGGCTATTACAGGGGCTACTACAGGCTACTCTTACTTAACTAGTCTGTTAATCCACCAATCCGCACTGGCCCCACGTGGTGGATTATGGCCCTTACCCTCTCCCAGTGAGAGCAGGTTGTGCCCCAACAGTGGGAATGTGTAATGCAACAACTCATCATCAACATGAAATGTAAAGTAATGTAGACGCCGCTGGCTTCCGCTTACAAAAAAAAACAGATAACATTTTAAAAAGGACCTAACTCTATTTCTACCTTTTAATTTGATGTTCTTGCTTGTAGGCCATTAGACTCGTCATCTCACTATCGATATCATAACTCTTCGATCTGAATTTACGTAATGTGGTTTTGATGGCCGCCTCAGAATCGTCTTTTAAGAGTAAGTAGTATGGAGTTTCAGGGAGAAATAAATTGAGGCAAGTTAAAACGGCCGTGTAGCCTCCCCCGATGAAGCAAAGCGTATTCCACTTGAAGAACGTTCCTAATGTCGCCTGAAAATTAATACTACTTATAGTTTCTTTTTTAATAAATCAATCGAGTATGTACTTTATTGCACAACAAATACGGCTTACATTTGTTATTTTCTGCTGTAGTCGTAAATTACAGGTGAACATAAGGTGGAAATCTTGAATAGATTTCAAATCAGCACTTCGTCTTTAGTTGTGCTTTTAATTTAAATACCAGCCATTGTCGTAAATAAACAAACAAAGCAAACGCAGTCTAACACATAGTTGAATTTTTTACATCTCTGGCCAGTGTACCTACCTGCGTATAAGTTTTACCTTTTGTGTCCTATCGGGGTCCGTATTTTCACCTTAGACCTCACTGAAAACCAACGTTGTAGTTTGTTTCTGGACGGCAACTTGTGCTGAGAAGGAGACCTACTTGGCCACCACTTTGCGACACCGAAAATTAATTCGAAGTCAATAACTGAACATATCTTTGATTTTTTGAACAGGGTTTATGAATATTTAATATATTTATAGAAGTACGTACCTGTAATAGGTACGTACTTCTATAAATATAAATATAGTGAAGTTGTTTTGTGTATTATCGTTTTCATAATACTTTAAATAAACTCCTGTCTAGGGTCGTTTACTTTTATGTCCAATTCCAATTTCATTGTGTTCATTGTCGACTTTTACACTTATATACATGTACCTTGTGTCGCTACTTATCGACACCTAATTGGGTCAAATAAGCTATTCTTATTTACCTGTAAAGTAAGTCCAGTGGACAGAGCAACATTTGCGAAAGCTCCAATGACACCACGCATGTTAGGCAAAGTTATCTCTGACATGTAGATCCGGGGAGCTCCAATTGCCATTCCGATTCCTATGCCGATAATCATTCTTCCTGCAAAACAAACAAGTTTGATTATTACCCGCCTCCACACTCCTTCCCCAACTCATGTAAGCCAGGATCAACTCTGCACGGGGCCTACATGATTCTATTGCTATCTTGGGCCCCAGACTAATTTAAGAAGAGTTAAAGACCCCTCGACAAATGGGAGTGTAACTACATGAATTCCAAATCAGCCATAAGGCTGAACCTATGGGGATATGGTTTTAATATCCAGGTAGCAAAAGGCTACGGTGAATAAAAATACCATAAAATTTATACCGGCTCGCGACTTAATCGGTGCAGAATATCGAATGGTTATACGATGATATTGAAGAACATAATTTCACCAAGTAGTATTTTATCATACATAATGTCACGCCTATTTCCCTTAGAAGTAAGCAGAGAGCACAGACTTCCACTTGCTACGATCCTGACACACCTCTTTTGCTTCATTCACTCTCATAAGGTTAAGGTGCCATTCTTTAAGATGTCCCCGATTTGATCAAGGTACGTTCGCCGTGGTCTTCCCCTACCAACACTACCATCCACATTCGCTTCGTATATCTCTTTCGTTTAGTCTTCTTTCATTCATCCTCTTTTCTTATTTTATCAGTTATTGAATCTGTATGAGTCTGCACCCATGATCATGATCTAGTAGACTAGTCGCTACAGTACCACATCATCACCCGCCCATATACATCCCACTGCAGGGATATAGGCCTTCACTCGTATAGTGAGGGAGTATGGGCCATAGTCCACCACGCTGGCCCAATGCGGGTTGGGGACTTCACATGTCCTTGAATTTTTGGTCTCAGGCATGCAGGTTTCCTCACGATGTTTCCTTGGCCGTTTAAGAGCAGTCAGAATTAAATTAAATACCACATACTTATTCATAATACTCTTTTATCAAATAAAAATTACCAACCTATAATGATATCCTTTGCAGTTCTAGCAAAGCCTGAGTAAAGCCAGCCCAGACACATTGGTATCTCACACAGGACTATCATAGCACGACGTCCAAACCTGTCTATGAAAACGCCACAAATCAGACATCCGACCGGTGAAAACAGCGTCAATATACTGGCTGAAATATTAAAACAATGTAAGCCCACCGAAGGGGCATATCATCTTATAAACTATCGTATTGTATACATGTACTGTAAATTTTTTTCAGACTACGTTTCGATCAATGCACGACCCGTGAGTAGAGCCATGAGTCCATACATACCACTGTAAAAGTATTGTAAATTCTATATCTAATATGTAACAAAAACAGTTGACCGGTTGGTGTAGTGGATAGTGACCTTATATCAGCAAAACCAACGGTTGCGGGTTCAAATCCCGCGAGGGGTAAATGTTTGTGTGGTGAATACGAAAATTTTTCCCCGAATTTTGGATGGTTATATAAATATTTATGTATGTTTATCCGTTATCTAGTCTCCATAGCACAAGCTTTGCTTAAGTTTGGGACTAGATGATTGGTGTAAATGTCCGAAATATTTATACTTTATTGTGAATGTAGTCTTTAATTTTACGCAATATATTGTTTCTCTGCTTACCGCTAACCACATTATTTTCGTAAATTTCCTTATATATCCATTAAAACCGTATTATTTACCTTTAACTAAACATGTTTGCTTTCATAAGCGTATATTTTTGGCATATCAAAGTATCCTAACAGTTTGTGAACTTACGGAATAACATAGCAGGTTGTTACTCAAAGCATTTGCTTGCCCAAGATGAATCATTTTAAATATTTTA
This sequence comes from Oegoconia quadripuncta, assembly GCA_949316235.1. NCBI lineage: Eukaryota > Metazoa > Arthropoda > Insecta > Lepidoptera > Autostichidae > Oegoconia > Oegoconia quadripuncta. Next base: position 5,649,245 of record OX438753.1, on the reverse strand, counting down.
AATTAAATTTTAAATATTTTAAATTAAATTTTAAATATTTAGGTGTCGTTACTAAAATACATCATCGTAATCTATTGATGAACTAATATAGCATGGGCGAGAGAGTAGTGGAAAAGTATCATTATCAATCACGTGGACAGACAGCATTATGTAACGTTTCTTTCATATAATAACTATAAATTGTAAAATTTAGAAACAGAGGCAACAAATGATTATGTCATCCAGATAGACCAACTATGTTAAAAGCTTTTTATGAAACATTTTTTTTTTATATGAGAGGGCGGCAAACGACCATGCGGGTCACCTGATGGAAAGCAATCACCGCCGCCCATAGACACCCGCAACACCAAAAGGGTCACAGATGCGTTGCCGGCTTTGCCATCCTACCCTTTCTTTATATTTAACCCTTTATGAAGCCCCATCAGCACACACCTTTTTAATTATTTTTAAATATGATGTGGTTCATATTTTTATCTCAAGAATGTATTCCTAATAACTTTTTCTAAAAAAATAATAAAATTATTACAAAAAGAAGTGGTTTTAGTTCTATAGTTTGACATAATTTGTTTCCATTATCCCTAACGGCATACTTTGAACTTTGCTCAGATAAGCAGAAGCAATATTCAAATAATGCCGTATGGACTACGCCTGCCCATAACAATATGGTTGGATTTATTTTTCGAAATGATTCCAAATGAAATCATATATATAAGTGATGAATATTTTCAACAGGTACAAAGATTGTTTTTAGAGAAATTTGGTTATGTCATTTATATTGCAATAGATGTGGGAGTGAACTATTTGCAAAATTAGAAGAAATTTTAATGTAATTTTTAATAGTAACAGAAGAATGTTCAGTTTTCGTTGCAGGTACCAAATATAATTATTAGTTAATTTAAAATTATAGTTTTATTTTAGACAGCGAAAGTAAATAAAAGTACCTACCTAATTGTAGGTAGAATGTAGTTGTAAGGCCACAATGCGAGTGAACATCAGCCGATTCACTGTGTGCGTCAGTTTTGGAGATGCCAAACAACGGCCTAATGGAAACAGTGTCCATATCTTACCACCACTAGTCAGGCATACGGCATAAAATTACCACATAATTTGAATAACGATTTTACCCAAAGTGAAATATTTAATGAAATAGTTATAGCCTATTACCAAAACTACGCATTTTAGTAACAAAAAAAGCTCCTATATTTTAAAAATGCTTAGGATCACTATCAAACTCAAATTACATAGATGGTCGATGAAACATAGTATGCCTGATAAAGGGTTAAGAAGATATAAAAATAAATTCAAAAACCCTCATAAGAGTATGATAAAGCATTACACCAAAAACTGTGTTGATTTTCATGAAACATGGCTAAGAACCTGTCCTCTTGTTTAGTATTGAATATAAAAAACTCTACACTAAGGCACTGTTCAGTCCCAATGATAGGTAGGTACATACGGGAGAACTACCATGTCCACGGTAATAGTACTTCATTTCATTGTTAATTCTTGAATGAGTATAAATGCAATTTTAAAGCGTAAAAATACGAGGTAACGCTGCTAGTCTTTTGGGCAGCTTCCGACACGGTATGGATCTCGAACGCATTTTCTACCATAATCCCGGAGAAAACGTGTGCCGTGCTTTTGTATTCTCTTATAATTGTTTATTTTTTACTTTCTTTGTAAATAGCTTTTTTTTAATGTGCATAAATTATAGCATATATTTTTGTAATAAATTGGAGACCTTTCCTTTCCTTTTTAGTTTGAGATTGTAGATCAATTGTAGAATTGCTATTGCTAGACATAATTATTTTTTGCTTAGTTCCTTTCTTTATAATGAGATAAACAAAATACTTAATATATTTCTCCGCACTTCTAGAGAAACTAAAACTATAACATCTAAATGGCTCCAAGATCTCACATATGAGAAAACCGAAAATCTTCTTTAGAAAATAAGTATATATATAGGTATTATACACATACATACAAACACACACACACACACATACATATATATATATACATAACAAACAACAATTATAAGTTATGTAGATACGAGAAGAAATTTTTTGTAATTTTTCTTTTTTTGATTCATTTTGGTGGTTGTTATACTTATTAGTTCCGTTGTGTTACAATATTTATTTTATATAATGCTAAGTATAACAATACATTCGTTGGTACACTGTCGCTTTGGAGATGGGCGTTTATAGCTACACTACAGTTTCCAACTACAGTAGCTATCATCGCTATTTTGTACTGTGTATATTTATTTCTGTATCCAATAAAATTATTCTTATTCTTATAGTTCAGAAATTATACTCGCCAGCCCAAGCAGCCTCAGATAGAGACAAAGCTAAGTCAGATTTTGGGTAAGTCATTTGTGGTATTGCCACCGCTGTGAACCCAAAGGCCAAGCCAATCGCTGCTTCAGTAAACCACATCCATACTCCGTATCCGAGTTGTATAAACGAAGTTGTCGAGTAGAAACCAACTTCAACGTTGGTAGAATTGTTACTGGCCATTGGATGAATTGAAAGTATTGCGAATAATAAATTTATAAACTTTTAGAAAGTTATATACAAAGTGGTTTGATGAATAATTAACATAGTTCGGTAACGAAAAACAGAATTCAAAAATATTTTACACAAATCAAATGGGTACGTCACTTTTCTCCGTTATGACAATGTCAAAAGTTTTTAGGTATAGATTATAATTTAAATGTAGATTAGGTACCTACATAATCTTATGTTCGGAGTTATGTAGCGTAGTGTGAGATTTGTTTGCTCAGCCCAGCGCCCTAAAACTATTTTTTTTTGTACGTACTTTTACTTTTATTATGTAAACGTGAACGGGCTGGTACACTTCGCCCACGGAACTGTTCTAAGTTTATGAAGTATAAAGATGTTCAGATAAAGTTGGCGGTACGTGATACATACCTACCATTTACATGATATTAGTTTTGGGCGAAGAAATTTTCAGCGTCCCCAGCGTTAAGTATTACGAATAATTAATTATTTAATTATTTACCATAATACGAGTATTGAAAATATATATATGTATATTGGATAGGTTGTAAGACATGCTTTTTTGGCTTTCACTATTTTCGGCAATTCAATAAAATTGGAACCTCCAAAACTACTTTCATTGCTACTCTTTAGGTAGACGTCTATATGTACGCGATAGTAAATTTAAAATTGAAGAAAAACCTCCTACAGATCTACGTTTGGGACACGAAATCTATGTATCGGAGTAAGGAATACGCTAAGTGCCATTTGTAATCTTACAATTCGTTCCCCATGCAAGACTAGTCAGCTACTCTCTTTCGTCCGGCGCTGTCAGCCAGTTTCACACACTGAACAGTCGGAATTTGCGGCCAGAATTGAACGATACCAATGCACTGTCCGTCTTTGTCATTAACACGCAGAAGCAAGAGAGAAGTTGTCACATCGCACAGAACAATTACCTACTCGTACTTATAAAAAAATAACGATATAAGTTAGGAATGTTGATTTTTTTACCATAAATTGTATCCTATGACACTCCAGGTATCAAGTCGAATCTGACGACACCATGCACTTAGAAATCCGTCAAGGCTACAGGTGCGCCAAAGGAACGGACATACTTACATACATGCTTACTTACATACATACTTAAACACATACATACTTACATATCCACATATCCACTTACTTGCTTATATGCTTACATGCTTACATGCATACTTACATACTTACATACTTACATACTTACATACTTACATACTTACATACTTACATACATACTTACGTACGTACGTACTTGCGTTCTTACGTACTTGCATATTTGCGTACTTGCGTACTTGCGTACTTGCGTACCTGCGTACCTGCGTACTTGCGTACTTTCGTACTTACATACATACATACATACATACATACAAACATTTTTTTTTGCGCAAAGGGTTGGTACTTGACCTCAATCACACCTGATGTTAAGTGAAGAGGTCGAAGGTGGAATCGTACTGACCCCGGAAACCCCATTTTATTTGAGGGGCTGGCTATTTTGTCTCTGACAACCGGAACACAATAATGCTATTAACATTGCTGTTTGGCAGCAGATTTAGATAAGATGGTGGTAGGTAGCCAGGCGGACATTTAAAATGCCCTGCCACCAACCAAACCGAGTACTTAAACATGTACCCCGCTGGGGATCGAACCCGCGACCTCCGGAACACAACAATGCTATTAACATTGCTGCTTGTATTATTTACATTACCCTTCTTTTTTGGGCAGTCGTGTAATTAGTGAAACGTTGTTTTGTTGGCTCATAATAGGTACTTACAGTACATACTCCCATTTGAACGATCATAAGCGAGCATGCAATTACAGAACATACGAGTAAACCTAGTTCAGTATTATGGCTACAATCCCTTTATGGCTACAAAGATATGACTTCAACTACCCTATTTCTACTGGATTTAAGATCATGATACCTACGACTAGACTTAGTTTTGTCATAAATGGTGGGACACTTGGCACGAAGACATAGAGGTACTTCGCAACTCGAGCAGGATTTGATACAATATCCTTACTAAACCAAGGCACCGACATAAATAAGATTTTCCTAACATTACTTACACAAGACTTGTTTTCAAAGTAAGCACTTTGACTACGAGTCAAAGACATTTAATCACCTAGTGTAATAAACAAAGCGAAATGAAACGGACCCCGTTCAGTGGATGACAGCAATTGACAGCATTGAGTCCTGCAGCATTTGTTTTCACTCTGCAATTTGATGTAGACTTACCAATCCAAGTACTTTCAGCAAATGTTGGTTGAATGCTTGACGTTGGATCCTTCAGTTGAGGCAAAGCTACAGCTGAAAACCCATTACTAAGGCCTAATGAGACAAGTGTTAAATTCGCCCATATTCCATAAGCCATTTGGATACGGGATGTGTTTGAACAAAACGAGGGATATCGATTAACCATTTTACACTGTTAAAGCGTTGCTGATCTTGTTTTGCTTATTGATTTTTTAATTAATTACGATGTCCAAATCCATTGTTAAAATTTTGACGGGAGTGATGTCACTATGATGTCTACAGATAGAAGTATAAAAATAGTAAGGAATTGCCATAATATAATATTCGTTCGCTCAGACGGTCGTACAATTTACTATGCCGCGATAGCGAAACTCCATGCCCGGATTACTCGTATCCGCATTATCTTCTTCGTGCATTTGCAATGCTTTACTTTTTGGTGGAAACGCGACGACTATCGCCACGGCAGTGGTGCCGTATAATAGTTAAGAATAAGAATAAGAATCGTTTATTTGACCCATTTAGCGACACACATATTATTTTTACATGAAAAGTAAAATATACACAGTGAATTTGGGACCGAGTGAGATAAAAGTAGTACACAAAACAGCTTCATGTAGTAGAATAGGTACTCCTATCTCATAATGTAGTTTACATTATACAACAAAAATACCTAAGCAGTTTCACCTATAGACTAAAGTCCTTAAAAATTAATTTTCGGTGTCGCAAAGTGGTATTAAAGAAGGTCTCCTTCTCAGCATAAGTTGCAGTCTAGAAGTTAGACTACAACGCCGGTTTTCAGTGGAGCCTAAGGTGAAAACACGGACGCCGATCGGACGCTGAGTTACGTTAGCGTTTTCATGCTAACTGATGCATGAGCTTCAGAGTAACATCTCTTGGAAAAGGTTGTAACGCTTATCGTGCCGGCTCTCTGCCAGATAGCCAGCATCAGTAGGTATCTAACCTTCTCCAATCTTGGGAGGACGTAGTTTGGGGATTTGTGTACGTAGTTGCGGCCGGTTAGAATTATACTAAATATAATAAATAACATTTATTTTTATATTTATATAAAAAAAAATACAGAAAATATCGCATAATTTTTAGATTAATATTTCGTAACCTTATTGTCTAACTATAATGGGAAAAAAACTGCAATAAACTCCACACAGAAAATCAAATTCACAAATAAACTTTGTACTAATATAATAGCTACGAAATTTTGCCTCAAAAATGCCAAGCAGCAATGTTAATAGCATTGTTGTGTTTCGGTTGTCAGAGATAAGATAGCCAGTCCCCCAAATAAGATGAAGTTTCCGGGTCAGTACGTTTACACCTTCGACCTCATCTCCAATTAACATCAGGTGTGATTGAGCTCAAGTGCTAATCTATTATGCATAAAAAATATCCCTGGGAATACCTTTACGGGTTTATTTGTAAAAAGTTTTACATCTCTGCAACCTAATCTGCAGGAAATCCCCAGGATCTAAAATGATTTGATACTATAAAAAAAGACGGTCAAGTGCGAGTAGGGCTCGTGCCATGATATTTCCGTATCTAACATCTTCACATCTTAACATCACAAACTTACATAAAGATTTTTACTGAATACGCGTTTGACCACAATTTCCGCTGATGAAAAGTGAAGATATGGTCGACGATGAAGCACTTGATCCCAGTAGATGCATCCACCCTGTTCTTGAAGACCCCAAGGTTGTAGGATTCAGGAGAGACTGACGCCGGAAGAGAGTTCCATGCCATGAATTGTCCGTGTTTAGTTACTTACACGATCTAATGATATTAACTACAAAAAACGTTTATCTCGTAATAATTCCATGAGGAACTGGGAATTAATGATTTTCTCGTATTTATTCCTTCACTTATGCCACAAGACCTCCTTTCGTGACAAAATCAGGGTTGTAAGACGCCGGGAAGTACGGATTTTTATCTATCAGTGAGTCGGACTTAGTAAGAAAATTGAACATTTAGAAAACCCCGGAGAAAACAAGCGATTAAAAAGAAAACGGCAAAACCGATTTTGATGAAACATAGCTAATAAACGACCGCTCTATAAAACGTGCAAATAAAAAATACCGCATCGAAATCGGTTAATTAGTTTAAGTGCTACGTTGCCACAGACAGACACACACATAGTAGTCAAACTTATAACACCCTCTTATTGCGTCGGGGGTTAACAATACACTTTGAAAGACCGTATCTTGTTATTACGTTACATTAGAAATTTGGATTTTCTACAGCAGTATGTGGCCGTAGAAGAAGGAATTGGCATAATAACAGAAAACTTGAGGAGTAATAGGTTAGCATGGTTTGAGCACATTATGAAGAGAAATGAAAGGCACGTGACGGGACGAGTAGTATATGAATGTGGAGGGATACAGAGGTAGAGGAAGACCGAAGAAGGTGTGGGTAGACTGCGTGAGGAATGATATGTGAATGAAAGGGGTGAGTACGGAGATGACGGCTGATAGAGGAGAGTGGAAGAGGACATGTTGTGCCGGCCCCACTGATTAGGAGGAAAGCAGAATGCAGTATGTAGCTACAGACCTTGGTATTTGATATTCTTTTCAACTTGATACCTGCTTCTTCTCTGAAAAAAAAGGGCCTTGACACACGAACAGACAGGCAGACGGAAAACATAAGTGATTCTATAAGTTTTCCTTGTTTACTTCAGATTTAAAAATACTTGAAAACGCGAACGCGAGTATACGAAATAAGAGTAATTTGGCATATTCGCATTTGCTAAGGTTATATGCAATTTGAGGAAACTTGCATGCCTGAGAAATAGAAATTCAAAGGCATGTGAAATCCCCAACCCGCATTGGGCCAGCGTGGTGGACTATGGCCCACATACTCCTCATATACCTACGAGTGAAGGCCTATATCCCTGCAGTGGGATATTTACGGGCTGATGATGATGATATGGAATTTGAGCAATCTCCTTTCTTGGAAAAAGAAAAACATATTTTGCAAAGAAATAATCGAAGTAATTATAACAATAATATAATCAATATCGATTTTACCATGTACAATCTAGTATTTACATTATGGATCTTATTATTACTTAATTTATTTAAACCCCATCTCCCTTGGATCACGAATTCTCATTGGCTTTTGGTTCATGTTTCGAAAATTGTGAATTGTGCTGACACTTTCTTAGTTTTTATTCTTTTTGTGTGTTATTTTCCTTGTGTTTATCAATTTCTTCGTTTTCATTTCATTTGTTGTTGCCATATCAATCAATCTTATTAATGTCAAACGAAAGGTGGTTCAGTACATGCTAATGCGATATGTATCAATCATCATAATCAATAAGCTATTTACCTGTGTATTGGTTATACCTTATCTGTTACTTCCAATTCCTTTATGCTGGTCTGTTCAGAATGCTACTTTTTGATTCAAGGGTATGTCGACCAGGAATCTGTGCCAGGATAATTTCTCGTTGCGACTCTAATCGTGTGCGATGTCTATGGAAGTACTCCTCGATCTCTTGGAGAGTCAAACCTTTCGTTTCTGGCAAGACGATGAACACAAAGATGCTACCTGAAACACACAATATAGATCTGAAATTAATGTTATTCGTCTTTTAATGCAAAATAAAGTGCAGATCCCAGATGATACACTAAAGAAGGCTCGTACTATCTAAACTATCCTAAGACTTAGTCAAACTTAAAGATGATACTTGAGATTTCTATTTACTAGGTACATGTTTAGTACTCGGTTTAGTTGGTGGTAGGGCATTTTAATTGTCCGCCTGGCTAGCTACCGTCATCTGATCTAAATCTGCCGCCAAACAGCAATGTTATTAGCATTGTTGTGTTCCGGTTGTCAGAGATAAGATAGCCAGCTCCTCAAATATTTGGGTTTCCAGGTCAGTACGCTTCCACCTTCGGCCTCATGTGATTGAGGTTAAGTACTAACCCGTTGTGCATAGAAAAAAACATAGGGATAGGTATCTTCTAGAATCTACAAATCAACTTTTGGGGTGAATTATGAAAGAACTGAGAGCAGTGAAACCACAAACGAAAATTATGTCTTACCTAGTAAGGAAAAACATCCGAATGCAATTATGGTAAAAGGGAATCCTAGTATTATCCGTATATAAGAGAACGATGAGTTAGCAGCAAATATTGTTAAATTTTGCAGAGTTACAGTAATTCCTCCCAAGAAACCCCGGATCTGGAACGAATGGAGAGATGAAATTACTTACAATAAATCTACTTTATTATGATCGTCCTAATCAGATTACACATCGCTAAGGACTGTATGAACCTACTTGCATTAGAATTCGAAATCTATGGTACCCACGAACCAATTGCCAGACGACTCAATTTCGGCGGGGTGTCCCGATATTTTGCCCGCTTTAGGCAGGTTCCGTCCCGCTTTTCGAATTAAACTGATCTCTTACGCGCATACACTGTCATGAACTTACCTGTAATGGATAAATCTCATACATAATCATTAATGGCAGCGTATAGTAGCCTAAGGCACCGAAGAATACATATATCATGTAACCGAACATCGGGTAGATAGTGGGCTCTTCAATATTTATTAAGTATATTCCAATAGATACGCAGACGACGCCTACGCCAAAACCTGCAAATATTAGCAAATACTTATTGCATCAGATAATAACTAAGGCATCTTTAATTCCACAGGTTGACAATACAATACAAATACACTTTATTGCACAAAAGGAGAATATACATTTTACAAAACACAATACAGGACAGAGTACAATTATCCCAGAGGTTGATCCACTCCAAAATCTTGTCATAGAAAGTTTTTTTATATTCATTCATTCAATTACATTCCAAACCATTTCGTATTCATCACACAAACATTTATTCGATTCGAACCCGCATTCGCTGGTTTCGCAGATAGGTAGTGAGGGGGGGCAGGGCGACGGGGGGCCTGGAGCCGCTTATGCGTTCCCAGGTCCTCCTTACTGCCGAGGAAGGTCGCCGCGGAGTTTTGGTAGGTATCCCTCCCGGTAGGTTTTGCATACCAAAACGGTATGCAAAACTCATTTCCTAGCGTATAAAAAAAAAGGTATCCACTATACCAATTGGTCGTCATAGAGGATAGACTTGTTATCAAATTACTCACAAGATGTTATTGCGAGTGGCCGTCTGCCCATTCTGAACAGTAAGATGGCCGTCAAGATTCCTGAGAAAGATCTTGTGACAGATATTAACACATTCCCCTGGTTTGGGTCCACAGTTGTGTTGGACAGCTGAAAGGTTAATTGTTGCCAAATTAGTACGAACGGACGAAAAAAAAGGCCAAGTGCGTGTCGGGCCAAGCACAGTGTAGGGTTCGGTACTTGCCCTCACATTATGCGGGCTTAAAAGGGGCGTTTTTGTTATTTGACAAATAATTTTCGACTCATTATGTTGCAAAACCTACTTGCCTGTAATAGTTACCCTTTGTTTAACTTTTTTTTTTTTTTTTATTTAACTTTTGTTTAGTTTAACTTTGTTATTTGTACTATTGCCGTGAAAACCAACAGTTTCGCTTTTACTAGACCTTATTGACTACGGAACCTTAAAAAATGAGTGCTCTATTGCCGGAATATTTTTGATCTTAGCACTATACTACTGAGTACAATTTAGACTACGGATTTCTATATATTCGAATTCTTCTTTCTCTTTCGTAATAATTACTGAGGGTTAAAAATCATGTTTTGAACAAGACAATTTGGCGAGTTTGGATTGCAGGCATTTTTCTTTTAATTAACCTGATTTGTCCCACTGCACGGCAAAAACCTCCAAAAAGATACGTTATCTAAGGCCTGTGATTGAACTTTTTCTGAAGTCATGAAAGGTGTCTATAGGATTGGAAAGTAAAACATTAGACACTATTAATGGACAATACTGTCATTGTCATGGAGCCCCTAAAATTGCCAATAAGCCTGTCTGGCGATTATTGCAAACTGAGAGCGATGAGTTTTCGCCATGGGGGTCTTAGTAACTATTTCGTAATTCAGTGTGAAGATCGTTCGAGAAATGATATGTTAAGATAATGAGCTATTTTGCTGCCGATATATATTATAATTTCTCGAGATTTTGATACATCGAAGCTGTGAACCATTCGGAACGTTCTGTCGGTTTCCCAAAACATCCGTTCCCGTCACCACCTTTTCCATCCGTTTCCCGATATAAGTGTTTAACTGTCGAGCTCATAACTAGTCGATTTTTTTAGTCTACCAAGTAGACGTTTTCGAACAAATGTTATCGACCCAGATGATTCGATTTCACGTTATAATCTCGTCTTTAAATATGCTGGCGATGATGTACCTGTAGCATCTCAACGGTCCAAAACATCATAATGGCTATGCCAGATAGCTGACCCAACACGACATAGGGAAGTATAATGGAGAAGGGCTTACACGACGAATCCGTGAAGAGGATTACAATTTTTTCTTTCAATGATAATCTGCAATATTGTAAATTTATTAATAAAACACCAATAACAAAATGATAATACCGAAAATATAAATCGCTTATATACGTTTTACCGAAAATAAAACTTTTAACCCAAATCCCCCGATTTGGTGAGATAAACAGGGATATAAAAAAAACATAAGCGTTTGGTTGCTCCAAACGTTAAAGGTATGCTTGAAACAACAAATACGGTTGACCTTTCAAAATATTCTATTCCGGGTCAGTACGCTTCCACCTTCGACCTCATCTACACTTAACATCAGATGTGATTGAGGTCAAGAACAAACCCGTTGTGATAAAAAAAATGTAGACAGTCGTCCAGTAAATGTGAATGTGATATAAGGGTGAGCCTATCGCTGTCGGAACGGGCAAGAGTTTTAAACGTCATTTACGACACTCATGGGAAGAGACGAGTTGGTTCCATTCTTTTAAGTGACGTAATTTCAGTAATTTTGAGTTTAGGGGTGCTTGTGTTATAATATATAATATGACCGCGAAAGTCAAGCTCCGCCGTAAGGCGAACAAATGTAGGGAGAAGAAACTTGCGAAATGGTCCACAGAATACAACCACTGCATTTTGTATTTTGAGTAAAGTCTACATAGATATCTCATGTGCAATTAGATCTAGAGACGTACATTTCCCCCTATTCGACTGTGAAAGTTGACCTTTACACTCTCTTCAGATTACTTGCGTTTAGCATATCTTAGTAGCACATAGATAGAGTATAATATGGAATGAATGTTAGACATAGAATTAGTAAAACAAAATGCTGAACTAATTACTAACGAAAACTAATCTAATTACTGTAGCTATATGTAGAAGAATTTTAACCTACGAATCTTGTTTCGCTTCCTATAATCGAGGAGTCCGGCTATCTCGCCATCTAAATCGTATTCCTTTGATCGAAACCTTATCAGAGCCCTTTTAGCGGACTCGATGGTGTCCGTGTCCTTCATCAGAATGTAGTAGGGGGATTCAGGAAAGAAGTAATTGAAGCACATCAGTATGGCTGTTATTACGCCGGCTATGTGACACAATTTTCGCCAGTGCAAATATGATCCCAGGATACCCTATAACATGTAATGAAAATGGAAAAGATAATACAACAATATACTTGTGCCATGAGGGCCCGCTCTTCCATTATCTTCTAAATGTTACAATGACAATAAATTTGTTCGTTAGCTCAGAAAATAGATGTTTTTGTGTGTGTGCATGAGTGTGAATTTGTTTTGTGTGTGTGTGTGTGTGTGTGTGTGTGTGTGTGTGTGTGTGTGCGTGTGTGTGTGTGTGTGTGTGTAGATGGGTGGGTGTGTGGGTGTGTATGTGTGTATGTATGAGTTTTTGACTTTTGTCTGAGCGTTAAATAGTAACGTATAAGACTAGGTTTAAACAATGCAGCAAGTATTCAAGCAGTGTACTCTTAAGCAACAGTAAAAATCATTACCTGTATAGTCAGTCCCATGGATAGTGCAACATTGGCGATGGATCCGATGACACCGCGCATATTTGGCAAAGAAATCTCGGTCAAGTAAACTCGTACGACGCCAGTCGCGAGGCCAAGCCCCACGCCAGTGATTATCCTACCTAGAAAATTTAAAACACTTCACTGTGATAAAAAAAATCTTATTTCTAGCAGTAATGCGTCGAAATTAAGTACTTCCACTCTAAATAGTTATGTTTTATATGCTTTCAAAAGGTCCAATTATCTTGACTGTATTGACTATGTTAACGTGATATAAGTACTCGTAGGATTCAATGACTAAGCAGGATTAGAACTAAAGCAGTGGGCAGGCAGAGTAACTGAAAAGATAACCTGTGGGAAGTTTCGAGAAGTATACACTACAAAAAAAAAACTACTGACCTGAAAACACCAAGGAAATGGGTACATGGCATGGATGGCAGTGGTTAGATTTTTTCAACAGTGGGCGATGATATTGCGAGACAATCTCAATATACATTCATTGTAATGAGGGTGACAGCAAGGACTATTCTCAATACGCTGCATTACGTAATATGTGACGGCGGTCGAGCATATGCTTCACGGCACCTTATATTTGAAGTCGACATTGGATGGAGCGAGTCTCGGAGTAGGGTACCTAGATTTAATCCTTTCCTTCTCTATATATAACAAATGTTAATTACTGTACATCTTGGGTAGTCCTCGGGTGTGTGGTGCCGTTCCGAGGTAATTTGGAGAGCAAAGTTAAATTGAACGCGATGAAGCCGCTTGTGCTAATTAGGTCGACCCTAGGTACTTTATTGCTGCCTTATAAAGTTCATGTCAGACTACACCGAGTAATGTACACATCTATGGGCTGGAGCTCCCACTTACAAGACATACTTGACAATGTGGTTACACTCGAGTTATCCACAAGCCTAAGATGGGGTTGTTAAACTTACCTAGACCTTCCTAGACAATGTGTTCTAGTGGTATCGTGTATTTATAATTAATTATTCGATCGAATGCGTTATTTTGCTTAGTTTATAGCACCTCTCGCTCTCAACGTGCATGATACTCATCCGCACATCCTTGAGTCGGTTCTATCCAGATTCACTTACCAACGTGAAATTCATATGATCTTTTCTGGCGTACGCTACTGAATATTGGTATATTTTTTTCACCGCGCTTTGACATGGGGTTCCTCAAGGATTCTTCAAGATCCGCATGCATACGCGATTCCATTGGTATAGTTTCTCTAGGCGACGGTGACCACTACCCATCAGGAATGATAACGTCGGTGTGAGGAACGGAGCAAATTCAAAGAGGAGATGGTATATAGGTACAACTGTATCTCATGGCAATGTAGTTGTGCCTCTTGATGGGTTAACACGAGATGCAATTGAAACCGATCGATAAAAGAAAAAAAATTACATTACAAGTATCTGCAAAACGATGAAATGATATAATCTTGTAAAAGTCTGAAACGCAACCGCATATTTCATGTTAAATAAAATGAAAACATACGTAAGTTATATTGCACAATCATCTTTCGATAATTAATAATAGATAGCACAACCTGGCATCACCGATAGCTGCACATTTTCATACTTATTTATTATATTTAGCTTTATATTTACTGACCAAAATAAGGATTTCCTCATTCACAGAGACGTTTAATGTGGTTTTTATTTGCACGCTATCTACAGTGAAATCGTCATAGTTTGTGGAGTTTAGTCGAGTTGCAAGCGAATATGCTATTTACCGCTAGATGAGAAGTGGTAGAGCACCTGCGGAAGGGCGTTGCGTTCTCTTCACCGAAGACGACACCCCGCTCTATAGAGAAAACGTCTTACGTCGTCTCCTCTTTATATTTGTACTGTGGTGTGCCTCACGGAGAAAAACAAAGAGGAAGTTGTCTCGAAACATAATGTACAATGAAACGGGGTGTCATTGCCGCGCGGGATGTGGAGAACGCGGCGCCTCCCAGCAATGCAACCCATACCTATGTTTTTTTTTTTTTTTTGTTTCAATGTGGCGTAATAATCTATTGTAGAATAAGAAAAAGACGATATATTTATAATTTATAAAATTTCTTACACGTGAAATGTAATTCTATCACCCATTTGAGGCTCTGCTACAAACAATTTTACAGGAAATTTATTTCATTATTGCGCATATTTTCAGCGTATTTATTTTTTTACGATGACATTACGAGCTTATTTGGGATTCACGGGACACAGTTGTACCATCGTTACCTCTTTGTTTTACTTTGTAGTGTGGTTCTTTATATTAAAAAAAAGGGAAATTAAGCTCTGCTAATGAGTCGGATTCAAAACCGGTACCTACCTATCTAGTGACAAGCGCTCACAAGAATTAAAGAGATTAAGTAAAATTTTAAATATTCTATAAAGTCAAAGTAAGTAATTCTTTTACAAACCTATAATCACATTTATAGCGCTTGTAGCAAATCCAGTATAAAACCAGCCAATACTCATCGGCAATTCACAAAAGGTTAACATGATGCGACGACCAAATTTGTCCATTAGGTAGCCCCCGCTTAAGCAGCCAATTATAGATGCTAGAGTTAAGACGCTGGCTGAAAAATTGAAAGATCATTAGAATTTATTGTCCCCCAGCGGATACCAAAATACCACGACCAAACACGAAATTATATTATTACAGTCATTCGAGGTATAAACACGCACGCAAGACGCACCTTTATAAGGCATTTTTTTAATTTTCCTATAACACATTCAATATACTCAAGAAATACAGAAATAGTTGAATGATAATAAATAGCGTTTTTTTTGGGTACGTTCTTTTGCCCCGACTTGTGGGTAGAAATACGCAATAGTTTGGCTGTGTAGTCAGCTGCAGAGAAACGTCATTATGGGAACGTGGAGTCATGTTTCGCTGCAGCTGACTGTACGTATTCAGTCAGATAATAATAATGGGAAATTGTTGAAAAGTCTAATTACCTGATACTGAAATCCAAAAATTTACTAGTTGTAAATAACTGTAGAAAATAGATTAATATTTTAAAGTGAATCTGTGACACTACCTTTGAACTATAGCAAATATTGAACAAGCATTTAATCTTGTAATAAGATGTAGTTTACTACCTACTTTTCGTTTGTAGCATATTCATAAGCATATAGCATAAGCAGCAGTGGTAATAGCATTGTTGTGTTCCGGTTGTTAGAGATAAGATAGCCAGTCCCCCAAATGAAGAAGAATAATTCCGATTCCATTCAAGGTTTGGTTGTTGCTTAAATCGTTCAATAACCATAAACCAATAAAAATAACTTACTTATCAACACAAAAACATATTCATCATAAACTTTTAACAGACACCATAAAATTTCAAAATTTAACCTAATTTGAAATATTATTTCGTATGCAATAACCGCGACGCGTACTACTCAACAGCAACAACAAAATGGCTGCCTGCCAAGGCGCTATCCATCCCGTCAAACTTCCCCGCCTCCGCACCTCCTCTGAGAAAAAGCCCCTGCGTAATTTTACCCACTCCGTCTTTACCCCGAATCACTCTAAACAGTAGAATATCACGGACAACAAATAGTCTGCAACCAATCAAACGATTTCAGTCATCATCTAATCTTTGGGTTAACTTTGTTACCTCCGCTATTGTCTTTTCTTATTCCAAATACTTCAAATGCTCACCAATCCAAGCTCTTTCACCAAGCGTCGTCGGAATATCAGACTCGGGCCAAGATAACTGTGGAACGGCCACGGCCGAGAATCCTACAGCCAAACCGATCACCAATTCTGTCAAGTTCAGCCACACTCCATACCCTAACTGAATCTTCGAAGTGTTGGTATTGAAACCTGGATCCGGATATACCTTGGTTTTGCCCATTTTTTAATCCAGTAGTGATGAATGATATTTCAAATAGCTTTCGTCTAATACCGTAAAGAAATAGCTCTTGTTTTACGTCATTGTTGCTTCCCGAAACCCTTCTAATCTAACTTTTTATTTTAGGGCAGCCGGTCAGTAGACAATCAACTGTGCCAGTCATAGATTAGAAATAGTGAGGAGATTTGATATGCTAGCTACAATGTTGCGTATTATAAAGACAGACTAAAATGTTTTTTATCTAATTATTATATTAAATTTATAATATTTAGTAATTAAAAAAAATATATATTTCCGACTTTACACCAATCATCTAGTCCCAAACTGAGCAAAGCTTGTACTATTAATACTAGATAACGGATAAACATACATACATGTGTTTATATAAATGGAAATAAATGTTCGTATTCATCACACAAACATTTACCCCTTGCGGGATTCTAACCCGCAACTATTGGTTTCGCAGACCGGTTCACTATCCACTACACCAATCGGTCATCAACTTATGACAAAACTCTCTGTAAGGTAAATACCAAGTAAGTATATTGGCTGTTTATCGCCCGAGTCTCTGATTGCCTCAATCCAATAGGATGCAACAACGGATCCATATACATTTCGCAATACACTGTGATCTTATGACACTTCAAAGTGACAGTTAGGACACTTTATGACACTTCTAAATGGGCCGAGTGTATCTTATGACACTTCAAAATAGGCCTTATGACACTTTAAAGTGCATTTGGATGAATGAAATTACTCTATTTTTATATAAGCTAACGAAGCGTTTTTTTTTATTATTATACACAATGGGTTAGCACTTGACGTACTGACCCGGAACTGAAGCGTTGATACTTCGGACAACCCAAAGGGATGGCAATTACTTCGTTTAAAGAATAATAAATTATTCTACGAGATATGATGTCGCGAGCATTTTGAGCACACGGACCGAAGCTGCATGCTTCACCTTTTAAATTAAAAACAAACCGATAAATATAGTCTGGTAGAGATCGCTTTTAAAGATGAGCTCACACACATAAATATATCACCCTACCGTAGGTTAGAATAGTTATACAGGATAGGGAAGAAATATAAGTCTATATATATAATAGACCAAGTACTTGGTAGGTTTGATATCAATTCATATACATACATAACTTCACGATCTTTATCCCAAATAGTGTGGTCAGGGATATACCAAACAAGCGTTTGGGTGTCCTAAACATTAAAAGTTTATTGCTTGAAAAAATATCCACGTTTCACGTGGCAGGGGGTGTGACTATCGCCATTAAAACGTGCAAGTCTATGGCATTTTTTTGGTGGAAATCGCCTTTTACCTCGAACCTGCATTAGTAGCATGACGGTCGCGTCCTGCTCAATCGTTTGGACGAAATATACAACTATCCCACTCTCACACCTATACGTCGCCCGCGATAAACGATGTCATGCTACGCGGACTGGAGTTTACCTATATTATATTGTCACGGGGACAAGTTTGGACAATTGTGTCAAGTTTCAAGACAATCGGTTAAAAGAAAGAAATAAACAAAAACACTTGTTCAACTTACTATGTCTTTCAGGAAAATGTTTCAGTAAAAAAAGTAAAATAACGCAAGCTGAATTGGGTTCCAGCTCAGTATAATGCTGTGGCATGAAATATAGCGCTGATTTTAATTAATTAATTAATTTATTTAATTAGGGGTTGGACGACCATAACTAAAATAATTACAACTTACTGCACATATTTTTTTTTAATAGCCGTTGTTGTCCCACTGCTGGGCAAAAGCCTCCCCTATTTTTGCCACGTGTCCACTGCAATATCCACTGCAATATCTCTCCTTTGAAAAACAGACATAATCTACACATAGGTACTAGAATATAGAGTTATAATTTAAAAGAGGGCGTAATAGCATGGGAAAATGTATGCTAAGAGATACACCGTCAAGTTGCCGTTCTAGAGCATTCTGTTTTATTCCCTTTTTTGAAACGTGATAAAAATACAAGACAACATAGACAACATAAAACTGGAAGAGATCGCGGTTAGCGATAAGGCCGCCTTTTTGTGCGATTAATGATGTACGCTGTATTCTTCATGTAGCTTTTGTTAATTGTGCAATAAAGAGTATTTGATTGATTGAATGATAAAACAACATAGTATTTACGAATCGACGGGGGTTCGATCCCCAGCGGGGTACAGGTTTAGTACTCTTGTGATTTATTGGACAGGAAGAAACAACACAGTTTTCACACAGAATCTAATTTATTGACAATGTGAGGAAGATATAGAAAAGTTCAAAGTCCTAATTCTTGGGATAGATAAAACGCTTAGTGTACTTGTTGTTTGCGAACTGTGCAGTGAAGAGAGCAGGTACCCAGTTCTTATCTTTCCGCACCCTGGAGTTGATGTTTTCTTCGAAGGTGGAGAGCATCTTTAACAAGGTCCCGCGAGATATTTGGCTGAACTCCACACCGTTTGAATATTTCATCGTTTTTGGGCCTGTGGACAAGGACCATGCTGTACTAATATTTATTTAGTACACCTATATATTTACGTTTGTATTTTGTTGCTATTTTATAGATGTTATGTTTAAGTAGGTATATTTGTCTATTGATCTATGTATATATTTGTATGTAAATATATGAAATTTATTCACGTAATTTGTATCTGCATCCCTATTTAATACCGCACAACAATATATTTCAAATGTACTGTTCTTATACCCAAAGGTTGCCTAGAAGAGATCGCTTTTAGTGATAAGGTCGCCAAATTGTACATTCTATTCTTACCAGTTTTCTGAAACTGTATTTTTTTCCTGTTGTGCCTTAAAGTGTATTTGTATTGTATTGTATTGTATTGCATTCACCAGGTCGTCCGTTCACCTTGCGAGTGGAGGTCCCATACTGCACTTTCCAGTGCGTGGTCTCCACTCGAGAACTTTAATGCCCCAACGCCCACCAGTTCTACGAGCTATGTGCCCTGCCAACTGCCACTTCAACTTACTAATTCGCTGGGCTATGTCAGTGACCTTCGTTCGTCTACGTTTTTCTTCGATCCTCGTTCGATCACGTAGTGTACCTCCGAGTTCTGTACATAGCTCGTTGCGTGACCTTCAGCCTTCTGATAAGCCCCATAGTGAGAGACCACGTTTCAGTGGCATAAGTCATCACTGGTAATTATGTCCCGTAGTCTCTCCTCGACATGGAATACTTGATGTTAGCTCGCTTCTAACCACTAACTGACGCTACATAAGAAACGAATTAACGTCTTCGGAGAGACTACGGGCACAGATTACTAATAAGTTACTAAAGTAACTACGGGACAATAATTGCAGTCGAACAGTACTTACAGGTACTGTACAAGTAGTAACACACATTGATTAAATACTTTTGTCTTCAAGCACTGAGGTATTTTGAACGAGATGGCATTGCGCAGTTTCCCGAATGCGGCCCATCCGAGTTGGATACGTCGATAGGCCTCGCATATCTCACAACATATTTAAATTTGACAAAGGTAAATCCGTCCAGTGGCGTCCTCATTTCTTTTTAAATACAGAATAAATCAAAAATATTGCTCTGACCTGCACTCGACTAGCCTAAAACCTAAACAGCTTTAATTATGGTTATTGTCGAGAATTTTAAATTATTGATAAAAGCGGGCACTTTTTTCATAATTGTTTCCAATTTTCCACTAGACGGATATAGATAAATCTAACTGGACGGTATAGACCCTCTTAAAAGATACTTACCACGTAGTCTCGAAAATATGTCGAACATATCAGTAGCATGATTATCGGCCCATAACAATGCGAAACACAGAATTGTAAGAGTTAACAGCATTGCTCACTGAACTCACTCAATGAACACTAACTATACTATTTACTAACACAGGCTGTGATAAGCCGAGATCCGTTGAAAAGGGTACCTATTTCCTACTACTGAATCTATATAGAGTCGGTTAAGTTACCTTCTTACAGAATATTGTAAGCCACTTTAAGCCTCACAGCAAACTAACACTGCTGCGTGTTAATCAATCAACTAGGTAATATTATAAATGCGAAAGTTTGAGTGTTTGTTTGTTGCTCAATCACGGCGCAACGGATGAACTGAATTGAATTTTTTCATCCCGATAAAGTGACTAGTTCCTCGGGGATAACAGCACATTAGGTACGATATAAGTGAGTTATGGTGGCTATAACACACGAGGGGGAATTTCAGCTTGAGACCAAGGCGAGGGCGTAATAGAGCCGAGTGTGTTTAACCAATATACGCACGTATATCGTACGACGTTTTTCAACATACTTGCGAGGAATCAGAATAAAAAAATTTGCGGCGCGCTGCCTTCTGGCTTTTCGAAATTTGAAAAAAAAATAAACAATTTGAAGTATATTTTATTACTGATCTCCATAATACATTCAGATCAGCGATATTTTATTCACCCGGCTGATGGTGTTATCACTTGGCTGTATGAGACTTATGTTCTTTGCCATAGCAAATAGTGCGGTTATAGAATATAACTTCACTATATGCGTTTATAACACACACGTGTTTTATGAGCTGCTTGATATATCTAAAACCGGTGAAATTAGATCCACTTTACGAGCAAGTATATTGAAAACAAATTCGCGATAAAGTTAGTCCACGCAGGCCGTTATTCCAGTAATAGTCCAGTCAAGATATGCATATTTAGGGGTGTAACTTCCTATAATCTTAAAGGCCCTGATTTTTTTGTACATAGTGATATTGTAAAAAATATTTTCTAACGGATCAGGAGTTTGCTTTAGGTATAGTGTAGGTATTTAGTTATAAAACCTACAATATTAAATTAAAGTTACCACCGTGCACTTCATCGCGTTGTAGAAGATGCTAAGATCTTCTAAAACTATTTTCTAAAAAATTAATCAATAGCTACTTTATATTTTCTAAAAATAATTTATTGAATCGTGATATTTGCCTCGGTGAAATTTTTCATAATTGTAAAGAAGTTAGTGCTCGATTTTGTTGAAAAGATGTTACAGGGGTTCTAAGTATATTCTCCGATGCAATGTAATCCAAAGTGGTAATTTTAATCATATAGTCTATGTTTTATTACTAAATATGTACATATAACTAAAGCAAGCTACCGATTTGTTAGATTTTTTTTATTCTATCACTGACAGGTACTCTATGTGCAAAAAAATCACGGCCTTTAAAATTATAGGAAGTTAAAAGTGTATACTTACTGGACTAAAAGCCGTGGACGGAAAGCTAGTACATAATAACATTAATAAACATTTTCAAATAAATTTATTCGGAACATTGTGGTCGTTGATGACATATATGTAGGTATTTACTTAACTATACTAAATACTATCACAAATGCTTTTTAAAACATAATCTTCTTATACGATAAGAATTATTATGTATAATTATGAAATGCCTGAACAAGCATATAAGTTTAAAAAATCAAATAAAGTTTAGCTGCCATGAAGAAAACAGGAACTGATAAACCAAAAGAAATACATTGCGATGGAAATAAAAACAAAGAAATTACGGCTCCACCGAAAATAAAAAATTACCCATCTCTTGGTACAAATTCCTTAATCCGACTATCCTCGAGTTGACGGCAGACAAGTTATATACTATCTGGTTTGAAATTCATAAGTATCATCATCGTCATATCAGCCACAGGACGTCCACTGCGAACATAGGCCTCCCCCATAGAATTCCAGAGTGACCTGCATCCAGCGATTTCCCGCGATGAGTGGACGGTCCTACCGTGCGCTTGACGGTGCTACATTAAATAAATATGAACAAAAGTATGCTTCTGCGATGAAAATAATTTTACAATAGATTACATGTGTTTTGAACTTGTTATATAAAGAGTCATAGCCAGACAGAAGTATTAGTATATTAATAAAATATATACAAGTTGTGATTTCTTGCAGACACTTTTACCGAGAATTTATCTTTACTCAACAATGGTGTCGATTCGGATGTACACCAACTAAACTAAACTAAACTAAAACCAGTATTGGAAAGGTGCCGTCGCATCGTACTGTTCCAGGGAGAAAGAGACAGTACTAATTTAAAACTGGTTTTAGTTTAGTTTAGTTGGTGTACATCCGAATAGACACCATTATAGGCACACATTAAATGTATCTTCACGGGGTAGATAACGTTGTAAGTGCATAAAGATAATGGGATATATATTGAAAATTACATAGCGGTAATTTTTTTTTATGCACAACGGGTTAGCACTTGACCTCAATCACACCTGATGTTAAGTGAAGATGAGGCCGAAGGTGGTAGCGTACTAACACGGAAACCCTATCTTATTTGGGGGACTGGCTAACTTATCTCTGACAACCGGAACACAACAATGCTATTAACATTGTTGTTTGGCGGCAGATATAGATAAGATGGTGGTAGCTAGCCAGGCGGACATTTAATATCCCCTACCACCAACCAAACCGAGTACTAAATATGTACCCCGCTGGGGATCGAACCCGCAACCTCCGAAACGTAAACCCAATGTTGTTTACATTGAGCCACGGAGGCGGTTAAATTGATAGAAAATCACTAGGAAAATTTTATTCGTGATACTAAAACTTCTATTTTTGCTAACAATACAATCAGATAACTAGGTACATACTAAATACGGACTAATTGACAAATGGCACTTAACAATTTCAACGCACATCATAAACACCTACAAAATATTAGAATACATTAATACTTCCTCAAAATATACATCACAAATAATCACAATTTTATATAAATAATATTATTACAGTATAATTACTTAAAGTGTAATTAAGGCATATTCTCAAAGGCACATGATTATTTTCATACAATACAGTACCGTTTACTCATCGGAGTAGGTAGATAATATAATTAAAAAATAACACTTGAAAAGCGAGACAAAGTCAGTTTCAATAACTACAACACTGGGCTAAAGGCGCCTTTCCACCACGAGCTATACGCTTGAAATGCTAACTCGGCAGTGGAGAGGCTTCCTAAGTTCGCACACGGTGAACCAAATGCCATGACACACAAGGTAATACATTTTATACTTATCCCTGTTACACAATGCGACATGAAAATGTGAAAAAGAGTATGTTATCTTAAGATATCTTTTGACATATTACGATATATTTGGCGTATATTTCGCATGTTTTCAGATGGAGCATATGTATGTGTGAGCAAGCAATATAAGACAATATATGTGGCGTGTGTGATGGCTCTTAGTCGTTAATTGAGATCAAAGGCGCCGATCGTAGTTGTAGGACCGTGTGCGCGCTCTCATAGTGACACTGTTGAGTCGACGAATTCTCGATCGTGTGCTGGTAACCTCATTATTAGTTACAAATAAATTTAAATTACAAATTGTACTTTCTCCATTACACATGTTTATTAGGTTGTTTAGATTATTTAAAATACTTAGTATTTACAAAAGAATTATGCTAATATTTGTTTTGGACTATTACAAATTGTTCCCACTTTACAAAAGCAGAGGTCCCATTACCATAATGCCACTTTATTAAAGACAGTAAAAGTTAATTTAACTAGACTATGCGTACAGCTTTTCTTAAAAACTTAAATTTGTATTTACTTTCTGTATAATACCAAAAGATGGCGTTACTCTGTCAACTGATGTAAAGTTTGAATGCGAATTAGAATAGGTGGTTCTCGGGATACCATCGCATCGGGAGATTCATTAGAATTCCCTACATGAGAGCACGAATAAAGTGGCCCTTTCCGGGGAGACCTATGTCCAGCGGTGGACTAATTATATTTCGATCTAACGCTGACCCACGATCCTAAAATAAGTGGATACTAAATCTCAGTAATCACTATTAATATCACGCTCCTGACGTTGTGCTATTTTTCTTCAAGGTCTTTGTCCTGCCGGAGAAATAGTCTTCGATCTCTTGGAGAGTTCTCCCTTTTGTCTCTGGCAAAAATAGATAGAAGAATGCAATACCTGGAAGCAGAAAAAAAAGTATATTGTCTATTTTTTGACAATTCTCTTCTAATATTCCTAGTGGTTATGCAGTGAAATGAGTAAAAATTGCTACAAATGGATCAGTTCTAAAATGACAACGACCTTAGATATTACCTATAAATATTACTGCGTACAACGACGTAATGAATTGTTAGAAACACGAGTCCAATTATTAATCACGTAAAGCGAGATCCATAATCTGCTTTTCTTTAAAATTTCGTTTTGTTAAATGTATATTTTCTTTCGTTACCATAAAGTATATTGGTATTGTACACACAAGGAAAAAAGCATTTACAAAATCGAATATTCACTCATAGCAACTTTTCACTGAAAACCGCCATAATATTCACGGCTATTTTAGAAACGTTTTTTTTAATCAAATTTAGAGGCAGAAGCCGCACTCGGCGAGCAACTATTGTTCTTAATTTGAATGTCGTAAGAATAGTGCCTACAAGTTATATAAACAAACTTTTAGGGCTTTTTTTTATTGTCAACTATCAATAAAAAAAAACAATGGCAATACTGAAATTAACGCAGAACATGCCGTCGTCAACGCAACGAGGGGACGCTCATTTTTTATTTTTAAGACCAAATGTTGGTTAAAGAAATTTAATCCTGAATAATAATACTATCGATAAGCATAATAAAATAGGGAGTGTTTGTTTTTTTAATTTTAGTTGGTTCCGAGTCCCGGGCATCCCGGGCGAGGCAAGCGAGTTTTAGAAATGTTCGAATGCAGTTTTGTATCTTTTTAAGAATAAAGGAATGTCTCCTTTCAAGTAAAATGAGCCAGCTTAAGGATTTAAGGTAGTTTCCCTCCAGGGCCCGACTTATCTTTCCACACTGTATATCAAGCTGTGCTACGAAAGACAAGATATGACCACACGAGAAACTGTCGAGTAGCTATCTCACTTCGCATAAGTTTTGCTAGCCGTACAGGATATTAATTTACTGAGTTATAAGACGAGTTGGCTATAATCTTCGATCGATCATTTCGGTCTCACGTAAAGAAATATAAAAATAAAAGTCCAGGCTGTGTGGTCTCAGCACCCTTTGTTTCTACAATTTTAATAAAAAATATTATGAATTCAAAGATGACATGAAATTAATGAAACTCCTCAGGCCAATCATGTAATGTCTGTCAGTTATGCATTGGACAAACGCTGACAGACGCAAGTAGATAGTTGTATACCCGGCATAATACAAATAAAGATCTCTCAGGAAATCATGAATGATTTTGGGAAATTCTTTTAGTATATTGTAGAAAAGATGATGATGATGAGACCTGTAAATGTTCACTTGTGTCAGACAAGACCGATAATCAGTACCATGGATTAGTTGACTTACCGCAGATAGACATGGTTCCATAAAGAGCAAATATCCCATAGTCGTTGAGTGCATGCTTGAGATAAGGGAACGTCTTCACCACAGAGAACACTGAGAGATGAGCAGCACACGTGGTGATGCCGCCTATGATGCCTCGCACCTGTCAAATACACAACACACATATGGATAAGTCAAATTGAATGAATCTTTCCCAACAATAATAACAAGTTTCAGTCTTATTACTAGGGCACCTAGACCTTCAATCCAGGTCAAACCTGGATATCTCGAGAATCAGTTCCTTGCTTAATTTTTAAATATCCGTCTGGCAAACTACTCTAAACAACTGTCCCCAAACAGCAATGTTGGTAGCAATGTTGTGTTCCGGTTGTTTGAGATAAGATATCCAGTCCCACAAATAAGTTGGGGGAATCCGGGCGAACGCGCTACCACCGTCGAGCGTATCTGCCTATGGTTATATATAAGGATATTTATTTATTAGTTATATCCCAGGACTAATGGTGCTAGATAAATAATAATAAATAATAAATAAATATTTCGGACACTTACACCAATCATCTAGTCCCAAACTAAGCAAAGCTTTTGGATATAACGGATAAACATACATAAATATTTATATAAACATCCAAGACTCGGGAATAAATGTTTGTATTCATCACACAAACATTTGCCCCTCGCAGGATTCGAACCCGCAACCGTTGGTTTCGCTGATAGGGTCACAATCCACTACACCAATCGGTCGTCTAGATGTTGCTTAACTTCGACAATCGAATATCAACTAGTGGATATCATCTATTTTGGATGCTGATTGTACCTATTAGTACCGTATGGACAGGGAACATTTCATGGCAGACAATTTATGTAACGAATTCGAACATTCGATGTAACCGCAAGCCTGAAATCGCACTTGTCCGAATACGAAGCAAATATGAAAACGCTGAGGTTATGGTAGAATTACCTGAGTAGGATACACTTCTCCAATCATAACCCAGGGTATGATCAAGTAGCCCAGGGTACACGCTACGACGAAGATGTAAATGCTGGCTACTGGGATCCAAGAGTGCACAGGCTCTAGATTGTTCTCCTTCCAATATTGCACGAAGTACATATAAACGGCGAGGATGATCATCGTCGTACCACAGCCGACCGCTGGAAGATACCAAAAAAAAAACATTGAATATAAATATATTTAATTATTAATGTTTTGCATACCTATAAGATAACACTTTTTGAATTCAATATGCAGAACTTTCAGATGTAAGTACAGTAAGGAAATAATTTGTGCTAACCCACTTAATTACTCGTATTGAATTCCGTGATGATTAGGTTTACGTGGAAGAGATCGCTGTTAGCGATAAATGTACCTTCCTTATTTAAACAATAAAGCGTATTTTATTTAATTTGATTTGATATATGAATAAGTGGTATGTGTCCCTTAAAATTGCGTTTACGCTACGTTCCGGCCTTTAAAAAAGTTTGTCCTCCTAAAGAAGAAGTCGCCGACACCTAATTGTGAAACATGTGGAAATTTAGAAGATATTCAGCATCTTTTAATGGAATGTAAGCGAAACGCGGTCACACGTGAGATGTTCATACGATCATTAAAGCTTAATGTTAAACATTTGGGGTTATTCCAAGGTATTCTGTCAGATGAAGCCGGGTTGTTATATAGTTTTGTGTATGTAAGTTTATACCAAACGAGACTTACGTCACTAGTGACTCAAAGTTCCTAATATATTTAGAAAGAGAGAAAAAAAAAGTAGTTAGCAGTAAAAGTATACCTATAACCTAAATGAAATGCTCATAATCATCTGTCTGACCGTGCGATATTTGGGATAAAGGTGGTAACCTTATATGTAGGTATTTAGATAGTATCGGAAATGACAGAAATTGCGATGTTACCAGTAAATATGTGACTGAACTAATAAGTATCGGAAACGACAGAAATTGCGATGTTGCCAGTAAATATATGACTGAACTATGCAGGGTGAAATTTAATTCCTGTAATTCCTGATTACTGGTGACTTTCCACTAGTAACTATAACGTATAGACTCCCTACTAAAGGTGTTTCAGAATGGTTTGCTTTGTATGGGTAATCGACAATTTTTTGGCAGAATTCGACTATCTTGGAGAAAGTTGATCGTCATCAAGAGTGGCGTCACCAGATAATGGGAATTGTATATTTCAGTCATATATTTACTGGCAACGTTACAATGACTGACTGTACTCATACATGCTGTTAATAATACGAGTACCTACCAATTTTAGTGTTAAGAATCTTTTGTCCGTAGAAAGGTTAGCAATTTTTTTTTTATGCACGACGGGTTAGTACTTGACCTCAATCACACCTGATGTTAAGTGAAGATGAGGTCAAAGGTGGAATCGTACTGACCCGGAAACCCCAACATATTTGGGGGACTGGCTATCTTATCTCTGACAACCGGAACACAAGAATGCTATTAACATTGCTGCTTGGCGGCAGATTTAGATAAGATGGTGATAGCTAGCCAGGCGGACATTTAAAATGCCCTACCACCAACCAACATGTACCCCGCTGGGGATCGAACCCGCGACCTCCGAATCGTAAAACCAATGTTGTTTACATTGAAAACATTGAAAATTAATTACTACGAAAGAAGGTAAATATTTTTACTACTTACCAGATATGAACGTGAGTGGCCTTCGACCAAATCTTCTACACAATACACATCCGACAACCGTAAAGATGACACGAATAATGCCCATGGAGATCGTCAACCAATACTTGTTGAGTGACGCACCTGATGCCTGTAACATTTGTACATTTTGTGATATCTAATCTAATCTATTTTTTTTATGCACAACTGCTTGGTACCTGACCTCAATCACACCTGATGTTAAGTGAAGATGAGGTCGAAAGTGGAAGCGTACTGACCCGGAAATTACTATATTATAAATGCGAAAGTATGTATGTTTATTTGTTTGTTTGTGGCTCAATCACGGTGAAACGGATGAATGGATTTGGATGAAATGTGGTTTACAGGTAGAATATACCCTAGATAAAGACATAGGATATTTTTTATCCCGATAAAGTGAGTAGTTCCCGCGGGATAAACAAATATCTGCGATAAAGTCAATCCACGCAGGCGAAGAAGCGGGCGGAAAGTTAGTAGACTATATAAGAGGAGAATACTCGAGAAGATACAAATAATCTCTTGACAGCGAACTAATAATACCCTGATGACTATTGAGGGACAACATAGAAATGACTTTTAGTATTATGGAGGATTTTCTTAGAAGTCCTATTTAATTGAAAATGGTATCGATTCGGATGTACACCAACTAAACTAAATTAAACTAAACTAAAACCTGTTTTAAAGTAGTATTGTCTCTTTCTCCCTGGAACAGTACGATGCGACGGCACCACTCCAAAACTGGTTTTAGTTTAGTTGGTGTACATCCGAATCAACACCAATACCTACCTATTTACAAAATCGCCAAGAGACTAATAATATCACCCAGATACACAAACCAAGCTATATGTCTGCTAAACGGCTTTACCGAATTTCATAATACATGGCTAAGAACCATTTCGAATATTAAAACGCGTTTTCAAATTGATTTCTCCGTTTAGCTTTATAATGCCACAGGCCGACATAATAAAAAAATAAATATTTGGGACACTTACGCCCAAACTAAGCAAAGCTTGTACTATGGATACTAGATAACGGATAAACACATAAATATTTATAAAAACATCCATGACTCGGGAATAAATGTTCATATTCATCATATAAACATTTACCCCTCGCGGGATTCGAACCAGCATACGTTGGTTTCGCTGACAGGGTCACTATCCACTACACCAATCGGTCGTCAAGCTTAAATAATAAGCATAAGCACAAGCTTTAAACCTATAACACAATTCTGTTTAAGTCTGGGATCAAAAGAAAACGCGTAATGTATATTTTTTCTAATCATAAATTATATCAAAAATTACTGTGAGATTGCGTATATAATCTGATTTTCGTGGTAATTTTTATTGGAAGGAAGATATTCTCGAGGTAGTTGCATTTACATTTCGTCAAAATCTGATGATGGAGTATCCAAGGGGAGCCACGACAGTTGACCGCAGAAGTGACGTGCTTGAGTTACTGTACCTAATATTTAAGCCTAGTTGCATATCAGGTGACTTTGACAAAGCTGATAATGCAGTCAGGATGACGCACTCGGGAAGAACCGCATTACAGTCAGTTGCTTTTCCACATTTCAAAGGTTCGATTTATAATGTTTCAGTTCGAATTATAGTTAAACAAGAAATTAGGAAAATTCACTCATGTAAAATGTTATACTGTCTAAACGGCCCTTTCCGTGCGGTATACTCGTGACACAGTCGCGAAAACGATTAGGGAAGTTAAGTAAAGTTTGGTGCAATCAATCCTTGTGACTACGCACTCCTGGCATTTCCATACGAGTACAATTCCAGTTTTTTGTTCTGTTGAAACCGTTAAGCCAAGTCGGTGGCCTCGGATTAGAAACACTAACTGTTAGGTGGCCAATAAACAAATTGTAGAAGACTAGATGATGGATGGACCTTAGAAATATAGCAATAATGTTCTTTTTATTTGGTAGGTCATTACAATTTGAAGGTTCGCTTTTCATAACATTAGTGCCAAATAAGTAGCGAACAATTAGATCTGCTTAGAAAGAAATATTTTACATACATGTAGATTACTGATTATTAAACTTACAGAAACTTACCTCAAATACTTCGACAGCGTAAAACGTAATAGTGTTAACACCACACCATTGGTAGATGAAGAAATATATCGCGAGAATGGTGAACGGCTTCAAAGCCGAGGGAGATAACAATGCTTTGATGATCTCCCGAGGAGTTCTTAATCTGAAAAAAGGAGAAATATTACACTTAGATAATACTAGTTAACCCGTCGATAAATCTGTACTTCACATCAAAAGCCTTAAGAGGTCCATTGTTGGATACAAGCCTCTCCTATGACAAGATTTGCATCGCTTCTCAAAGGAGGATTTACGCAGAGTCGGGCACAGGTGCGTGACGATTGCAGACATTTTTGGAGCTAACTAGCTGCCCATTAGTAGTTTTACGGTCAATCCTTTAGATTGCAAGCTATTCGGCCATGGAACTCACTACCTGATTCAGTTAGACGTGCTCAGTCACTGAACGTATTCAATTGACCCTTGAATACGTTCAGTGACTGAGCACGTCTAACTGAATCAAACTGAAGGAGTTGTATCTAGCCCTCTATATAGCTCCTCTATCTATCCTCTTTTCGTTTCATACTCGCATTAATTACTGTGTGCTCAGTTACGTACTATTCTATTTAATTAGTATAAATTTAAATATATTATATGTATTATTTTTTTATATATATTATGTATGTATGTTTGTATGTATTCAATTAACGTATGTCTTTACATTGGGTGATTTATTTATTTTATTAAAATTAGTTTACCGCGCACGCTATCTACATATCATGTGCGTAATGCTTCCTAACCCAAAAGTTGCATGGAAGAGATCGCTTTTAGTGATAAGGCCGCCAAATTGTACTATCCCCTTTTTCTTATTGTTGTACGATAAAGAATATTTTGTTTGTTTCTTTATTTGTTTGTCTATGCTGTTATCATCAGGATCTGTTAGTCTCATAATGATACCCACGGAAAAAGACGGGTTGGCCACATAATTCCGTCCGTTTAAGGATTTAAAAACCAAAAAACCCGACAGCATATTCTGTATTTTGCGGGCGCCATGTTGAATTTTTTACAATAAAAAGAACATAAATGATACACTGGGAATCAAGACGAATCGAACGACAATTTTCACTTCAAAATCGGTCAAGCGTTTAAGCTGCAGCAGGAAACATACATACATTACCCTCGTACCGTCCCACTAGAGTAAAAATAATAATATTTATAATTCAATGGTACTGAATTCGCCCCAACAGGTTTTTTTTCTAATTTATTATTAACAAACAGATTACATATTTATTACACAAGAAAGTTGACGTTATGATTATGCGTAAATGCACACTCAGCGACATTATTCGCAGATTACTTTGAAACTAACAGTTAGTAATAAGTAACACAATATCATTCACAGCATCCAGAATAGAAGCGAACATGGAAACTGAATATTATATCATCATCAGCCCGTAAACATCCCACTGCAGGGATATAGTCCTTCCCTCGTATAATGAGGGAGTATGGGCCATAGGCCACCACGCTGGCTCAATGCGGGTTGGGGACCTCGCATACCTTTGAATTTTTATTTCTCAGGCATGCAGGTTTCCTCACGATGTTTTCCTTCATCGTTTAAGAGAGCAGTCGAATAAACTCATATAAGTAATTAAATGAAATTTAAAAACTTATTGGCACATGGCCTGCCTGGGAATCAAACCCGGACCTTCTAAATTGACTCCTAAAGTCTTAACCGCTGAGCCACCGACGACCGACCAACGAATATTATATATTAAGTTAAATTATTAACTAGACAGTAACAAAAGCAGTAATTAAAGAAACAGGGGATGATAATACAGTTATAAACCACACAGGCCTTACCATGGTAGAAGGCTTATAGCATTAACTACATAGGGAGAAAAAGAGTGACAATTTGTCAACGTTATGTGAACAAACACTTACGGCTCCACATGATTCTTCTCTTTAAAAGTTATCATCCTGTGTATTTCTTCATCCAAATCGCAAGTAGAACCTCTCAACTTGGCCAGAGAACTCTCTGCCCTCTCCCTCTTGTCCTGAGTAAGTAGATAATTCGGAGTCTCCGGAATCAAAATCATTCCAAGTAACGAGACGATGGGTACTATTGCACTGACACCAGCAAGAACGTTCCACGATGTCGCACTGCCGATAACGTACTGTAAAACGGAAAGGAATCAATTGTATTTTACTTATTCTTTTAATATTTTTAGGGACCACGAGCCACCTTATTTGTGACTACATCAGCCCCATAATTAAAAAACTATTGTAAAAAAAACAAGTTTAGTACTTTGCGTTACAGTCACATCGTTTCTGGTAAGTCATGGGTCAACCGGGATTGTGGGTGTTAGATCTTCGACCACAAAGAGAAACTGGGTAACGTCATTCATAAATAATGAAAATTTAGAAAACCCCTGAGATACTATGATCATGTATGATGATTTAAGGGACGGAGTGTTGACACTAATTTACTTATTTTCACAAATTTTATTTTAGAAGCTCTAAACAACAATAGCCAAGTTGATGCTGTGTATACTGATTTTGCCAAATGTTTTGGCAAAATTTGTCATCATGCACTATTGGTAAAGCTTTGGAATCTCGGTATTCACGGTAACTTGTTTAGATGGATTAAATCGTATATAGAGAATAGATGTCAGGCTGTGGTTCTAGGAGGTTATTGCTCACAGTACAAATTTATTAGCTCCGGTGTACCTCAAGGATCTCATCTGGGACCCCTATTGTTCATTTTATATGTCAACGATCTAACAAACAACTTTGATAATTCTAAAGCTCTCCTCTACGCGGATGACACAAAAATTTTTAGAATTATAAACCATGTAGATGATTGCCAACTTCTTCAGAATGATTTAGTTACCTTTCAAAATTTCTGCGACACAAATAAATTATTTTTAAACTCTGACAAATGTCACGTGCTAAGTTTCACGAGAAAGAAGGAACCTATTCATTTCGATTATAAGCTATGCAATAAAGTTTTAACTCATGTTTCACAAACTCGTGACTTGGGCGTCATTATAGATTCTAAGCTAACCTTTGTCCCACATATTGACTATGTTTTGAAAAAAGCTTATAAACAGTTAGGATTTATATTACGTGTCGGTAAACCTTTTAAAAGAGCTTTGACTTATAAGCTCCTGTACAATAGCTTTGTCAGGAGTCACTTAGAGTTTGCTTGTACAGTCTGGCACCCCTTTTTCAAAAAGCACATCAATAGAATAGAGATGTTGCAAAGAAAATTTTTAAAGTCTTTAGATTATAGAATAGGACGTTGGCACGGTGATTATGAATCTTCCTCACATTATCATAAGTTGCACTCATTGTGTAATCGTCGTGATTTTATGGATGTTATCTATTTATATAAGTTATTAAATAATCATATTGATGCCTCACCTCTTCTGCAATATATTTCTATTCGCGTGCCCCGCAGACGTGAACGTAGTTGTCAAAGAAAGCGTCTTTTCTTTTTCTTTGTCGCTGGCAGTAGAAGTTGTTATGTTGCTAACAGTTTTGTAAGACGAAGTTGTAGGACTTATAATTATAATTTTGGTAATAAAATTCAAGAAACTTATATCGAGTAGCACTGAACATTCGTTTTCAATTTAACCTTTTTTATCATCATCTATTAACACATTTTCCAATTGTATTTAACTTTGTGGACACATATTTAACTTTGTATACAAATAGGGAACTATAGGTCTGTTCAGGTGATACCACCTTATTACATATGTATTTTATATGCTATTGATTGTATAGTGACTGTTTGTTCCTAAATAAAATAAAATAAAAAAAAAATAAAAAAAAAAAAATAATAATCCAGATAAAAAACTCCAAGTATGAAAAGCTAAAATCTTGGAAAAGGCTTAGGCTGGGAATATACATCAGATTTGTCTTTCCGATAGTCTGATTAGACTAAAGCCATAGTCGAAAACAATGCCGAGGTGTTTACGATTTTATTATCAGATTTTTCCTTAGGCGTCAACATGAGTAAACGTTTTTAATTTTCTTTTTTTTTGCAATGAGTACCAGTAATTCGTCGTCCAATTTTTTTCTTCTGCTCCGCGTGCAAGCACTCAGGATAATAGCTCGCGAACGATTAAGTTCAGAAAAAGTTTGACGGAAAAATCGGACGTGTATTGGGTGAATACGATCAGCTAGTCTGATTAAACAATCGGACGTATATTTCCGACCTTAACTATTTCCATCAAACCTGACTAAGAACCATCTTGCGAACACGAGCTTTCGAAGTCAAAAAGCAGTTTTCAAATTGGTTTAATAGTTTTTACGCTACAATGCCTCAGATAGACATGGGCGTCAAAATTATGACACATCTCTGTTTGCGCGAGGAGATAACTCCAAGACCTCTTACCTACCAAACCTAACCTAATAGATAAATACAACATAATTTTGATTAACTCAATGAAAATAGTCTATGTAGTTCTCGTAAAAAACAGTGTTAACATCTACAAACCCGTTGGTTTTGCTAACTTACGTAACAAGCCCGCAATACAAAGATATAATTGTAACATATGTTGAGGGCAGGCTGAAAACCAGTGCTGAGCGATTTATGTTAATCAGTGTTTACTGAGGCTATCCCCCATATACGCACTCATTGTAGTACCTAATTAGTCATAGAGCCGTGTTGATGGATCGATCTTCAGTCATGATTATAGTGAGACATTCTAGTCTGATATCTCGGAACCGGAAGGATCTACCAACATCGCGCAGATCAAGAAAAAAGTTCTACATTAAAAATACTTTTAAAACATGCTTTTAATAGTCTATCATGATTATCACTTGCAATCTTCTGGCTCCATCTTCAGACGTTTCTCATCATGTGTAGGTAATGGAAAGTGCTCATGGCAACCAGAACATCATCATTACAATGAACAAATGGAGTGAATATTCCTTACATCCCGGCTCCATCATCAGATCTGTTCGATGGTACCCTAATATTGCATTATCACCGATCTTACATAAATATGCCAAATTTCAGCTCAATGAGATACCAGTAGGTGGTTGAAAAATGCTTACTCGTGCCTACACACGAACATTGCAAACTAAATAAAAGCTTGTAAAAACCTAAGATCGAAAAGAGACAAACCCTCTTGAGTTTCTCGCTAGCTCTTCTCAGTAGTGGTCGCGTTCCGAGCTAGTGGTAGTTTAAAAAACAAGTGACGTTCATAAGTGCATATTGTATTGCCTACATGAATAAATGATTTTCATTTCATTTAAGAAACCGCTCTGAACGATTAACGACACGCACAGAAATGACGTGTATAGATGAATAGAGAAATCTGAAGAGATAACAAAGTCTTTGTTAAAAATTTGCGTCATCATGACCTTCATATATTGAACATTATCACCTCGACATTGTCCTATCACGTAACTACCTACCTATGACGTCTCGCTGTGGTCTCAATCAGTTATCTAGCAACTGTAAACTTACGCGTTTGTTTACTATTGAGCGACAGTTCTAATTTTACGTGAAACAACATGTATCCATTCCGTTCGATTAGCGTTATCAGGACAAGTCACGTTGCCTGTATTGTACAAATACTGGTAACACACAATGACTCCAGAGTGTTATGAATAAATTTGATTGGAATAATATATAATTTAACCGCCTACGTGGCTCAATGTAAACAACATTAGGCTTACGATTCGGAGGTCGCGGGTTCGATCCCCAGCGGGGTACATGTTTAAGTACTCGCTTTGGTTGGTGGTAGGGCATTTTAAATGTCCGCCTGGCTAGCCACCATCATCTTATCTAAATCTGCCGCCAAGCAGCAATGTTAATAGCATTGTTGTGTTCCGGTTGTCAGAGATAAGATAGCCAGTCCTCCAAATGTGTTGGGGTTTCCGTGTCAGTACGCTTCCACCTTCGACCTCATCTTCACTTAACATCAGGTGTGATTGAGGTCAAGTTCCAAGCTGTTGTGCATAAATATAAAAAAAAACCTGGCTTACTAACGTTGCAATGAGGGGTGTGGATACTGGTTTGGTGGCTTATTATCTATTTCCAACATATACCTATTATGTACCCTTCAAATGTTTTAGTTTTAAAGATATTCCGAATTTGTCATTTAGACTAAAAACGTGTATTGACTTCAAACCTTAAGCACTTATTTCAACATAAGATACATGATATCATTTCGTAAATGGGAATTGATATCCATTGGAAATAATAAAAGGGCTTATTGCATTTCTCTATTAGTTAGTATGTCTACTTCCGCTTTGGGGGGGAGTCATTGCTCAGTAGAAATAGTGGTAGACATTAATCCCGTCTAAAGTTCATGAATATCTTCTTGTATTTTCAGTGCTCTTGTTGAAATGTCTTATAGTAAGGGAGTGAGAGCCTGGAGATCTATAGCACAGGTTTCGAACCTATTTCAGACTCCAGTCTCTCACAAAGGAATTTACTACTTACTATTTCATCAATGTACCTATTTCATCCAAACTTTCCCATTTTGCACTACTTGGACTGGGGTTTCATTAGAAATTTCGAGAGAAGAAGTATACTATATGTTAATCCAAGATATAGTCTATCTCTGTACCAAATTTCATCTAAATCCATTCAGGCTTTATAGCGTAATTGAGGAATAAATATCCAAACTTTATTTCTAATATTAGGGAAATTGTCAAACTACTTCGCAGTTACATTAGTTACACAATAATCACCGGCCATTATTATTATGTTCTCAACAATTGTTATGTTAAATATTAACACCGAACGTCACTGAAGACCCACTAATTATTTGCAGACAACAAGTGTATTTTGTTACATCGTACCTTTGAAAACTAAGTGTTGACGCAAAACTATGTAATTATAGGGTTAGTTTTGCGACGCGCTTAACGGCACTATGGGGTTGGTTGTGCGACCAATTAAAACCAATATTTTACGTCATTATGAAGTTGGTTATGTCTCATTAAGGCCCATATTCTACGTCATTATCGGGGTTGGTTATACGTCTCATTATGTTCCGTACTCTACGTCACTAAGGGTTTGATTAAACTTATCATGTACGTACCACATATTTTAAATAACTATAGTACTTATATATACGACCTCTTTGGTGTAGTGGTTAGCAACTCTGGCCACTATACCAAAAGGTTGCTGGTTCGAATCCCGTTGTGAAGAATACGGACACGCGTACCCGAGTTATGAATGTTTTCATTTATAATAAGTATTTATTTACAAAAAAAAATGTATTTATGTATTATATCAACCATCTGGTATCCACAACACAAGCCTATAGTTGCTTAGTGTGGAACTAGATGGCGCTGTGTGTATGTCTAAGGATATTTTATTTATTTATTTATTTTTATACATTTGTGTGTTAATATATCTACAATAGATATGTATTTAAATATTAATTAAGTAAGCAGTAAAATTATATTAAGTAAATAATAGATGTTATATGGGTAGTTGTAGTACAGTGGCATCACTATGCCTCTCGGCTCCACAGAATACCAGCGTGGCCGCGACACGTGCTGAGTGGACACCTTTTTGGTTTAGTATTGTAAACTTTTGTAGATAATACTTTTATGACACAAATCCAAATAAATACTTTCTTTCTTTCATCATTTAGGACCTTACTCTACGTGACTATGGTTGGTTACGCGATCCATAAAGGCCCGTATTCAACGTCACTATGGGTTGGTTATGCGACCCATTAGGGCCCGTACTCTACGTTACTATGGTTGGTTACGCGATCCATAAGGGCCCGTATTCAACGTCACTATGGGTTGGTTATGCGACCCATTAGGGCCCGTACTCTACGTTACTATGGTTGGTTACGCGATCCATAAGGGCCCGTATTCAACGTCACTATGGGTTGGTTATGCGACCCATTAGGGCCCGTACTCTACGTCACTATGGTTGGTTACGCGATCCATAAAGGCCCGTATTCAACGTCACTATGGGTTGGTTACGCGACCCATTAGGGCCCGAATTCAACGTCACTATGGGTCGGTTACGCGATCCATTAGGACCCGTATTCAACGTCACTATGGGTTGGTTAGGACCGCATTTTACGTCAATATGGGGTTGTTTATGCAACCCATTAAGGCCCATATTAATAAAGCGATCTGAGGAATGAGGTAGAACTAGAGTTGATACTGCGGGCCATTTGTTCAGTGCGTGTATATTTTGTAAACATAGATCGTGACACTAATTTAGGTGATTGTGACAGTCACTATAATTGATACGTTAAGGGCTAAAATCCTATTTACCTACTATTCCGTAACCGATACACTTCCCACCGAAAATTAAATTTCCATCCACATCACCTGGATGAGTGGAAGTCTACCACTGTACGTTTCTCAAGAAACTTCTTACCACGTACGACCACCCTATGGAACGGACTTCCGGCAGCGGTATTCCCGAACGAGTACGACATTGGAACCTTCAAGAAACGAGCCTACACCTTCCTCAAAGGCCGGCAACGCATCTGTGACCCTTTTGGTGTTGCGGGTGCCCATGGGCGGCGGTGATTGCTCTCCATCAGGTGACCCGCATGCTCTTTTGCAGGCCCTCTCATATTAAAAAAAAAAATCCCTTTCGCAATAAAATATAACATTGACTTTCACTGAATCGTGCGTGTCTAATTCTATAACATCTTACTAACCTCTAACGAAAACTTGACGCCTTTTTAGCATTATTACATATGAAAATAAATAAATTCCGGTGTATTCTGAAAGGCCAATTTGCATAATACCGCTAATCTTGTGGACATATCGAAAATAAGTAAGGACGTGAGATCAATATTTTTTATGTAGTCTGATATGGTATAGAAATGGTCGGTACAGTCACGTGTAATAATGTCTAAAGGCAGAGAATTTCTTTTTTATTCTATGAATATACCGAAATAGGTAGATAAATAGCGTGGATTAACTTTATCTCTCTTTATCTCTCGTTTATCCCGCGGGAACTACTCACTTTATCGAGATAAAAAATATCCTACACCTTAATCCAGGGTATGTTCTACCTATATACCAAACTTCATCCAAGTTCGTTCATCCGTTTTTTTTTATGAACCACGGGTTTGTACTTGACCTCAATCACACCTGATGTTAAGTGAAGATGAGGTCGAAGGTGGACCAGCCAGACCCGCAAACCCCCACACATTTGGGGGACTGGCTATCTTATCTCTGACAACCGGAACACAACAATGCTATTAACATTGCTGCTTGGCGGTAGATTTAGATAAGACGGTGGTAGCTAGCCAGGCGGTCATTTTAAAATGCCCTACCAACAACCAAACCGAGTACAAAACGAGTACCATCCTTTTTTAAAATGAATTGATTTCTTACAACAACTTATTCTAGTTAACAGTTCCCATTTGGTTGAAGGATCTCTATTTGAATACTTGAACTAAGGGTTCCGCCCTTCCACAACGCAAAGTTGTCGTTATACTATACAATGGACACTTATAGTCTAAAATAAATGCTTAAAGTGTTAAAGGGTACTAACCTGTATGAGAACACCGGTCGATACGCCGACCGACGCAAGCGCACCCAGCATGCCGCGCAGGTGAGGCTGCGACACCTCGCACGTGTATACCCTAGCCGGCGCGCCCACCATGCCGGACCCGAGACCGACTAGTAACCTGCCTGGAAATATGAAAAGTCCCAGTTTAAAAACTTAAATCATAGATTATTGTGTACCATTTGCAAAATTAATGCAATAGAGATAAATATAGCAAGTACAAGTTTCATGGACTAGCCGTTTGTTGATTACAAAATATTAAATACTAAAACATTGTACATTGGGAAAAAATACACAATGGAAACCTCGTTTAGAAGTAAAAATGTGTTTGGGAAATTCATCTGCGAAAATTAAGTATGATTTGACGAGTAATTTTTTGAAATTGGGAATTACTCTTACTTTTTTAAATTGGGAATTACTGAAATTATTTTTTTTTAATTTTCAGTAATTCCCAATTTTTTAATTGTTATTTTGATAGATTAAGACCAGTATCCACAGACAAGCGGTCAGCCTGTTCACCACTCTTTTACCGTTCAAAATACTTAAAATAATCTTACCAACATAGATCATAGGGACATTCTGAGCAGAGGCCACGAGAAGCCAGCCGATGATGAGTGGCACCTCTGTGACGATGAGCGTGAGCCGACGGCCGATGTTGTCCATCAGATACCCACTGAGGATGCACCCAATGGGAGTACCGGCCGCGCTTAAACTCGCTGCAACAAGATATTTGATCATTGAACTGAAAAAATAATTACGTCCTCCTTTTTATGGTCAAAAATAAGGATAGTGTTTGATGGCCTCGCAGGTAGTATGTAATGCGCGTAATATAGCGCGTGCAGGTCAAACGCGTATTACATAGTACTTATATTATCTAATCTGTGGCGTAACATTGAAAATAGTATAGTAAAGAGGGAATGATGGTGGAAGGAAAAATGTGACGGATGTTAGTTATGTTATGAAAACCGGACAATTATAAGAAGGACTCGCACCCTGAGAATTCTGTACCTGTTCAATAAACAATTTGTAGAATGAAGAAAACTGCAAAATTAATGTCAATAAAATTCTTTCAACATTTTCGAGATCGTTTTATAAGACCTCATCATCTGTCTCATTTGATGGTGGCCTTAAAAAATGTTTTTATATCCAAAGGATTTATTACATCGGTATAGTCTGTCAAAGAAATTTAATTTATATATAACCATTTTATTATGGTTCTATTTCTACACTTTCAATAAAGTTTTATAATGATCGGTCTTCTATTATGCCATACGAACAGACTGATATGACACGAGAAAAACAAATCCCACTAGATCCAGCAAGGCTGGCAAGAAAGTACTCAGCAGACAAATTCCTTCTAAACTCGAAGCAATGAGAACAGAAATCCTACTAAGATGCTTTATGAATCTGGCCGAAGAATCTAATGAGGGCTATGTTTCCCAAAAACATAATTTGTCGTATGATGGCTGAAGCTGATGATAAAGAATAAGCTGAACACATCTAAGAGAAATCAGCAGACTTGCTTACCAATCCAACTGGCCTCATTTTCAGTTATTTGTATAGACGATTCAGGGCTCTTCAACTGTGGTAGAGCAGTCGCTGAGAAGCCGAACGCCATGCCAGTGTTGATGGTGCCAAGGTTGGCGATGAACGAGGCCATGACCTGTCGCAGTGCCTTCCCCCTACCAGCCTTACCAGGCTTCGGCGGTAGAGGGGTTTTGGAAATGACAGGTTTTGTTCCATTCTTGATGATTAGTTCGGAATCGGTTCTGGAAAACGAAAAATTGTTTTAATAATTCAACCGCTTTAAAATGGTTTACTTTCGCAAGCTGGTGTTTGTAAGATTGTTCTTAGTTAGATTCAATTGAAATCAGTTCAGCAGTTTCCAAAATATAAAATATATAAAAAATATATAAAAACACAAGTTTCTTTGCGTATTCGAACTTATTAACCAAGGGCATAGTCCGGGTGTCAGCGAAGCAGTCGTCTTGCATACATGGATGATAATATTATGACCATCTCTGTCTCGCGGGTTTTTTAAATTTTCAATTAAGATAATGGTGATGAAGATACAGGTTTCCCTTCTGATTTAATATAACAGTATGGAAATCGGTATATACATACAAAAATAGTTTATCAGCGCCTGCATCTCCCTCGGTAAAATGCATCAGTTAACAGAACGAATGATTCTTCATCTCTATTGGCCAAGCATAACGTGTATGAAAGTCATTATTTACTCTTCAATAAAATAGGTTTCAGTTAAACTGTGATATTATTTATTTAAAATGTTATTCCTCTAACCCGAAAAAAACTATTATCTCTATGAGATTGACTGAACTACCACAATGGTCTGCACAAAACTGTCATTTATCCTGACGGCAGATTGACATTATGGCTCATAATTTTTAAATGTATATTTGAAAATACCACAGACAAAAATATGGAGGAGGCTGCTACACTGGCCATTATTAGGTATTTTTGTACTTTATCCCCTATTATATTGCTAATTTAATTATAATAAGGAACCAGAGCGCAGAGAGGCAATATTATGCGCCCAATTCAATTTTACGGCTTCTAAACTATACGTTTTTAAATATCATAAATAATCACTAAACCGAATCATAAAGGTTTTATTGCTGATGAGCGAGTGTTATCTGTCAATGAGGATCGTGTAACTTGAAATCCTTGAAATGTCTTAGGAGTTCACTTTATTGCGCCTATCAAGTGTTCATTTCAATTGGACGCAACAACGGGGTACGGCGCGGCGAGTGCGATGCCAAGTAAGAGAGAGTAGGGATAAGGATTTATAGTATCATTAAGGCCCGTATTTCAGAACGTTGCTCAAGCGTAGATCTGCACTTTAGCATAGTTAAAAAGAGATGCCGCTATACAAGATATATAAATCTGTCCCTTTTTAACTGTCCTCAAGCGGAAATCCCTGCTTGAGTAACATTCTGTGATACGGTCCTTAGCCAGGGATGGCGAACCTTTAATGAATTAACGTGCCATTTATATATGGCACTTATATATGGTTTTTGGGAAAATAATAAAACTAAATACCTACTATCAACTCTTGTTCGTTCGTTGAACTTTCTAATGAAGTTTGTTACCTTGAAGTAAAATGCAAACATTCGGTCCCGCATTTTGGTTTCATTGGTGCCATTGGTTCGCCATCCCTGAACTAAGTTATGTTATGTCTCGTTTGGCACCTCGCTGAATCAAACTTATGGTATTTCGCTTAATTTGGGGGACTTGCGGATAGATTCGATCTATTAATGGTGGATACAAAGATTTCCTTTATTAAAGTCTTTGGGTGGATAGACATTGATTCGAGCTAAAAATCACTCTCTGACGAGAGGGCTTGCTGTACTAATACGTGGTACTAAGATCGATCACAAGCAAGAGAGCAAGCTCCTCCTTCCTTTAGCGGCGGAGATTTATTTGCTTCATTTAAATAAAAGAGGCCATTTGCAATTTTATCCCGGAAGAGAGAATTTTATCTCTTATGGCATGCCCGCGTCCTCGCACCCTTCCTCGCCACGGACACCCGTCACCACCTCAGAACAGACGGTCGAGGAAGAGGTGACAAGGTAAAATGGGACAGGATTATCAAGGATCTTATAGAAGATAGGATATGTACATTTCGGCGAATATAGGGAGACAATTTGTGAATGGAATTCAGATATGTGATCAAATTTTTGCAGGCTGAATAGAAATTAAACGTTCCACTTTATCCAGAAGGTGCTCCGTAACGTAAATAACACATGTCCGTCAGCATAGTCCAATATTGGTAATAGAAGGGTTTGCCCGAGTATTATCTTAGTTTTAACCCTTTGAATCCGAATATCAATAACCCTTTTATATTGCACAGGGTGAATCTAACTAATATTATAAATGCGAAAGTTTGGATGTTTGTTTGTTTTTTTTTTATGCACAACTGGTTCTTACTTGACCTCAATCACACCTGATGTTATGTGAAGATGAGGTCGAAGGTGGAGACGTACTGACCCGATAACCCCAACACATTTGGGGGACTGACTATCTTATCTCTGACAACCGGAACACAACAATTATTGTTGTTTAATCATGGCGAAACAAATCTACGGATTTGGATGAAATTTGGTATATGCGTTTGAATATACCCTGGATTAAGCCATAGGATATTTTTTATCACGATAAAGTGAGTAGTTCCCGCGAAGAAACAAATTAAACATATCCACGAGGCGAACCGCGGGAAAAAACCTAGTAATATCATGATTTGGAACTTGAAAATAAGATAAGCAATGGCGGCAATGGATAAAAGGAATATTACGAAGTACGCAGACAGGGTAACAAATTCGGCTTAAACCTACAAAACTCATACAGGATACAAATGGTACTTAAGATTCTATGTAGTACATACAAACTTCACACAAAATAGTGCGAGAAAACGCTAGTCTCATAGATATTTGTTTGTTCTATTCAAAATGATCACCATAAGTCTACGAGACAAGGCTTAGCTTTATCGCACGCATAGTTTGAGAACACTAATGTGTTCAGATCACCACGTGCCCGGATGATAACAGACAGACAAGACATAACAGATAATGGGATTGTTTACTATGCTATAATGAGTTATTATGTCATCTCAAGTCTCTATGTGATCAACAGAATCAATTAACGTCAAGTTAAGATGTGGTTTTATCTATTGAAACGCTAATCAAAGAAAGTGTACGGTCGCGGACAAAAATATTTGCCATCTTTCAGGCCTGTCATTATATAACACGGCTGTTGTTAAATCAACTTTTGCAAAAGAGACATGTTATTAAAAAGTCATTTCTGTCA
Source organism: Oegoconia quadripuncta (assembly GCA_949316235.1). Taxonomy (NCBI): domain Eukaryota; kingdom Metazoa; phylum Arthropoda; class Insecta; order Lepidoptera; family Autostichidae; genus Oegoconia; species Oegoconia quadripuncta. Next base: position 5,604,288 of record OX438753.1, on the reverse strand, counting down.
TTTATGCGGAAAAAGTTTATGTTGGGATTACTGGGTGAGCCCGTTTAAAGCTACACCCAGCGACGTAATTCTGCGTCATAGGGCAATTTTTACAAAAATATTTGACAAAAGTACAAATAAAAAAAAATATAAAATAGTTTATTTTGCACCATTTTATGTCTTACAGAATATTACAATTTACGATGATAACAAAAGGTATCGAGAAAGAACATGAAAACGTTTTATTCATTTGAATTTAATGTAAATGTAATGACTTTCTTATTGTATTGTAATATGTATTGTATTATAATAAATTGCCTTTGTTTAGCGTACCCTCCCATTCTACTAATTACTGTCAAAACTCTGTACTTACTCGATTGGCCCGTAACTATAATACTAAATCCGTTTATATGCACTAAGAGAAAATTCACTAACAGTATTATTAACTCGCTGCTCACAAAGTAACACTCACGCGCTTAAAGACCTAGTATTACTGTAACTATATTTTTTCCCTGAATTCTCTCGTAGAGCTCAGGTGACTATAGTGGGTTGCTAAATGCCATCCTGGATTGTTAGAGGAAACAACAAAATCATTAAGATAACGTACGACTACTGTCATTTTGGCAACGTTATTCCACGACGTTCTGAGTTACGCTGGGGTTTTGGTCGACTTCACAGCTATGGTAGGGGTTGTCGCAATATTGTGTAAAATAAAATATATTCGTATCTAGGTATGTGTATATGTCGTTATTACCTATATGTATGTATGTGTATTTAATATATATAATTATATAATATGTATCCCTGTATGTATATCTGTATTATATTTGGAATATAAGTATGTGTACGGTATGTATATATGTGTATAATCAGTGGATGACTGTTATTGGCTTCCAGAATAGTATAGTTTAACATTCATGTTATAAATTATATAAAGCTGTTGTTATCCCAAAAACAATAAAATAAAATAAATAGTAATGATTTTACATAGTGTCGTTTAAATGATATGCTAATTTAAATTCTACTGTGGATTTTAATGGTTTTCTGGACTACGTTAGAAGCTTACATTGGGTTGGGACAGAGAGCTATCTAGCAGTCCCCAACATGCTGTATTTAACTAAGAAAAACCTGAAACACGTCTACCAAAATTCATACTTCATATGGGTTTAACTTTAACCGCTATTTAAGACACTGTTTAACTAAACACGTGAATTTTAGTTGATTAATCAAACGTTTAATTATAGACTGACTTAATATTTTTCAAGGTAGGATTTCCCATTACAGGTTCTGCTCACAATTTTTATAAATCTTCACTTCACTCATCACTTTTGGATCGAACTTTGTCCATTTTGTACCTAAAACCAAAACCTACATAGGCGTGCAATACTAATACAATTTGCCTGTATTTCTTGTGTTACGAACTAGGCAATAAACTCAGAAAATAGGTACTATACCCATTTTAATAAAATTTTCACTTGTCTATAGCTATAATCCGACCACAGATAATGATGTAGGGGTGATTGGTCATGGCGGTGGCAGAAAATCAAAAACATGTAATGACGTTTTTGTGGAAAAAACCAGAAATACATTCGAGTAGTATGACGGTGAAGTTGCTGGTGTATAATCGAGTTTTTGGCAATAATTGTTTATGTAATGGAAATTTGTTATACGTTATTTTAATTGGCAGAATTGTAGAAGGTACTTTACGAGTTATTAATTCACAATACAGGGAATCCCGGTGATATGTGCGAACAAATTGTTGTTATTCTAGACAAACAAATAAATACTATTTTTTCACTTATATGTAACTAAATTGCACTACTGAAAATACGGACAGTAGTATGAAGATTTATCTATCACATATAGTATTAATGTTTTTCATACTTTAGGATAACACTTCTGGAATTCAATATGCAGAGCTTTCAGATGTACTCGACAATTAGGATATTATTTGTGCTAACCCACTTAATTATTCGTAGTGATGATAGGTTTGCATGGAAGAGATAAGGCCGCCTAATTTGTAGTTTCTATAAGATAATATACCTTCCTTATTTAAACAATAAAGAGTATTTGATTGAAGATTTAAGTATTTGGTACCTAACCCTTTCCTTTGCTCTCGAGTGTGCAACCATAAAAACAACAAATAATCTTCCCACATAGATTAATAGGTGTGGTACCAAATCGACCGCACAGAGAGCACCGCAGGGGTTATCATATTGACGCAGTTGGGGTGCTGATAATGATGATAACCACACACGTCTGCTTCGAGTCAGAGCTGATAAGAGGCATCGGCTATCACCCCCAAACGTAGCTATAAAATGGCAAAGTAAATAAACTTGACCTAACAGGAGTAAAATTCTAATGAATGAACAGTGTGCAATGTGTGAGTTTTGCTTCTTTTACTATCGCGTTATGTCTACGTGAAAAATACCTGTAAAGAAAATAGTTTTATGAATTATCCGCTAGGCGTCGTATATTTCTTCATATTTCATATACTTATTCCGCCGTCACCCTTCCATCTTCGGACCACTAGGCGTGGGGAGGGATTTCACCCGTATATAGTTAATATATATAACTCAAAGGTGACTGACATAGTGATCTATCAACGCCCAGCCCAAACCACTGGACGGATCGGGCTGAAATTTGGCATGCAGGTAGATGTTATGACGTAGGCATCCGCTAAGAAAGGATTTTGATAAATTCTACCCCCAAGGGGATAAAATAGGGGATGAAAGTTTGTTGTTTGTATTTTGATAAAATCTTCCACGCGGACGAAGTCGCGGGAGGAAAGCTAGTAGTTAATATACCTAACATTCACACTAAGAAGTTCGATTCTTCATTCATCATCTGAACAGCCAAGGCATGGAACTCCCTTCCGGCGTCAGTCTTTCCTGAAACCTACAACCTTGGGATCTTTAAGAGCAGAGTGAATATGCATTTACTGGAATCGCGTGCTTCATCTTCGACCACATCGTCACTTTCCATCAGGTGAGATTGTGGTCAAACGCGAATCCAGTCAATCAATTAAAAAAAATATATAAATCGTTACGGGACCATAAATGCTGTTGTATAGTTTTAGATATCATCATCATATCAGCTACAGGAAGTCCACTGCTGCACATAGGCCTCCCCAATTTTCCAGAGCGATTGGTTGGAAGCGACCTGCATCTTGACTTGACTTTATTAATTTGGACGAAATAATCGTCTCAAAGTGAAAGTAGAGAGACGTGCTCATTACTTCACCGACAAGAGCATAGCTGTTAAATTGAAAAAGAATCGTCTCAAAGTGTTCGTGGGTAAAGACAACACGATTTAAGAAAAAAGTACAATTATTACAAAAAAAACGACTGAATCGATTTTAACAACCTGTTTGGTGTAGTGGTTAGAAACTGACTGCTTTGCCAAGAGGTCGCTGGTTCGAATCCCGCCAGGGGCATATGTTTGTATGAAGAATACAGACATGTGTTCCCGAGTTATGGATGTTTTTAATTTATATATGTATTTATATACAAAAAAAATGTATTTGTGTAGTTTATCAACCATCTGGTATCCGTAACACAAGCCTAGATGCCTACTGTGGATCTAGATGGCGCTGTGTGTATGTGTAAAGATATATTTTTTTAATGACATTTCTATGGTACTAATTAAGGACTATCCCCTTTAGTGACATTCACTTTGTGGGTATGGACGTTCTTCGCTGCGCTTACTAGGGCGTGGTCCCACTCAAGTATGCGAATGTGATAAACCAACATAATATAAGTGACTGACTGCAATTAACATAAAAAATTAGGCTAACCATTAATAAGTGGAGTGATACTGATAAAACACAAAACACCTAATTATTTCAATTTCTCCAATAACACAAGACAGATAAAGCATGACAATTTGACTGCTTATTTCCTGTGTAACTCTTACATAAATTAAAGATCGGCATACAATATATGTACGCACCCGATATTAGAGACTGGCAAAGGATTGGAGATACCATTCAATTACCTATTGTAATAAATATTGTTAAAACTTCTCAAAGGAATACCTAGTTCTGTTGTCAGTGAAGAGACACTAACCAACGTTCTGAGGCATGTTAGAATGTCCGCCACGTGGACTGGAATCGTTAATACATTCTTTATTCCCATAAGTAGCACTATTATAAGTCAATATTTTTAAATATTCAAAATGTATCTTCATTTCCTGCATTCGATCCTTCAAGTGAGAGGCCATTAGATCGAAAGCTTCACTAAGGTAAACGTAACTCAAGAAAAGCTTCATTTAAGAAGGAGCGCTCAGTATCAACGCAATCAAAAGTTTTTGAACAGTCGCTGAAAATACCTCTATCTGAGAAATGCGATTGCTTCCAAAAGCAGAGACATGCTAATTTTATTTATTAAGTTAAGAAATTTACCGCATGTGTTATGTTATCTATCTCTGTACAGACGTCCCGCCTGCGTAGCATGACAAGGTTTGTCGCACGCGACGTACGAGTGAGAGTGGGATATGTATATTTCGTCCAAACGAATGAGCGGGACAAATATTATCGCGCGCGACATAAACGTTTATCGCGCCTGTCATCCTACGGGGGCTGGTCTATATAGATATAAAACTACATACTTCGCTATCGTGTACTATATTAATACTGTGCTATCGTGCCGTAAGCTTCACACTTGCGCTTGATTGAAAGTTCTGAGATGTCTTTACGTTCTTTGACCTTCAACCTATCATTTATTAGTAGGTATAATGTTTATATTAATGTAAAACTCTAACCACTGTACCAAAACGTTGCGGGTTCGAATCCCGCTAGGGGCATATGTTTGTATGATGAATACAGACATGTGGTCCCGAGTTATGGATATTTTTCAATTCTATATGTAATTATTTACAAAAAAAAAAGTGTAGTTTATCAACCATCTGGTATCCATAACACAAGCCTCTAGATGCTTTGTGGAGCTAGATGGCGCTGTGTGTATGTGCAAAGATATTTATTTATTATTTATTTATATTATACTAGCAGCTGCCCGCGACTTCGTCCGCGTAGACTACATGAATCAACACTTTATTACTTTCCCACGGGAATACATTCAGCAGAAAAATTACCATGTAGAGTTTATCTCAAACAGGAAAAGACCCTGGGCAGATAACAGGTATGTGGAACCATGTTGATGTTTTGCCAGGTAAATGAATTAAGACATGGATCCATTAAAAGATCTTTCTATTTATTAAACTACTTTATATTTATTAAAGTAAGTAGTTTATATTTATTAAAGTACTTCCTTATAAACAACATTTTTTGCCATGTTTGAAGGTGGTAGCAATAGAACCAAACTTTGAGGTGAACTTACACGGGAGCATGCCACATAGAACTGACCGTGAGAGAAACAGTCCTGTCGTAGGTCTACTCCGGCGAATTTGAGAGTTTGCCCCTGCGACTTATTTATTGTCATGGCAAAACAGACCTTTAGTTGAAACTGAAGCCTTTTGAATTCAAAGGGAAGATCATTTGGTATTAATGGAATACGCGGTACAAACACTGTTTCTCCCTGAGCAGGTCCTGTTAAAATAGTGGCCTCCACTACGTTCCGGTGCAAAGCCTTGACTTGCAACCTAGTACCGTTACAAAGTTTGGGTGGCTTTAAATTTCTCAATAACATAACCGGTGCACCCACGCGTAGTAAAAGTCTGTGATATGGCATACCCGGTGGGTTCAAAGTGTTCAACTCACCCTTATCTCATTCTCTAACCCCAAGGGGTTAGCTTCAAAACAAATGGCATTTTCGTAATCAACGTCCCAAAAAACCTAAATAATGACACCAATATTGACTTTTTTGGTATCAACCCCCACCCCTATCTCAACCCTAGAGGGTTAACTTAAAATAAATGTCATTTTCATAATCAACATCCCATAAAACCTAAATAACGACACCAATATCGATTTTATGGTTTTAACCCCCCTTTCACAACCCAGGGGGTTGAATTCGAAAAATCTCAAAACACGTAATTAGCTTATTTGTTCCTAGGAGTACTCTTGCGAAGTTTCGATTCGAAAATAGTCGAAATGTCCAAGCTATACTGTTTCTTCATACAAACTTCCCACTCCTGTTTCACCCCCTTAAAGGGTGAGTTTTGAAAAATCCTTTCTTAGTGCTCCCCTAGACCTCGTAAGGAATCTACGTGCCAAATTTGGAAATTCTATTCACCCCTTTGACTATGACTATGACTTTGACTAAAACTTTAACTATGACTTTGACTATGACTTCGACTATGACATTGACTACGACTTTGACTTTGACTATGACTTTGACTATGACTTTGACATTGACTATGGCTTTGACTATGACTTTGACTATGACTTTGACTATGACTTTGACTTTGCCTATGACTATGACTTTGACTATGATTTTGACTATGACTTTGACATGACTTTGACTATGAATTTTACTTTTCGACTTTGAGTCTTCGACTTTGAGTCTTCGACTTTGAGCCTTCGACTTTGAGCCTTCGTCTTTGAGCCTTCGATTTTAAGCCTTCGACTTTGAGCCTTCGACTTTGAGCTTTCGACTTTGAGTCTTCGACTTTGAGTCTTCGACTTTTAGCCTTCGACTTTGAGCCTTCGACTTTCAGCCTTCGACTTTGAGCCTTCGAATTTGAGCCTTCGTCTTTGAGCCTTTGACTTTGAGCCTTCGACTTTGAGTCTTCGACTTTGAGCCTTCGACTTTGACTCTTCGACTTCGACACCAATTTGAATTTGTGATTTTAACCCCTGCCACTATCGCAACCCGTAAGGGGTTAGCTTCAAAATAAATGTCATTTTCGCAATCAACGTCCCAAAAAACCTAAATAACGACACCAATATAGACTTTTTTGGTATCATCCCCCACCTCTATCTCACCCCTAGAGGGTTGGCTTAAAATAAATGTCATTTTCATAATCAACATCCCAAAAAACCTAAATAACGACACCAATATCGATTTTATGGTTTCAACCCCCATTTCACACCCCAGGGGGCTGTTTTTCGAAAAATCTCAACTCACCCTTATCGCATTGTCTAACCACAAGGGGTTAGCTTCAAAATAAATGTCATTTTCGCAATCAACGTCCCAAAAAACCTAAATAACGACACCAATATAGACTTTTTTGGTATCATCCCCCACCCCTATCTCACCCCTAGAGGGTTGGCTTAAAATAAATGTCATTTTCAAAATCAACATCCCATAAAACCTAAATAACGACACCAATATCGATTTTACGGTTTTAACCCCCATTTCACAACCCAGGGGGTTGTTTTTCGAAAAATCTCAAAACACGTATTAGCTTATTTGTTCCTAGGAGTACTCTTGCGAAGTTTCGAGTCGAAAATAGTCGAAATGTCCAAGTTATACTGTTTCTTCATACAAATTTCCCACCCCTGTTTCACCCCCTTAAAGGGTGAATTTTGAAAAATCCTTTCTTAGTGCTCCCCTAGACCTCGTAAGGAACCTACGTGCCAAATTTGGAAACTCTAGACCCAGCGGTTTGGCCTGTGCGTTGATATGTCAGTCAGTCAGTCAGTCAGTCAGTCAGTTTCTTCCTTTATATATTTAGATTATGATCCACTTTCTGTTGCAAGTATCCAACCGCCACTGTCAATGATCTACAACATGCTCTTCTTTTTAACCCCCGATGAAAAACGACGGATGTTATGTATTTGACGGCGATGTGTGTGTGACCAGTCTCCGTTCAGAGGGCGGAGTGTGAGTTTTGTTTCTACTTAACTTTACTACCGCGTTCACGTTTACGTGACGATTTCTATGAAGAAATGTGCAGCGCCTCTAGGGGATAGTTTGCAAAACGATTTTTTTCATAGATACTTTTTGCGTAAACGCGAACGCGATGGTAAAGTTAAAAACGAGACAAAACTCGCACTTCGCACACAGATGTATCTGAGTAAAGCGTGATCCTATTTGAGTGTAGTCCTTTTTACTCGACTGCCCAAGGAAGGAGGGTAATGCTTTTCGAGTGTATGTATGTATTTCGGTCCCTTTGGCGCATCCTGTAGCTTAAACGGTTTGACCAATTTCGAAGTACATGGTGTCGTTAGATTCGTCTTGGTACCCGGAGTGTCATAGGATACATTTATGGTAAAAAATCCAACATGGCGTCCGCAATACAAAATATGTTGTCGGGTATTTGGTTTTTAATTTAATTAATTATTATATTAAAAAGATTAAACCAGGGGAAAGGTTAGCTTGATTAGTTATATGTTTGATGAAAATCGGTTAAGCAATTTCGTAGATATTTATCTTATAATGCAGTTGGTTGATATATTTGGATGATATCGTTATAGTCTTTCGCGAATTTTCTAAATTTTCAAACATGACGCTAACAAGCTTACTTGAGGATAATGTTTAAGCCGTCTAGAACTATAACTATCCCCGGCTTGTTTCTGGCATTCAGTCTATCAATTCTCTGGGATATAACTCTCTGTTGATCGATAATATCTACGTCATATTTCAGGGCTAAATCGGGTTAGTGGATAAAGAGATTTGCTCGCATTCACAAACAAAACTAGCCATGAGTTCTCTGAAAGTTGGCCAGAGTCCCGAGGGCTGAGTTCGAATCTACGGAGTAGTCAAACGCGTATCCAGTTAATAATAAAAAATATATACATGCTGCTGCATGTGCTAAAATGTTAAATTGTCAATATACCTATCTAAAATTTAGTAATACTAGAATTTATGTTAGAACTGTGAATGGATAATGTACTCTTACTTTATTACCTGTGTGTACGATAAATCGGACCCATTATCGTAGTGTAGACGTAATAGTGCGACTTAATTCTATAGAATCAAAATGGAAATATTTCTTTCCAACTACTTTATTGTCCCATGACCAACGATCAAGTTCCAGCAGAATACCAGTGTTTTGTCCACCTCGGGCAAATCCACACACTGAGCCTTTTTGTATACTGCGGCACACACATAATATTTGACGTTTCTGTACTTGTATTTTATTGTTTTAGTTGGATCTTTGTTTACATCGATGTAAATAAGTGCTAGATAGATTAGTATCTATCTAGCATTTATTTATTGGTTAGTTATTATATTTATTTATTTTTTACATCGATGTAAACAAAGATCCAACTAAAACAATAAAATACAAGTACAGAAACATCAGATATTATGTGTGTGCCGCAGTATACAAAAAGGCTCAGTGTGTGTTCATTCAGTACTGAATAACGGAATGAGAAATGGCATGTAATCTCATGTGTTTTTTAGAATTCTGGGGTGGACACCTTCCTCAAAGGCCGGCAACGCATCTGTGACCCTTTTGGTGTTGCGGGTGTCCATGGGCGGCGGTGATTGCTTTCCATCAGGTGACCCGCATGCTCGTTTGCCGCCCTCTCATACAAAAAAAAAAAAAGAAAATTTACATAAGGTCTCCGTGAATAAAACAGCCATAAATCTATCAGTAGACTAGAAGATGTTGAGTCAATCAATAATGTAGTGACGCAAGAGGAATTTATAAAGCACATCTACATCATCCATCTTCCTAAATCTCTGGCAGTGTAAATTTACAAAATATTCAATCACACTTGTCAAATGAAATGGAATATCATTACCCGGACAGAATACCTAATTTGAGCCATCTTATCTCAAGCAGCTGGATTACATGCAACGAATTTATTGACAAATAAATGTATTTCTTTGCATGAGAACTTTGGTATGAAGTAATTATAATGAAGCTTCTAATTAAAAACTCCTTAGATTTCCCATCAAGTATAAAGTTTCGTGAAAATCGTCCCAAGCATTTTAAAGAAATTTTAATAATAAATCTAGTTTTGATCTGAGGCCCCTTAAATTCTTTTGCGTAAACAAACAAAACAATAGTGAAAAAACGATGGAACTTCTTGGAAATAATTATTTTGAGAAATGTTGACGTAGCCAATTCCTTTCCACAAATGAGTTTGTATGAAAATCACTTTTATTGTGAAAAGAAATCCTATTATACATATATTAATAAACAATTATTTGTACAAAATAAAACGTATTGCCCATCAATCATGGTCGTATGACCATATAACATTACTTTAGCTAAATACTGTATAGAAAAGTTATATTTACAAAGATAAATTGAAAATTTTGAAAGTATCATCAAGATACAAACAAACTGTGTTACAAACTAAGGCACGTATTAATAAACAGTTCTCAAGATTGAGATGACATTAGTTTGATGCTTGAGAAGCTGTTGCATATTAAAACAGTATAAAAAAACAGTTTTGAGACTGAGACGCGAACGCAATCTCAAGAACGGTTTATTAATACGAGCCTAATTATCCCTCAAATGGCTTAACCGTTTTCCATGAAACATAACCATCTCGCAAACACCAGGTTTCAAAAACGAAAACCTCTTTCAAATCGGTTCAGCCGTTTTGCTACAGACAGACTTAGGCTTCAAACTTATTAACCGACTCCAAAAAAGGAGAAGATTCTACGTTGATCAAAATGGATTTAATCAAATCTAGATAAACAAATAAATAAATATCCTTGGACATACACACAATGCATCTGGTTCCATTTTAAGCAACTATAAGCTTGTGTTATGGATACCAGATGGTTGATATACTACATAAATTCATTAGATTATTAGATATAAATATATTACGGAAACTATGTCAATAAAAACCTATAGCTAAAAACAAAAGATTAAACCTAAATAAAATACTGATTATAATATTAAATATATTTATATTTAAATAAAAAATTTCTCCCAGATCTTGCACGGCCGGAAGGGTCCCGAGTAAGCTAGCGGCATTGCCTCGTTGAATAGCAATGCTTATCCTATGCGCTAAATAGAGACCAGCTTCAGCAGCAGAGAGACTTCGATCTATACATATAGATTTAGATACATATGTTCACCCATATTTTCGTCATATGTTATCCGATTTTGATGATTGACTGAAGTTGTTTGTTTTACCAAATTTTTAGCGGGTCAATCATAACATCGCTCTTTGAGTAATGGAATAAAATTACTTCGCTAAACACTGTGTAAGTGCATAGAAAACCATCCATGACCATATCCCTTAACATTCAAAGTAGGAAGGTTAAGTACCATTCCTTTCTATTATATATTTATTCCGTTCGTGCATTCACACATACACTACCAAGTAAATGTATCCTCTTGTTTAATTTGTAGGTCGATGATAATAATAGGTACATTCATTTAGTACAGTCAACAGTCTAGCTACCAGGCTGTGGAGGATAAAGGCAGCAGTCGGTCCAAAGAAGGGTAGGTCCCACTTGACACTCCCTTAGTATTTACGAGAATATAGAACAACGGGTGGTTAATCTTGTGTTGAGAAACAAAAGCAATAAATATAAATATCTTTGAACACACACACAGAGCCATCTAGTTCCACACTAAGCAACTAGGCATGTATTAAGGATAATAATAATAAATAAATAATAAATATCTTTGCACATACACACAGCACCATCTAGTTCCACACTAAGCAACTAGGCTTGTATTATAGATACCAGATGGTTGATAAACTACACAAATACATTTTTTTTGGAAATAAAAACATATATAAATGAAAAACATCCATAACTCGGGAACACAATACATGTCTACATTCATCATACGAACATATGCCCCCTAGGGGGATCGAAACAGCGACCTTTTGGTATAGCAGCAGTTTCAACCACTACACCAAACAGGTCGTCAAGTACCAGGAGACCAGATAGTTGATTACACAAATACATTTTATTTTTGTAAATATATTATTAATGTGACAACCATAATTGTACACGTGTCCGTATTCATCATACAAACATATGCCCCTAGCGGGATTCGAACCCACGACCTTTTGGTATAGCAGTCAGGGTTATAAATTACTATACCAAACAATGCGTTGGTACATTGTATAGCAATTTGTTCCATGAGAAGCGGCGTAGGTAGGTAGGTATACATATATTTTCTGTCGGTCTAAAAGTCGCACAATATGCTGTCGACTCTACGTTTAGTATTCACCCTTTATCTTCGTTCTAATAAAGGACATTCTAATGAATCGTAACATTGTACTTAAGGATAGAACAGTCTAGTCTTGTGCCAGCAAAGCTAAGGTCAAGGAAATGCTAAGTGGAATGAGTTTTGTTTCATTTCCATTAAAAGATTAAGTAGGTACTAAGGATAAACTGATATCTATACCTAACGAGATGTAACAATCTCTATGTTTTAATTTTTGACATGGTAAAATACAAGAAGTGGATTCCATTCCCTGTCAACAATATTTTTTTGTTCACCAAAGTACTTATTTCTTATCAAACCGTATCCTACAAATAATTCATCCATAAAAGGCGACCAAACAAACTAAAAGCCACAAATATGAGTCCGCAAAAAGAGAAGACCACTGACTGACCTTGGTCGTCTGACACGAAATGAAAAAGACTATTTAGACTGGTCAACTATCGTATACCTGAGTGCTGGCGCTTACTTTGCTCTGAAGCTGAGTTTATGTATTCACCTGTTAGTTTCAAAAAGGTTTGAAAATATGGAGATTTGTTATCCAATAAATCAGTTAAGTATTAAATTATGATATAAATATCGACCCAGTGGCAACCTAAAGTTTTTATGTGACGTGGTGGCTAGGCCAATAAGTCGGGGGTTTAAAATATATCAACCAATCAAATGGTATCTAGATTTGACTACTGCAACAAAATTTAGTCAAAATATGTAGCCATGAAAATTCAATGAATAGGAATTTATTTGATCTATTTAGCGACATACTACAAACCGGCTAAGCATGCGCAGTTAGGGTACAAATTAACTAAGTTTAGAAATACAAAGTTATTTTTGCAGTGAAGGTAAAATTATTTATTTTAAAACTACTTTAGTTTTTAAAAATAGAACGCAACAGTTTAAAGTAAAGCTAAACTAAAGGACGTAAACGTTATCCAGACCTCCGTTTGGGGCATGGACCCTAACTCACTGGCTGCATTGCCCCGCTGAACAACTAGACTAAGAAGCAGCTTTTTGCAGTTGATTTTCTGTGAACTTACTCATAAATTAGTAAAGCCTACTGTTTCAATTATTAAAAATAGTGATTTAGCTGGTAGACTAGAATGAAGATAACGTGGTGATTCGCCTAGAAAAAGTATTCAAGACCCCCACCGCTTATTATGTTGGGGAGATGCAATTAGCTTGTAAATATATAATTTAGAGGTAACTACTCTTAATTTTTTTTAATGATTTTATTTAAAATCTTTAGTAGGTGTTCCAAATATGCATGATAACAATGCCAAACAGCTTTTAGAGCTAATAGTCTACAAGTAAAACAGCTGTCGTATATAGACAGACATGGAGAAGCTATAACGGTTACTAGTTTGTCACTCTTAAAAGTGCCTACATGTTGTCAGAGATAAGATAGCCAGGCAGTCCCCCAAATAAAATGCAATTTCCGCTCCGGGTCAGTACGCTAAACCGTTGTGCATAAAAAAAAAGCAAAAACTATAATGACACAGAGATTGACCTTAGAGACCTAAATAGTAAAACTACAATAAGGCATTTATTTACTGTCTGTCTGTCGGTAGGCGGGCGGCTGTTAATTCATTAGCAAATAGATATTACAATCAAGGTAATGTGTATGAGGTGCATGATACGTTACGGGAATATTCCGATGAAACTACAGGTAAATAAAGCCATAAAACAACAATGACAACCGGAGCATTTTGTATGTTAATTACTTTTCTGAGTATGTCACGGTGAAAAAGTTTTATAGTCAACAATATTAGCAATAAAACTAGATAAACGGCAAGATATTATTCACTTCACATCTTAGTGTTATTATGCTTAGTAGCCCTTCTGAAGGTGTCGTAGCTATGTTTGTTTAAAGTTCTGATAAAAATATTTAAATTTGAATGAATGAATGAATATTTATTATCACAAACATTCTGATATACAATCTGCTTATGAGTAATGACTTATGAGTTTAAAGAAGTACACTGTTCCCTAGAATATGTTTACAATAGGTAGGTACCTAGGTACTTAAAACTTAAGCAGCAGAAGTTGTGATAAAAGGTGCCAAGTTCAGCTGTGTGCTGTTGTGACATAAGCCATACCAGCGCTGATTTTCAACTTGGTCCTTTTTTGAAAACCGCCACCAAATTTAAACCATATCAGTGTCTCAGTCATTTCTTCTTCACATAACAAGTACATATTAATTCTGTGACACAACAATTTACTGACCTTTGGCTGTTACGCATCATACTACTAATGCAATTATGATATTTCTTACAAACTAGCATGTTCAGACAAAACTTAAAAAGTTTGGATCATCCAACCCCGAATAAAACAATTAAAAACAAAAAAAAAACAATTTGATACCTCTAGGATAATTAATTCGCAAACTTTATCCTGTAATGCGTGGTTCTTCTGTAAAAATATCTAGTAATAGGCTGTCTGGTAGTAACCGCTTATTATAGCAGTAAGATCGACTAATTATACAATTCAAATTTGTTTAACAAATGTAATCCGTATTTCTTGTACTATATTCCGCCAATTTGAACAATTATAAAGTACTAGCTTTCCGCCCGCGACTTTGGCTGCGTGGAAGAACATTATTGCGGGCATGTTTAATTTATCACGCGGAAATTAGTCACTTTATCGGGATAATCTTCTATTTTAATCCAGGGTATATTCTACCTATGTACCAAATTTCATCAAAATCCGTTTATCGATTTCGCCGTTTATCCCATCCAAACTTTAATGTAATGTTTTTCGAGTGTGTGTATGTATGTAGATTTCTATTGTTACTTCCTGTAGCTTAAACGGCTGAACCTATTTTGAAGTGCAAGTCGTCTTGGCCCCCAGCGTGCCATAGGATTCATTTTATGGTAAAAAAACCAATATGGCACCCGCAAAATACAAAATATGCTATCGGGGTTTTTGATTTTTAAATATATAAATAGTTATTAGTTTGTAAGAAGTTCATAGAATCATAAATCAACTGTACAAAAAACATAAGTTTTTAAAATGTATATTCTGACTACATGGAACGCTAATGCGCGTAGTCCAGATAATGTAGGGATTTCATTATTTATAATTATGACATCTAATGAACCATCGTAATAATCTTCCAGAATTTAGAATTATGGAATACAACTACCTACTTCATTAAAATTATTACCAACACTGATAATTTATATACCTATATATGTACTAAATTATCAATGTAGATAGGTATCTACTCTTCCATTCTTCAAGAATATCTATCATATTTTTAGGTACCTACCTACGAGCACATCCAATCAGGGTCAATAATGCTCAGTTCATTCATGCGTAATTAAATTATGCAACTGAAGAAACATTGTGAATGTAAAATTAATATTTCATTATCATATAGTTTATCACAATGACAATAGGTAACGAAATGTGTTACCTACATAGTTTATACATATATAGTTGGGGAAAAAAAATATAGTGAAAGAATTGTAGTCGTATACTTTTGACTTACAATAAAGTGATATCATTATTAAAATAAAAATTACCTTCATTTTCTATGAAACTTTATCATTAATTATATGCCAAGAAAAATTAAACAGTTTAGTTATAATTACAAAATAGGTAATAATTCTTCAATTTAAAAAGTATATACGTACATATGTATAATAGGTAAATGCCGTCTAGCCTATCAGGGATGCCAAAGCATCCACGCGGGTCAAAATCAAAATCAAAAAATGCTTTATTTTGTAGGTACACAGGGTACACTTAAAATAGTCAGATTTTACATTTTTAAAGCTACTGCTTGTTCAAAAGGCAATTTTCCCCTGAGAAGAACAAGCAAGAAACTCGAGAGGTCGCTCTTTTAAAAAAAGGTTTTTATATTACAAAATTATTATTTTATATTATAATATTTCATTATTAATTGTGAAATAGCCTGTTTATGCGAACGGGCTGGTTAAGTCCATGATTGTTTATCATCCAAATAATCTGATATTTTATAATATGCTTTCTTAATAAGTTTCTGTTTTATAGTATTTTTAAATTTATTGAAAGGAAGATTTTGTATATCAATAGGAACTTTATTGAAAAAGCGTATACATAACCCTTTGAATGAATTACTGACTTTGTGGAGGCGACTTATTTCACCTGCAAGTTTATCTTTATTTCTTGTAATGACATCATGTTTATCACTATTTTTCCTAAATGATGCTATATTTTTTTTGACATATATTAGATTTTCAAAAATGTACTGTGACGAAAAGGTTAGAATATTATACTCTTTAAATCTGTCTCTAAGTGACACTGCAGGTCTCAATTGATAAATTGCGCGAACGGCTCGTTTTTGTAAAACAAAGATTGCATTTATATCCGCGGCATGCGGCATTTCCCCACAGCAAGATAGGTCTGGTCCCAAGGTCCCAAAGCAAGGCACGGCTCACTGACCAAGAACCAAGATAGCTCCATCAAGTCTCTTGCCCATCGTCTCTTTACATGCTGTTTGGCATAGAGTGGACAGAACTAAGGTAGTAAATGGAAAATGTCATTCAAGGTGTTGTGAAAATGAAACCTTTACGGCACAATTTCCAGGCAATCCACATCCCGGCCCGGTACCGATCTAACTAATATTATAAATGCGAAAGTTTGGATGTTTGTTTATTTGCTTGTTGCTCAATCACGGCGACACGATTGAACCCTAGATTAAGACATAGGATACTTTTTATCCCGATAAAGTGAGTAGTTGCCGCGGGATAAACAAATTAAACATATCCGCGATAAAGTTATACCACGCAGGCGAAGCCGCGGGCGAAAAGCTAGTTTATTGAAAAATAAACCTTTTTGGCACTTTTATCAAGACATAGACATAGCAAGCTAGTCTTACAAGTACAAATAGGTATCATAGTGGTACCGAACCACTTGCGAAAGTAAACGTCGCTGATTGAACATCAAAGCGCGGAAGCGACCGAAATGTCGAAACGCAACAATTATGGTCAATTGTTCTAACTGCTCTTAACCATTGCAAAGAAATCGACATAATTGTCAATTAGCCCTTTGCATTATTTAGGTATTTTCTGTAGAGCTAAATGTGTGAAAGCCATTTATGATGTTAGTCATTTACGTTGGTTTGCTTTTTTAATTCGAGTATAAACTCGAGAACATAAGTTAATGCTAATGTCAAATCTCAAATCGTATTCCACTTGTAATCTGTTTCTATATTTGTTTTTAGCATATACCAGAGCAGATAATGCCTTTTCACAGAGGTAAGCGTAGCTCAGAGATGATACAGAGAACCCCCATGCGATAGATAATATTTTCATAGTTCCCATAATATATTAGGTCCTCACCTATGAAATTGGCGTTTTGTATGAAGAATTTCATTAAGATAGTTTTCTCCATACAAACATTTTTGATTTTTTTTTTTGGGAACGGCAAATCCAAATTTAGCTAAACTTTGTGTGTATTATCGGATAACATTAAGTTAAGTATAGGCAGCGTTAATTTTTAAAAGTAACCGCTTTATAAAAGTTTCAGCGAATATAAGAAATAATTATGGGAAGCACATGAAAAGAGCTCTGTTCAATTTTTTTTTTATTATGTGATTTTATGATGAAATTAAAAAATATTTCATGTGAAACCTTGAAATAATATTCCATTTTCCAAATAAATTTGGATATAGCTTTGAAAATCGCAGGAATTGGTACATATGATTAACGAAGAAAAAAAAACTCCAATTTCATAGGTAAAGACCCAATATATATACTCGCATATTTCTTAAGCTATTCTACCTCAACAATGTAATAACTTTTGCTGTCACAATTGAAAGTGTTTCAATATGCCGAACCAATCTCTGTTCATCACCGAAAACCAACAAACACAAGACACACCCGAGCACCAACCACCAAATATTATATCAAGCACTTACGTGGAGCCGTAATGTGGCAATGGGGTATACAGCGAAGTGGAAGGTCGTGGCTCCATGCTCCCCACCTGGCAGTAGGTATACGTGATTTTAATTTAGGCTAATAAGGGCAAAATGGGATGAAACCTAGCCAATCTTGCCCAGTACCGCTATCACCAGAAAAGATTGAACTTTTTGCCCATTTCTCTACATCATCCCAAGAATAAATCTATGTTACGTCTCCTGTCCAACGTCTAAAGCAGCATTTGAACGTCCGTGATCTATAACATTTTGCACCAATCAAACTCGAGTACATTCCATCCACAGGACGTCCATTGCACATCATACATCAACATCCTATTATAGTCCCCTACTGGACACAAACCTCTCCCATGGAGTGAATTATATCATTGGAGGTTTTACCCTAATTGCCACGCTGGGCAGGCGGGTTGGTGATGGCAGATTTTTTTGGGAGCTCCGCATTAATGACGCTGCTGCTCATCACTGGTTATGATCACGATATTGTTTTACTCACGAAACACACGTGTTTTTAGTGAGCCCATTTCAGTTCTGAGGCGAATTCACGAGGAATCCAGCGAAAAAAAGTATCCTAATTTTTGCTGAATTTGACTTATGCGCCATTCCCAAAATGTCCTCGAATTTCCTCATAGATTAATACGTTGGTCTTCCTCACTAGACGCCTGACAGCAGCCACATTTTGTTCAGTGATGACCTTTGAGGTCCAACCGACCTTCACAAATCTTAACGTGGAGATAAATATGATCAATTCTAACATGTCACAGATAATACTGTATGCGTCGTCGCGTTCTGGCCCTCAAGTATTTGAAGTTTTTGCCATCGACTTGCTAAGAAGAAGAATGTAACGAGGTGCTTCGCTCCCAAAATCATTTTACACGCTAGCAATGCAATGAAAAGGGACTTTAAAACCATATAAAATAATATAATTTCGCGCTAAACACAAAATTCCATTTTTGATAAAAAAAAGCAGTTGACAAGCAAAGCCAAAAAATGGAAAAAAACTATATAGATATCAACGTTTCGAAATTCAAATATTTATGAGCAGCTCAAACTTTCAGTGTGCCATAAGTACTATGTCAGCCGTATATTGATAACTGGAATAAATTTTAACGAAATTAGGGACCATAGATTACGTGTAATGGTACAGGTAGTAGGTCCAGTGGAGCGGCGTTTAATAAAAAAATAGTAGGTATTTGTCATATTGGCATGTTGTTGGGAATTCATGAACAACCTGCCAACACAAGGGTTACGTTAGAGCCCAGGCACCGGTAGAGTGGTTCGGTAACCTTTACCATCGATATGATCGCAGTAATATGGTTGGTTGGTGGTAGGGCATTTTAAAATGTCCGCCTGGCTAGCTACCACTATCTTATCTAAATCTGCCGCCAAGCAGCAATGCAATAGCATTGTTGTGTTCTGGTTGTCAGACATAAGATAGCCAGTACCCCAAATGTGTTGGGGTTTCCGGGTCAGTACGATTCTACCTTCGACTTCATCGTCACTTAACATCAGGTGTGATTGAGGTCAAGTAAGAACCCGTCGTGCTTAAAAAAAAAATAAAGTTATTAACAGAATGTCAAATGTCCAACAAAAAACTTGCACTATACTATATGTTATATACTGACGGTGCCTGGTCTCGAGTGGAAATATATAAGGCAAGCTTCTCCTACCAGATGGTTTCAGGATGTGTCCTAATGGATCACCACGCCATCAGCCTTAAATACCAGAAGCACACGGCTAGACGCACACACAGTCTTATAGTGCAGTTTAGCCACACACGTAAAGAAACGATACACAATATTAGGTGATAGGTATTTAGTCAACCGTACCGGGAGCAGTTGCAAGAAATAGACAGTATTTATTAACAGAAATAAATAAAAAGGTCCGAGCTCCGAATTTCGATTACTGGCCAACTACTGCTAGTTATTTAACTAACTGTTAGGAGTATTTACCTACTACCTACGAAATGTGATAATATTTATGACAGCTCATTGCGTTCAGAATTCCTACGAGTAACAACAATGCAGCTAGATCAAGATCACTTTCGTTCGAGAACTTCTAGTAGTAGGTAATCTGTGATTCGATTTTAGTTTTTCAAAACATTCATCAAGCGCCATATCTGTAGTCTGTATCCCCTCGACCTTTGGCGATAAATGATTGAAGAGTCTCCGTTATTTACATATATATTCTACACCGAAAATGTTGAGCAGGTAAGCATGTATATAAACTACAATCACAAGTTATGATAATACGGAAACTGTAATAAAATATCAAAATAAATCAAAAGTAATTCACAGACCTGAGCCAAGATAGACAAGTTTTAAAAGTCACGAACTTTTGCAACGTGATTTCAAGTAATTTACTTACTAAATTACTCTAAAACCAGTCCTACACTTCACTAGCCGAGTCAATAACAGAAATATTGGCATATTTTATTTCACGAATACTATAAACTCCGATTAGGTGATTCGATTAACTGTTACTAAATCGGAGTCTACGATATCGTAATTGATAACGAAGACACGCCCATTTTAGATTTGATATTGCTTAGACGTTTCTTGTGTCGGTTTGGGCGAGTCAATGACCGCTTATCTACATTTGCGAAGATAATGGGTGACAATGTAGCTTTATAGAAGAGGTTATAAGGTCGGGTCACAAGGAAAAAGGAAAGGACGGTCAAGTACGAGTAGGTCTCGTGTCTTGTGGGTTCCGTACATAACATCACCAACCTTTTTAACATGTTCAGCGACACACGACGTCTAAGACGTCATAACAATTCTATTGTTTCTGATGCTACTGGTGTGAACGTGTTAAGCCAACATACCTAAATAGTGTTTAGTTACCTAGACGATCTATATTAATGTTTTTGGCTCGTAAGAATTCCACATTGATTTTGTAATTAACAGTATTCATATATTACTCGAGGTACCTGCCATTGAGCCAAATTTCAAAATTCTGAAGCACCGGGAAGTTTTGATGATGTCAGTAGGACTTTGAGTATGAAAATACGCTTGGAGAGGTCGTATCGTTTTGTTGCGTTACACTATATACTTAATTTTTTTACATCTGTATAATGCCATAGACCTTAGTATCAACGTACCACTAGCCGTTTTTGAGATAAGGGTCCTTGACCCACGGAAAGAGACACTGACAATAAAGTTATCGTGTAAGGGTTTCATTTTTCCAAAATGAAGTGAGCATCCCTAAAAGTGAGATAATGAAAGATGTCAACAAGGCCAAATTCGATTAAGAAAGAGAGGTACTCGGATAAGAAATACTTCCAATGCCTATCTAACAAACCGCTGATGTTTTTTCAGGTCAAAGTCGCATAGTTTATTATAGAATACAATTGCATTCGTAAGTCTGCAGCAATTGACAATGGGAACTGATAAACCTCCCTATTCCAAAGCAATTTGCGTAGATAGTATGACGTCACTCAATAGCATTTGAATTTGTAGGCTTGATATACATACATACATGTCACGCCTGTTTCCCGTAGAGGTAGGCAGAGACCACAGACTTCCACTTAGGCTTGATATAACTTCTTATTATCTACCTACTTTTATTCATTGTTTATATATTTATTATTTAAATGCTGAATATGTGTATGTGTGTGTAACACAGCGTCTGCCTGTGGCACCTTAGCTCTTAAACGGATGAACAAATTTGGATGTGGTTTTTTTTTGTTTGTAAGCAGGTTTTCTAGTGGTATTTCTTAGCCATGATTGATGAAAATCGGTTAGCCATTTTGAAAATTTTTACTGTGTAACATATTTAGTTTCGTCTATTTCAGACACTTACATCTTAATTCCAAACTAAGCAAAGCTTGCACTATGGATTTATCTGGATGATTTTTCTGAGGTTTTCTAAATTATCAATTTATATTGACTAGATTTCCATCAAACGTGGTAAAGTAAAACCACAAGCTCTTCAGAATGAAAAACCGCTTTCAAATGGGTTCAGCCGTTTTGGCACTACAATACCATAGACAAACATATATAGACTTCAAACTTATAACACCCGTCTCTTTCGTTAGGGGTTAAAAATGAGCTGTGAATTGAGCTGTAATCACGCGGAATACTTAATATAGTTCTCGAGGCGTAAGCTCAGCTTTGCATTTGTGTGAGTGACGTCAAGCTGCTAGCGGTACAAGAGGTGAAGTGCGGCATGTGCGCGGCAAGGAAGCGACGCGCAGCGGACACGCCGCGCCTCAGGCCGCGTTTAAACAATGCGCGGGACGCGCTGCGCCACAAGCCGTATCTCTATCTGTGTGCACTCACACAAATGCAAAGCTGATCTTACGCCTCGAGAACTGTAGTACTAATGTACTGCCACATATATAGTTGCATGGCCACAAACAAAACCAGGAAGCTGAGCGAGTTGGAAACTGAAAAATAACGAGTGATTTTAGCACCCCCTGATATGGAAATCTAATTTAATATCCATGGATATCTTCCATGTCAAAATTTAATTTACATCTAACGCAGGAAATGTGCACCATTATAACGATCCACATTGGCATTAAATTATTGAATGACTGACTTAACCATCTGCCTATGACAATGTAGGTACAATATTGTGACGTAATACAGATGTGAACGTAAATTAAAATTTTACAATAATTGGTGCTGTGGGAAGTGTCAGACTAACGGTTACGGGTTCGAATTCCGCTAGGGTTAGCTAAGTATTTGGTGATAAATATTATTTTACTAGCTTTCCACCCGCGGCTTCGCCTGTTTTTTTCGCAGGAACTTGTTTATCTCGCAGGAACTACTAAACGGAAAAAATATCCTATATCTATATTCTATCTAAATCACAGAATTAATATAGTACTATATACCAAATTTTATACACATCCGTTCATCCGTTTGGCCGTGATATAATTATTTATGGATGTTTATGCGATATCTAAAAATGCATTAAAGTTGTCAAGTGGAGACCACACACCGGCAGGCGCAGCGTAAGAAGATGGACAGACGACCTTATGAAGGTCACGGGAAATCGCTGGATGCAAGTCTCTATATAGGATTTTAATGGCTATATAGGATAGGAATGGGCGAGGCCTATGTTCAACAGTGGACGTCCTTTGGATGATATGATGATGATCCGATATCTAGTTTCCATACAAAATGACATACATCAACTTAAATCAATAATTACTTTCATATGTGAAATTTTCACTTGAAAATAATTAGTACAAAACAACCTACTTCAATAGGTAGGTCTAACCAACTTATTTATTCACTACATCCAGAGTGCATGTAATCGCCAAAAATCACCCCACCCTAGATAAATTATCAAAATGGATCCTCGCCTCACAGACGAAGGGGTTTTTTTGCGACCGGACAATTTTTCTTACTATGTAGAAAGTGTGGAATTCTATGCAATATACCTCTAATAACTTACGCTGAGGGCAAAAAATTCCTGGGGAGAAAAAGCCTCAAAAACACATTTAATCTAAATGACTTCGTTACTTTTGTTGTTCTATTTATGCGACATGTATATTTCGAAGGCTAATTAATTATGTAAAACCGTATATTATGTTCTCATGTTAGAATTGTCACTAAAATATTTAATAACTTGCACTACATATAGCGGCAGAATTTTATTCCTTTGGGCATTATTTAAGCATAATTTTTTGTATATTTTTAAAATAACTGAATTCCATTGTGAAGATTCTGCAAACTACCCCCAAAAATGTGCACGCATTGAATGAGAACCTACCTAATTTTAAGACGGATAAAATGTTAAACACTGTCTACTTACATTTTAATGATCATTTAGGATAGATATGGATTAATGAATGTCATACAATTGAACATTGTCACATGTCCACGAGAGCACTGACACTATCATATTAATTAAAGCAACATCTTTGTTATGGTCAACAATATTAAACTAAATTGTTTGACAAATTAAATGTTACAAACCATAAAGGGCACAATGTATCCATTGTTTTATATTTTTGACAAACGAAAACTGAAATAAACAATAATTAACCAGAAAAAAGGAACTATAAAATATAACTAACAACGAGTACATACAGGAAGAAATATCGTGACGATTTATTTAAGTACTTAGATACAATAGCTATAATGAATAATTATTAAGTTCAAAAACGAAAAAATCCGACAGTATATTATGTTGCAGACGCCATGTTGGTTTATTAGCACAAATTGTATCCTATGGTACTCCAGGTATCAAGACGAATCTAACGACACCATGCATTCAAATCAGTCAAGCCGTTTAGGTTACAGAATGCGCAAAAAGGAACGGACATGCATACATACTGCATACTTCCATACATACTTACATACATACACTCGAAAAACATTACCCTCCTTCCTTGTGCAGTAAAAGTCAGTACTTATCTCGTGTGGGCTCACAAACCTTACAAATTAAATTTACCGTAACAGACACATTTCTGATTGTTTTAAACATCCTAATGCTAATATGCATACATATATAGATAAATAGCCTATTTCCTTAAATCTCAGTAATATATCTCGAATTATATTTTCACGTTTATGAAACAGAGTCTTGATGTTAATTGAAGATGAATTTATCACGATTTTACATCCAATATGTTTACAATAAGTACCATGAAATATTCATCAATTCGTCATACACACATACAAATAATACATAAAGTGACGCTTGCATATTGTTCCTGTCATGTGACTGCTTATCTATGTTTTTAAGCAGATATAAAACGAGCGAGATGAATGGGTAATGGAACACGTACCTACCTACTATCGAGCTTTGAATTTAAAATGAGAAACTCTTGGAATATCGTCTCATTTTCATAATCCAATTACATTTTATACTAGATACGTGTGGCACACTGAAGGTTATTATATCATATTATCATACTCATAAACAAAACACTTTATAAATAATTGATAATACGCATATACATATCCATTATATGAGTTTTTTTTTACCGTAAGAAAAAAAATTGGGCAAATTAGGTATGTTAAATAGAATTGGCATAGTTATTTATTTATTTTTTTCAAAACTACTTATATAATAAAGCTTTAATTATGTCATTTGACGGTCGCATTTGTGGCCTATTCCACACAATTACATAATTTAATTAAATAAATAAAAAAAACTTGGAGAAAATATAAGTTCCAAATAAATTTCACATGACAGGAACCCTAAGAATCACGCCAGTCGCATATCAATGTGTTTTTGAAAAAATGTCAATAACTTCTATTTCACTTACCTAATATGCCCCATTTTTTTCCTTACGGTAAAAAAACTCATTCGGTGTATAGGTATTACTAGTCACATGAAATAAAGTTATTTACTAATAAAACAAACTAAACTAGTCACAGAATTAATATAGTATGACTAAGTACTTGTACATGTACTACCTGTACACGAAAAGTGTAGAATATAGAAAACTAGAAAAGTTGAATATTTATATTGTTTTTATCACAATATTGTACGTTACCTTTTTGACCCTTTCAAACCATATTCCAAAACTTGAGGACTAAGATTTTCACGAAAAAAATCAACCAAGAAGGCAGTTACTACTCTTAGTAAATGTCAAATTGGTAATTGATTATTATCATTAATACTTACCTAAGTAATGAATGTTATATATGTTAAAAATAATGTATAAGTTAAGAGGCTTTACTCCGTCCAGTGGCGCCTTTTGGATAAATTAAAATTTCTAAATACAGAATAAATTAAAAAAATCGAGATACCTAAATTAATACTTAAATAGCTTTGATGGGGGTGTGGCAGTTTTTATCAAGAAATTCTCGAAAATAACGGCATTTATGTATTATTTACAATTAGCTTTTAGACTTTTCGAGTGCAGATCAGTACATTTTTTTGATTTATTCTGTATAAGAAATCTTAATATATCCATTGGGAGCGCCACTGGACCGAAAAAACCCTCTTACGTATTAGAAAGTATTATTATAATGTAGGTATACTTATTACACACAATCACTAACACACAAGTGTTGTCTAACTCGACAATCACGACACGAACAGGAGTGATGCACTTTATTTAACAAACACAATATTAATTCAATAACTTTATGCGATAACCATTTATACATAACATTACAAGTAGTTTCTATCACTAAAGTAGGAAATTATATTTCCATTTATATTGTACGAATACAATTTCTTAGATAAAGAAATTTCGATTACCCATAGTAAATCATTCTGAAACCACTTTTAGTATGGAAGTAAGTAAGTAAAGTAAGTAACCGCCTCTGTGGCTCAATGTGAACAACATTGGGTTTACGATTCAGAGGTCGCGGGTTCGATCCCCAGCGGGGTACATGTTTAAGTACTCGGTTTGGTTGGTGGTAGGGCATTTTAAATATCCGCCTGGCTAGCTACCACTTTCTTATCTAAATCTGCCGCCAAGCAGCAATGTTAATAGCATTGTTGTGTTCCGGTTGTCAGAAGTAAGATAGCCAGTCCCCCAAATGTGTTGGGGTTTCCGGGTCAGTACACTTCCACCATCGACCTCATCTTCACTTAACATCAGGTGTGATTGAGGTCAAGTACCAACCCTTTGTTCATTAAAAAAAAAAGTCCAACAATTTCCGCCTGAATTCAGCCGAATTATAGCCGTAGTTTCTAGTGGAAATTGCTCGTACTCAGGAGTGGGGTCACCAGCCGAAAATTGTTAGTCTTTCATACTAAAGGTGGTTTCAGATTGATTTAAGGTCGTAATACGTGACGTGTTTATTCTCGTGCCGGACGGAACGGGACGATTTTTTGACATCGTTGCATTTAAAAACATAGCAATAAAATACACGTGGCGAGAAACATGGGCGGAACGGGACGGCAATAGAAAAAACATCGTTATGGCATCTTCTTCATCTAATGCTACGGCAACCATTGCTAGTTCTTCAAAAGTAAAATCGAACATTTTGTGCTGAAATATGGTTGCAGCACTAGCACGACTATCGTTGAACACCGTCACTGTACGTATGTTTTAAAACCACTTTCACGTTAGGAACTATACCTGTCCCGTCTCCGTTCCGTCCGAGAAATTACCCGTCACGTATGCTAAGACCTTTACTTTGCATGAGTAATCGCTTTTTTTTTTATTGAATTCGTCTATGGTTCCTTGGGGAATGTTGTTCACAATCAAGACAAGAAGTCACTAGTTAATGGAAATTACACGAATTCAAATTCACCATGTTATTCGGTATAAAAATCAGATAATAGTACAAACGATTACTACAAAATACACCCGTATTGCTACTATTAGTGCAAACCTCACCTTCTGGTAGCTTGTATCTTTACTCTAAGGTTTGCGTGGAAGAGATCGGTGTTAGCGATAAGGCCGCCTTTTTGTGCGATTAATGATGTACGCTGTATTCTACATGTAGCTTTTGTTAATTGTGCAATAAAGAGTAAATACTCTTTATTGCACAATCAATCAAATGATTGATTGATTGATTGAACGATTTCGTTTCGGCGACCTAACTCGGACTTAGCTTATACCGAGATTTGCTTCTGAAGCAGTGCCACTGGACGCAAATATAAAGTGTATAAAATATAAAGGTAGCGTAAAGTTGTGCTACGCTAAATATTTCAAAGTACGTTTATTTAAGGGGGCTTATTCCGTCCAGTGGCGCGCTCATTACATAAATTAAAATTGCTTTTAAATATAGAATAAAAAAATATTGCTCTGAACTGCACTTGAAAAGCCTAAAAGCTAATTAATAATACCTAAATAGCCTTAAATAAGTTTATTTTCGAGAATTTTAAATTATCGAGAAAAGCGGCCACTTTTTTTTACAATCATGAATTCTGGATAATAACCGTTATGAAAGCTATTTAGATATTATTTATAATTAGGCTTTAGGGTTCACGCGTGGAGGTCAGAGCGATTTTTTTGATTTATACTGTATTTAAGAGAGGACCCCCGAAAACCAATGATTATATCATCCAAATATACAACATATCTGCATTAAAAGCTAAATAGCTTCAAACGGCTTAACCGATTTCCATAAACCTGGTTAAACATCAACTTTTGAAAAAAAAATTGTTTTCAAATTAATTTTTGCTCTATAAGGGTTGACAAATGTGATGTTCATCTGTGAAGATAGCGTACAAATAGTCACTGTTAAAGTTCGTGCTCTTATCTAGGTACTTATCTGATACGCCTGATATGATGTTATCATATTAGATATGCATCCCAATTATCATATTTGTCGGCATGACTCTACTTATACCATTGTTCTATCTCTGATGCACGTTTTATCTACAAATTATATGATGTAACATGATTTTGATATACCATTTCGGTATCAACTAAGGTAACCACTATCATTATTGCCTATGTAAGTACACCGCCTGCCTTGTGGGTACCTGGCATGGGTACATTTTTTATTTTTTCTATTAACTTTAATCTATCAATTAATAAACACCAATCAATTTTATTTTCGTAGGTAAAATTTACACTTGAAAATAGTCAGTTTTTGAAGCTACCAGCTAACGTAGCATGAGAGCGTTTGTCGCGCGCGACGCGACGTGAGAGTGGAATAGTTGTATATTTCGTCCAAACGAATGAGCAGGACAAATTATTATTTGTCATTTATGTCGCACGAGATTGTCATTTATTTCATGCTACTAGTGCTGGCGTTCGCAATTTATAGTCTTTCTTTGAGAATTAGCCCGAGAAACTCAAAGCATGTTCTTTTTTATATGTTCGATAGATCAAATAATAATAAAAAAATCGATCAAAATTACAACCACAAATTTATACAAATAATAATTAAGATTTATGTCAACTCAAGATATTCTTTTAATGTATAGAAACATTTATCAATTAACCAATTACGTAGCTTTGATTTAAAATGTTTTGGTGGCAAATCTCGAGTTTGTTTAGGAATTTTGTTATAAACTTTTATCGACGTCATATGACAATTCTTTTCAAATAGTGCAGTATGACTTGTTGGCATTGATAGTCGTGTTGGATAAATCCCATGGGATAACGAAAAGTATTATACGTTCAATATAAACAAATACCTAGACTACAATAGGTATTGAAATAAACGTTAGCAGAAATACATACAAAGCAAAGGACCGTGACATACCAAATTATAGTAAGCGTAACTTTTTAGGTATTTGGCAGCAAACACAGGAATGATTGGCTTGGGTCGCACTTTGCATTGAGGCTATTAAAATTTTCATGTTAATTCTCGGTAGCAATATGTTTTTGTTATGAACTGTTCAAACACGTGAACGGAGAATTTGAGTCAGATCATAAAATTGGAGTGATAAGTCGAATCCGCAACAGTTGTCCTACGACCAATTCGCCAGTGGACAAGTGGAAACCGGCCCTGGATTGTCTTAAGATTGACGGCGAAAAAAAAGGGTTATAGGTTTTAAAAGAGCAACACTTCGAGTTTCTTGTTTGTTCTTCTCAGCGGAAAATTGCATTTTGAACAAGCAGTAGCTTAAAAAATTAAAAATTTACTATGTAAAATTGACTATTTTAAGTGTACTCTGTACCTACAAAATAAAGCATTTTTGACTTTGACTTGACTTTGTTTATCGTCGTGTTGGTGAAACTTACGTAGTTTGAAAAGGCCTGTCGCCGAAAACGACGTAGATGAAAGATTCTGTCGGCGAAACGTCCATAGGTGAAAGGCTCTGCTTGGGAAACGTAAATAAATGGATCGTCCTATCCAGACTAGAACCCACGGGAAGAGAGGGTTCGTCCTATTCTACTCTGACGAAATCACACTGCCAAGCCCATTACTAGTGTTAAATTTCTAAAATAATACAATTCCCGAATTCTAAATGCTACATTGTATAAAATCAGTCTAGTACAACTAACTTAGACTAGTGTTGATTCTGTACGCTTATTTGTCCGGCTCGCGTCCGAATCTACGGTATGATTTCCAATGGGCCAGACTTCATATTCATAAATAGTCATTTGGGATCTCACAGTGAATTCCGATATGAGTTGTGCCTGTGGGCTTACGGAATAACATAGCTGTGCTCTTGTCGACGGAACTAACTAAAATTCTTCCAGTCTTTGTTTCTCCTTAATCTCTCTCACTTCCTTGTAGGAGGAAGATGGAGGTGTCCTTATTGTTTGACATTACTTTATATAGTTTCATTCCAATTTAAATTAATTTTTCCGACTGCTCTTAAACGGTGAAGGAAAACATCGTGAAAAAACCTACATGTCTGAGCAATTAAAAAAAAATCGAAGGCATGTGAAGTCCCCAACCCGCACTAGGCTGTGGCTCATACTCCCTCAATATGAGGGAAGGTCTATATGCCTGCAGTGGGATGTTTACGGATTGGTGATGATGACTCATTCAAATGCCAGCGGTCACCAACCTTGACACCAATTCAAACATTAGTGATTCACGCGTTTCTTCTATTGTGTGTAAAACGTAAAAGTAGTAGAAAAGGTTGTTGACCGTTCACGCGACGATCAGCTGAGAGACACGCGCAGTGAGAACGAGAGCGTTGGATAACAGCCAAGTTGCCTTCACCTTGCGAGTTGCTACAGCTGTAGTGTACACAAAAGCGTTATTTCGAAACGGTTTTAATTTTAATAGCCGCGTCGGCTTGTGTCGACAACAAAAGATAAACCGACAACTCTGTAGTTAACACGCCAAATGCAGTATTTGAACAGGTGAAGAGTGTAGATCTTAAATTTATTTTAAAATTTGACAATTCTCCAAAGAAGGTCTTTTGGCATTCAGGACCAAACTTGGCGGCAAGTTTTAAGTGATCACAGATTATAAAGAAAATTAGCGTATTTGCCCCGACCGTGAAGATGAGCAACTAGATGCTATAAATTTAAAACTTGGAAAACCCCCGGAGCCCCCAGAATTTTCAACATAAACAGTGGTTAAAGCTAATTATTAAAAAAGGTTTAATCGATTGCCATAAGACATGGCTAAATTCATCTCGCAAGTTCCTACCAACTTACAAAATTTTATATTTTCAATAAACTTTTGTACACAACTAACTAACTTAAATAAAACACTAAGTAAAAAGCAAAAACACGAAAATAGACCCAAACACGCCGTCTACTCTTCATAACTATGAAAGGTAAAAAACGTGCTCGAGGTCCGAACCGAGCGGGAAGCCCAAAAGACTGGCGACATTACCCCGTTGAATGGCAAGGCTAATTCGCTGCCCGAGGTAGCTGCCAGCTCTTTTGTCTCATTTAAGCGCGACGACAGATCTTTAAAAAATCGTCGCGCTTCTGAACCCCACGGGCCTAAGGTTTCGACTCCAAAGGGCACAAATAAGTAACTTGTACCAAAAAAAAACGTTATCAAATCGGTTCAATAATTACAACAACTTTATATTTTCTTTTTGCAGAACCGATTGCGAGCTAATTATCATGAATGGAATAAAACGTGTTATTTCCAAAAATGTCCTTCCTCCAAAGCGTGGTAAAGCTTGGATGGGGGAATACTCTACGACAGGTCGTGTCGTGGCCTCGTCCATCGCCAACTGGGCAGCATCAGCACGGGCATGGCATTCGGCTTCACAGACAGACATAGACATTGTACATTTACTCGTACTATTATCTGGTATTACATTGTTTGCATACGAGTACTTTGGTATTTATGAATTTCAACGGTGGGTATATAGTTGTAAAAAACTAAATTCCTATAAGAACATAATATAGGTATAGATAAGAAAGCAGCTGTTAAAAGTGATAAACGGTTTCATATACTAAACGGATCATGTGTTATTTTTAACACGGAGCGAGAAAATTCCAGAATTTAAAACGGACGCGACCTGTATCACATTAGGTAGTTAAATCTTGACAAAACTGGTTGGGTATTTTGATATGACTACATTTATTTTGGTATTCCTAGTATGGCCATAAGTTCTGTTACAAATTAAAATTAATATATTTTTAAAGAATCAATGTAGGTAATAAATGTTTTGCGACTTGTCATTTTGGTGTTATTATTACTGACGCACTTTACTTTTGGATCCAAGGCGATCTCTTGTTAAACTTGGTGACAGCTTGGTAGGAGCACTAATCTACGAATGTTGAACTTTTACAAGAAGTTGCAAGGCTTCTTTCGAGCTGTCAGTATTTTATTTTATTTTCTTGGGAAAACCAACAGCTGTTTTACAAATTATCACTTAAACTAAAAAACTGAAAGCCAATTAGAGGTTTCCACTGATAGAATCTACTTAAACTTAATTAAAAATATTAAAAAAAAACTATACATTGCAACCAGAGAACGGTTGGAAAAATTAATCTAATATAAACAATCTATAGATAGGATATCTTTGCATCGCCAATCCAAAAATTTGGTCTTCAATCTGTGGACCCCAAAGCTATAGCGAGGGCTTCTATACAACACCAGCACGGCTATTACCGTCGAAATGTTATTTACCTATAGTGCTTTTCTCAACAATAATGAAGAATAATTTGGAACGAGTGTCACTGCGTATATCGAAATTTTAAAAATTGTATCCATATGTCGGATTTGTAGTGTCAAATTATATGTAAAACCCATAGACTTAGTATATACTAGCGTATATGTTAAAACCATAAGCTTTCCCATTTCCCACATCCCATTAATGTTCATCTGGATGACATGTATATATCATCTATCTCACTCATCGATTGTATTGACATAGAAAAAAATCAGAAAACAGTAGCTAATACCTAATAATCATCATTGCAATGTTCGGATGACACAGGAAATAGGACAGGATAGGACATATACTTGATCAAATTCTACAAAACTGAGGTCGTCAGAGCTTGGCAATATTTTGTCCACTTGATCCAAGAAAGCGCTTAAAAACACACATGATCACAACTCTTTGCAAGTATTAAGTCGCTTGCGAAGTCTTGCATAAACTAATTCACCATAGTTAATCTTGAACTAAAAGCTGAAAATAAAACAGTATTTAAAAAACTAAGAAACCCGACTGCGGTGCGAAAGAAGTTCAAAATAAATTTATACGCTAAATAGAAGATAACAATAAATAATCGGAGACTAATCGAGGTACTTTAAGTTCGTCAAGATAAAATTTCTCTTTCAATAAAATCATTTGGAAAATATGGCAAGAAATATTATGGTTTGAAGAATAATATAATATCTACTATTTGACGACCTGTTTGGTGTAGTGGTTAGAAACTGTG
This sequence comes from Oegoconia quadripuncta, assembly GCA_949316235.1. Taxonomy (NCBI): domain Eukaryota; kingdom Metazoa; phylum Arthropoda; class Insecta; order Lepidoptera; family Autostichidae; genus Oegoconia; species Oegoconia quadripuncta. Next base: position 5,571,265 of record OX438753.1, on the reverse strand, counting down.
ACCACTGCACCAAATGGTCGCGGGTTCGAATCCCACTAGGGGCATATGTTTGTGAGATGAATACGGACATGTGTACCCGAGTTACGGATGTTAAAAAATAAAATGTATCAACCATCTGGTATCCACAACACAAGCATATAGTTGCTTACTGTGGAACTAGATGGCGCTGTGTATACGTCCGAGGATATTTATTTATTTATTGTTATTATAATAAGTCTATATATTGTAGAAAATTTGTAACAGGCGGGACCCGTTTTCGGGTCGAATAGGAAGGGACAACCAAGACACGTTCTAATCCACTTTCACCTCCTTCCATCCATTACCACTTTTATTTGGAAACTGCTCCCAAATGTTCAATAATTAAATGAAGTATTATATTATGCTGCCATAATGATTTCGTACCATATTTTTCCAAATGATTTTATTGACAGCGAAAAACCTCTAGTAATCTCAGATTATTTAGATATAAACCTCTATTAGTCTCAGATTATTTACGGGTTTTCTACTTTTTAGTGCATAAATTAATTTTGAACCTTTTTTCGCACCGCAGTCGGGGTTTTTGTTTTTTAATTACTTTTTTTTTAATAAAACATTATTTATGGCCAGACTAGCTACAACACTGTGCGATACTATAACACAAAGTTGACACGTGTCGACAAAATATGGACAACTAGGTATAAAATGAACTGATAATAAGTAGGTATTGTTTCCAGTATTTCAATTAATATGTAATACGGTAAATGTTTATATAGCCCTGTTGATATAACCCCCGATGATACACAGATAGAGAGGTAGTTTTTCATTAATCTATGAGTAACCTATGAGTTGTAAGTGAGTATAATATATTACACAGCTATAGGTGTGTATATATTGCTGTATAAGCTAGTGGACATAATTTATATTGTAATAATAAAGGTACTTAATAATAAATCTGTATGGTGTCATTCGTTATATATAAATATGAGTATTTATAACGAATAACACAATGAATAGTCGTAGTCATTTAGTAAAGCGTCAGTGGCTCAGCGGTTAAGACGCAGTCCCCCAATTTGGGAGGTTCGGTGCGACTCCCAGGCAGGCCATGTACCATTGAGTTTTTAAATTTAATTTAATTACTTAGGTGCACTTATCCGACTTTTTTTTTTTTTTTTTTTTTTATTGAAGAGGTGGGCAAACGAGCAAGAGGCGCACCTGATGGTAAGTGTCACCGCTGCCCATAACCATCTACGGAAACGGAAGATCCGCAGTGGCGTTGCCGGCCTTTAAGGAAGGAATATGCTCGCTTCTTGAAGGTTCCCAGATCGTATCGGTTCGGAAAGACATCCGCTGGGAGCTTATTCCAAAAAGTAACGGTACGTGGAAGGAAATGTCTACTGAACCGCACCGTGGTGGATTTCCAACTGTCTAGGTGGTGTTGGTGGAATTTAAGTTTATGCCTAGTAGTGCGACTGCTCTTAAACTGTGAAGGAAAAAATCGTGAGGAGACCTGCATGCCGGACAAATAAAAATTCAATGGCATGTGAAGTCCCCAACCCGCATGCGTGGGATGGTTACGGGCTGATGATAAATCTCTGTATACTACTAACTTTATCTGATTGTGGAGAAAATAAATATCACTCTACGAAACGGCTTAACTGATTTATTTTATATTTATTTTAGGATTACCAACAAGATTGAGGCATACCAATGTGGCAAAAACGCAGTGCATGCGCCACTTTAATTATAAGTAACCAACCACGACATATAAATATTTCTAGCGGTAAACATTTAACAATATTATATGAAATATGGTAAAAAATTAAATAATAGTCAAAAAGAAATCAATACTTTCCACAAATTATATTGCATAGAGTTGAATTTTGGATTCCAATAACGAAAATTAAACACAAAAATAAACTATAAGAAACAACAATAGGGACTGATTTTCATCAAACATTCAACGCATTTTTCGTCGGGGGTTAAAAAAGAGTTTTCTATTATTGACGACCTGTTTGGTGTAGTGGTTACTTTAGTAACTTATTAGTAATCTGTGGTAGTGGTTAGAAACTCTGACCACTGTACCAAAAAGGTCGCGCGTCCGAATCTCGCTAGGGGCATATGTTTATATGATGAATACGGACATGTGTACCCGAGTTATGGATGTTTTCATTTATAATAAATATTTATTTACAAAAAAAAATGTATGTATGTAGTATATCAACCATCTGCTATCCACAACACAAGCCTATAGTTGCTTAAAGTGAAACTAGATGACATTGTATGTATGTCCAAGGATATTTATTTATTATTTAAGAATAACATATAAGTATGGCCAACGAGCAACCAACTGGGCCGATCGCGCTAAGTTTGAACGATAATACCAAAGCTAAACCATAACCAAAAACGTTACGTTAAGCGCATTTCGTATCGCGCTAATCATTTGAACGGCAATTAGTCTATATTTTTTAATACTCTTAGTCTCTAAACATTTTGGGTTTGGTTTTACTTTGGTAACGTCAACAATATAATCGTTCATAAAAAAAGACACGATACCATTTTTTACATTAGCTAAACTAAAGCTAAATCAAAACCAAAAACATCCCGTTGTAAAATGGCGCGATATTGGTCCCCGGGTTTATATAACATTAAACCTAAATTATGAAATGTTCTGAAGAAGTCTCAATTTATATCGAATATCGGCCACTGAACCATTTAATTAGATCAATAAACCTTATAAAGTCTTCCATCACTACTACAGCTACCCCCGGTGGAGGAAGATGCACTCCTATGGACTCTGCAGCAATGTCTCATATGACTTCAATTCCGCTGATTCTGGATTTTCTTTTTCTTTGTTGTTAATATAAAAACTCTTTGTAAAGCAAGACTTTGGCATTAAACAGGTATTTGAATTGACGAGGTTGATATTGCACTTTGAGATTCAATAACAATGTAAGTTAGCAAACATTTAGGTAGAGTCAAAGCAGATAAGCTACTTCGACGCAGCTATCTTAATAGACAACTGCGTCTATTTTTTTTATTTATATACTTTAAAATAAGGCTTGCGTACCTAATGGTACCCAATTATTTTATTTTAAAATATTTTTATAAAAGGCAAAATAACACTCCAACGAAATCGTTTACAAAATAATTTGAAATTGAAACATATTTTTTTTACAGCTTGTATTTATTTTCGAATTCGAATAAGCTAATGAGAACTTACATACTTATCATGTTTAATTATTTCTTTAATAATCTGTTTTTTTTTCTACAAGTTTCACGTAGCCATAGGCCGTCTGAAAGTTTTGGTGATAAGGCTACTATTTTTGTCGTCAATAATGTATTGTTAATTATGTACTGCAATAAAGAGTACCTACTCATATTGTAAATTATATTAATTATCTGTTTCTACTTGCACAGGCCGATGGGTTAAAGGATAGAGTCCTTTCAAGGTGTGATAGTAGACGTAGCAACAAATTAGTATATTTGCAGATAAAACAAATATATCTAGATAAAGTCGCGGTGAAAAGGTATCGGTTTTTAAGATACTTATCACCTTTTAATGATTTGTACACTCGATGACTGCTGAAAATTTCAATTGGCATAAAATGGAATAGTTATTTTAAAGGTTTTTTTTTAATTTCAGCAAATCAAGTCTAACACCTTCAAGGGAATCGATCCTTTTACCAATCACCCTGTAGAAGTTATTAAATAAATCAATGGCTTTTAAAAATTTAAGGGTCCCTGGCAAATTCCACACGATGTTCTAACTTTTTCTCTTGGCATGAAATAGAGACTTCATATAAAATAATAATTATTAATTCACATTCTGATATATTTAATTTCTGAAAATGTATTGGTAAATATAATTTTTATCATGAACTAATTCATTTCAATAAATAAATAAAAATAGAAAAGGGTGCGAAAATTACATAACTTTCGTTAGCAATGGGATGGGAAGAAAGTGGACTGGTTATAGGAATGATCAATTAAAATATAAATTAATAAAAACGATAATAAAGGGTAAGTAATAATAGTAGACAGCTAGGAACTCGATGACAATATTACAATAAAAAAACTGGAAATTATATAATCGTCAAAAGAACAAAAAGAAAAGGAAAACGAGCTTATTACCAAAGGATGCAAGGAGTCTGCAACAGGCACTGTTAGCTTTTAGACTAATGCACTTTTTATTCACCATCCCGTATAACTTTCCAATCACCACTGTGGTTGACTGGAAGATATATCTTTTAGACATAAGCTTACCTTTGTACATTATTTCTTACATTTGTAACTGTATCTTTTATTTTTTGTGCAATAAAGTATAAAATAAATGTCGTAGATGTGATAGACGACGTTGACACCTATTAGCGTCACGTGTTGACTAAAAATTGCTACAAGCGACGTTACTAACAAAATTAGCGAGTAGTTAAACCAACCTATAAGAGTACATCCGGCTTATTCCAGTCTATTATTTATTGTGAAACAAAGCGTGAACTTGTTTTATAAATTTGTAATAAAACCTTTTATACTCTCTTCATAAACTCTCAGTTCATCGAAGACAGAACATTGCTCTGCTACTCACAAGAGTGACTACTTACACGTGACTGGAAGAGATCCCTTTATGGGATAAGTCCGCCTTTGTACTTAATTTTAAGTTACATTTAATTAATGTATATTTATTCATATGAAGTACAATAAAGTGTTTACAAACAAACAAACAAAAGAGTACAATCAACCATGTAGGTAATTAGTTTATCTACCGTATCCCAATATCAAAATCATAAAAAGCATTTGTATGTATGTAACATAAATTGACCCATTAGCGAACTAATTTGAAAGTTAAAACATACTGAATCATACAGTTTTATACTCACTTCTCGTCGGCCATTGTTTATTGACACTATTTGCACTTTAATCGATTATAAATAAGTTTATGCACAATATCACAGGGTAATGGACTTAGTAATAAATAAAATAACTATCACATATTTTCAATTTAAAAAAAATATAAAGTCATTTTCAGTGACTGAAAGAGGCGGCTTCGCGAAGTAGTGCGAACATTTTTTCGTTTTGCGATGCGTCAGCCCTCGACCGCAGTAGCGATTAAACTGAGCGGTGATAAGGGATTTTTCTCTCATATATATTATGGATGTTTTCCCGCGATGCCACAAATGTAAACACATGTTATCTCCTCATAAAGACCTATGTCAAAAATATCATATTTTGGAAAATCTCAATTAGATGAACTATCGAGATGGATGAGCGAATGCAGGGAATCAGGAGAATGGGGCGCTGCATGCCTTTATGAGAAGCCAGTAGATGTTTAAAAAGGCTCGTCGCTGATCATGGCGGAGTTCTGATTCCAACACACAAAGCAGATTTAATGTAGTGGAAAATAGATCATTGAGAAGTATGAGTGGGGTGACTTTTGAAAGCTACAATAAGGAATAGGGTAATTAGAGAGTTAAGCAGTGACAAATATTGAAAAGGGTTGTTAGACAGTTTGGGCATGTGGAGAGGATGAATAAAAGAAGACTAACGAAAGAAAGAGCGTCGGTGTCCCAGCGGTTAACACGCGGTCTCCCAATTTGTACATGTTTTTAAATTTAATTCAGTTCAGGTTCAGGTTCTGGTTCAGGTTCAGGTTCAGGTTCAGGTCAGTTCAGTTCAGTTCAGTGCAGTCCAGTCCAGTCCAGCCCAGCCCAGCCCAGTCCAGACCAGTCCAGTCCAATCCAATCCAAACCAATCCAATCCAATTTAATTACTTATGTGCATATCCGATTGCTCTTAAACGGTGAAGGAAATAATCGTGAGGAAACCTCAGGCATGCAGCCTGAGAAATAAAAATTCTAAGGTATAACCGGCATTGGGCCAGCGTGGTCGACTATGGCCCATACTCCCTTATTATACGAATTACACTACACTACGAATTGAAAAAAAAAACAACCTATTTATAATATTTAAAATTTTCTCATCAATTTTAAGTTTAAGTTGTACCAAACCGCTTTTGTGGCACAAAGTCCACACGGGTTCGATTCCCAGCGGGCTATGATTTTGGTTACTCTAGTCGGTGATAGGGTGTTTAAAAAAATGTCCGCTTTGTCAGCAACCAATATTAAGTCTGCGGCCAAGCATCAAGTTTGATAGCATTTGTGTTCCAGTTGTTAGAGATAAGACAGCCAGTTCCCCAAATAAGGGTGGGCGCGCTTCCACATTCGGCCTCATCTTCACTTAACATCAGATTCAGATCAGGCGCTAATCCGTTAGTTATGAATAAAAACTTTCGTGATCGGTGTAGGAAAATAAGTAAGTCGGTCGGTAAAATCATAATGTCTCGTATTGCACACAGATTATGCTCCATTGTTTATTTAAAATAGTTTCAAAAACCCAAACCAAACCAATTTTCATACAATGTAGAGCTAATAAAAACGACAATAGAGATTTATAACACACCTAAACTAAATACTTAGGTATTGTTAGTTATGACGAAAAACATGTTACAATGATGAAAAGTTACATGGCTTTTCAGACTGACTCACTTTACCCATTTGTATGATGTGGGGGTGTGTCAGTTTGTAAAGTAGGCACGTCAACCGTGACGTCACACGGCGTGATCACGAGACCCAGCTGCGCATAAACGAAGGCTCACGATCGTGCTTTTAATTATCATCTCGACTCTCGCTCGACATGCCTTAACAACAAAACAGCAACAATTTATTAGATTTACCTGTCGATAATTTCGGTAACGATAATAATTAATGATATAAGGCAGTACCTAATGAACGATCTTAAACGGTGAATAATCAAATAATTGTAACATTGCGCAATTAATGTTTCTCTCATAAGAGAGGAAATTTGGAACTATTGTACCGCACATTCTCATTATTTTTTCTATGTTAACGAATTCAGGTTTGCACGTGTGTTATTAAAAAAAATATTTATACCTGGCACAGTCACGGAAATACTTAATCAATCAATTGATTTAACCTCCTACGCAAAACCATGGGGGTGGTGTTTGTGTGCTTTGTCGGGACGTATCTCAGTAATGCGGGGTCCGATAAGTGTGTTTTTTATATTAAAGACTAAGCGATTCTTAACCATGTTTAATATTTGACGACCGATTGGTGTAGTGGATAGTGACCCTGTTAGCCAAACCAACGGTTGCGGGTTGGAATCCCGCGAGAGGTAAATGTTTGTATGATGAATACGAACATTTATTCCCTAGTCATAGATGTTTATATAAATATTTATGTATGTTTATCCGTTATCTAGTATCCATAGTACAAGCTTTGCTTAGTTTGGGACTAGATGATTGGTGTAAGTGTCCGAAATATTTATTATTATTATAAACGTTGACGCATTTTTTGTTCTAATTTTGGTGATCGCTGATTCGTTCATTATAATCACTGTACAAACATTGGCGTCAACTTCAAAAGACATATTTTGTCATAGAAATCATAATAGGTAGGTGCATGATGACCGTAACACTTTCAGTATAAGAGGTGCCGATTTCCGATAGCGTCGCGCAGCCAGCCTACACTCGTAGGCCCGTATTAATAAACCATTCTCAAGATTGAGAATGGTCTTGTGATCGGTCTCAAGTAAACGTGTTGATTAATAAACCTAACTTGAGACCTGAAACACACGTGAATACTCAAGCAGTACTCACTTGAGAGGTGCGCTGAGTTTCACGTATTAATAAAGGAAATCAAGACTATCATTCATTCGCCACTGAGGCGAATACTTTAGAAGGGATCTCAGCTGAGTAGACCTCAAGATTGGTTTATAAATTAGCACGGAGCTTGAAATACCTTCAACTTCTTAAGACGCATCTCGGGTGATACAGCCTCAAGACTTGTATTGAGATTGGTTTAGTGTCATTTAAAATAACTCATTCATGGATTTGAGGGTTTCAATAAAATTGTTTTTTACCTTGTAGTGGCTGCTTCGAGACATTATTTGAAGTCGATTTTTGTGACAAGACTACTGTTTGTTCGTAGTGGGAAACCTTTGGTTTTGCTATAAATTCAGAGAGAAATACGCATGCGCGCGAATTAACTTAGCAAATTAACACTTCATGCACCTAATGCGAGGAATTAATGTGAAATTGACAGATCATGATCTCTAGTGTGGACGATAATGAATTCCACATTTAGTTGAGCCTGTTACACTCACATAGACGACGCTGCTTCACATAATAAATAACATTGCTTAACTAATAATGAGGGAAACGTCACAATACAGGATAGTAGTTAAATAAGCACCACAAAATCTGTTAGACACGAATGTTTTGATAAATTTATTGTCTTGAAACATCGGAGCGTCTGCGGGCTAACAACAAAAAATTTTGCCGAGTACAGGTACTCATCCGGCGTATATCCTTTGAGTAGATATTTCTCTATGTTTCACTATGAAATTATTCGACAGGTTGCTCAAAATTTTTACGAACTAAAAAAATGGAATCGGTACGTCGTTTTCTTCGTTAGGGTTCGAAGTTCAGAAAAACTTTTCGTATTTCGCACAGAGGTATGTTGGATCGCAAGAGTATGGATAATCGTCATCGCAATTCATCAACAGTCTATAGAAACCCACTGCTGGGCCTTAGCCTCAATAGCGCCCTTTGTGCGGCATTTCAACATTCCATCTAAAATCCTATGCAAAATTTCGCTACACATTTTATTGGAATGAAATACTTTCAGCAAATTAATGCTTGACCGATCAGCCAAAGTTTGGTAAAATTTTCACATAAATTGAAACACGAAGCATAATTTAACTTCGCGAATAGTAGGAATGTTCAGACTTAGTTTACCGGCGATCTATAGGCAAAAATTGGGCGAAAAGTGATCGTCAAGTCATCTAATCGGGTGATCGACTTAACAGAAAAGATCTTTTTACTGACTGAATTATCTATTAATGATAGAGGTCAAAAGTGAGACAGAGATAGAGAGAGCTAATTCGATTTTTGTTTAGTGATAAATAAATATCTTTGCACATACACACAGCGCCATCTAGTTCCACACTAAGCAACTAGGCTTGTATTATAGATACCAGATAGTTGATAAACTACACAAATACATTTTTATTTTAATAAATACATACATAAATGAAAAACATCCATAACTCGGGAATACATGTCTGTATTCATCATACAAACATATGTCCCTAGCGGGATTCGAACCCGCGACCTTTTGGTATAGCAGCAGAGTTTCTAACGACTACACCAAACAGGTGATGTTGATGTAATCTCTATACGAGTGAATATTTGTGATAATGAAATTCTCGATGATCGATAGACTACAAAAGCTCTTAGCGATCAAGCACCCCTCCCTGCAGAGCTAGCATACGTATAGTGCCTCTACTGTGATGTTCGCACTTTATGGGAATAAAAGAGACGCAAAGCTTCCATCTCGCGTCATTGTTGAGAGACTACTGGCATGCCCCGGCTGGCATTACCTAACCCATTAGTTAGACGATATATGATAAATGAAATATTATTTCATCAGCCACTCGATAAGTTCTTCGAACCAGGCAGTGACATGACACTGAGCGAGCGAGCGACTCCTCGGAGGTGAACAAACACGATCACTCTCCAATATTTGCTAACACGGACACGTGCAATGATAAATTTTCCACGCGACAAATATTGGCGGATTGCTATTAGACTTTCAGGTAAATTGATTTTTAAATATGTATTACTTATAGGTATAAATAATCCAACCCCTTTCGTTATAATAGCATTTACTGACATATGCAATTTTGAAAATTAATAAACCAATGTTTTTTTGTTTATTTTCGCGCGCTTTATCGATTCGACAATCTTTTTTCTCAGGTTGGTACACCCTTCTGCCAAATTTGAGCGCGATCTGTACGTATCATTCTCACTTGTTTGGTGTCAGTTTAGATCAGTTGCGTTCCAGCTATTTAAATAATTAGTCATAATTATTATAGTCGAGGTCTGTCTTGCGCTGCCCGCATCCAGCGGCTTCCCGCGATCTTTACCAAATCGTCGGTCCACCTCGTGGGGGGCCTGTCCACGCTGCGTCTACCGATGCATGGTCGCAATCGAGAACCTTTCCACCCCAACGGCGGTCAGTCCTACCAGAAATGTGCGCCACGCATTGACACTTTTTAGCAATTGTTCGAGCTATATCGGTCACCTGGTACTCCTCGGATCTCCTAATTTCTGATTCGATCCCGCATTTTTGGGGGAGGCCTTTGTCTTTCAGCTGGTATGATGATGATGATTACCGCCGAGAACACGATTATATAGGAAAGCTCAGCGCCCTCTCGGTCCTTGTGCCTATTTACCCTGTGGGTACATTAGACCCTGGTCACAGATTACCAATAAGTTACTAACTGGTCACAGATTACCAATAAGTTACTCCCTGGTCGCTACGACGACGGTAACAGACGAGTTGATCTCATATCTTCTCTGACGAGAACCACTCATGATGAAAGGCTTTCTGTATCCCGACTGAATAATACCTGCGTTTATTGTTATCAGATTAGCTGAAAAAGAAATTTATCAATTTTTACAGCGCTGACGTTATTGTTACAGGAAAGTCAAACGAGACATTATTGACGTCATCTCTGATACATCGTTTTATGACGTGAAACCGATAAATGAAAATTGCATGGAATAAACATAGGATCAATAAGGATCAAAGGTAGGCTTTTTGGGACCGATCCATCTCTTCCCGACGACGTATAGCTACCATCTAATCTAATATTATAAATGCGATAGTTTGGGCGTTTGTTTGTTTGTTGCTCAATCAAAGCCAAACGGATGAACGGATTTGGATGAAATTGGGTATATAGGTAGAATATACCCCGGATTAATATATAGAAAATTTATAACCCCGATAAAGTGAGTAGTTCCCGTGGGATAAAGAGATTTCCGCGATAAAGTAATGCCACGCAGGCGAAGCCGCGGGCGGAAAGCTAGTAAACCATAATCAACACACGGTAGCTATTACATAGATACTCTTAGATTATAGATACATTATGTATATTGTTTATTATAGATATATAAACACATATTTTACAAAATTCTGTTTTGTATATTATAAACACTTCATAAAGATATTGTTATTAGGTGTATAAAAATTGTATACCCGTTCATAAAAATATTCACAGTAGGCACGTAATATAGTAAGGGATGGTAAATTAGCCACTCAGATGAATGCCTAGACGGATCACTTTACTGCATTAAAAAGAAACTGCATTGCCCAGAGATTAAAAAAAATTAAAAATTGTTTAATGACCAGCCAAAGATGTTTACTCTATATACCAGAGACAGTTTCTACAAACCGCTTCGACAGAAACCCCAGCCGGATCCCGTGCTAGGACAGAACCTGTGAGTGTGGTTCAGATTGTGATTACTCGACAGTACCTATCCAAAGGAACCTAACATATATAACGACCTTTATCCCAAATGGGATGTTCAAAGATATCCCAAACATTAGTGTTTGAGTGTTCCAAACATTAAGAGTTTGATGCTTGAAACAACATTTCACCTTACGCAATTACAGAAATGCGTACGTGACAGGAGGAGAACCCATGCCGTTGAAATATGCAAATCTGTAGATGTTTTTTGGTGGAAAGTCCCTTAGTCGCCTATTATGACACTCACTGGAAGAAACAGGTTCCATTCTTTTTACGTGCCGAAACTACACAGCAGTCTGAGAAACACAGTTTTCTTTTATGTAAAAGCCACAGGTTATACTTATACAACTATCTGCTAAACATTCAATGGAATGGTTAATTTAACGATGTGCCTACAACACTAACGAACGACCCAGCTCCAGTCCCAGCGGGGTACATATTTAGTACTCGGTTTGGTTGATTGGTTGGTGGTAGGGCATTTTAAATGTCCGCCTGGCTAGCTACCACCATCTTATCTAAATCTGCCGCCAAACAGCAATGTTAATAGCATTGTTGTGTTTCGGTTATCAGAGATAAGATAGTCAGTGCGCCAAATATTTGGGTTTCCGGGTCAGTACGCTTCCGCCTTCGGCCTCATCTTCACTTAACATCAGGTGTGATTGAGGTCAAGTGTAACCCGTTGTGCATAAAAAAAAAATACGAATAAAGAGTTCGGAAGCCCAGAGTGGCACATTAATGGACGAAATCTGCCAAGAGCAATGTTCTATAAATATACCTACGCACAATCTTGTAAGTTTAGATTTATGCCTTCTTATCAAATAAATAAAATCAATATTTGAGTATGTATTACTGGGTATGTACTTGCATGTGAGTAATGCCAAGGAACTGAAATAGTTTAGGTGCACATTAGTAGGTATCAGAAATCTAATTTTATAAGTACTAGAGCATTATAGAATATAGAGGATTATAGAAGAGAAGTTGTTATAAACAATAATATACGGGTATTAGGTGATTGCAATAGGGCTCTAGCACACCCTGCGTCTCTAGCAGCCAAAAATATGTATAATTTATATAAAATTGCTGTGCGACGGAGGAATTAGCCGTCTAGTACATAAGTAAGCTGTACTTAGTACTATTATCTATTCTGTGGCTGTACCAATGGAACAGCATAGTCGCTTTCGACCAAGCTCCTAATAAGTTTTAAAAAAAAGTGCTTGAGCATGACTTTAGGTATCAAAGAACCGGCAAAGTGCGAGTCGGTATTCAGGCAATGAGTGTTCCTATAGTTTAAAAGTAATCGTAAGGAATTATCTTTGACAGTTGCATTAAATTGTAGCTGATTACACTAAAATAATATAATGCTGCTGTTAAAATAGGTAATTGTAAATATTTCCGAGTTTTTGTTGTTTCAAGCAAAGATTTAGCTAAATATTCAAAATGACAACCGATCGAATTCCGTACATACCTACGGTTAAGAACGATAAGTACACATCCACAGAATAAAAAATAAATACAATAAAGTTCATACATCAGGGCCCGTATTCTAAATGATTCGATAATTGAAAAATTCGAATAAGTGGTTTGTGCGGAAACGCAAAAACTATTTTTCTTTTTCATTTCGAAGAAAGAAAACGTTTTCAAATCGATTCATCTGAGTTAGCGCTACAAACCGATACTTGTTTAGTAATTACATAAAAAATTACTTCTGATTACCCGAGTACGGCTACCAAACAGCGGGTATAATGCGTCTGTAATTATAAAAAAAATGTGATATTTTTCACCACTGGCACATATTATACAGGGCGTCCCACGGCTATGCCACATGGAGGGAAAGTACCTTGAATTTTGTAGATGGAACATTTTACTGAAAGAAGACATTATTTTAATTTAAAAAACAATTTAAACTGCATTCATAGATTTTTAAATAAGTACATGGTTGAACCGGGAATCGAACCCTTTATTTATAAAAAAAAAATTACCATGTAACTTTATCATACCGATCGAAAGGCTTTATCATAAGGATAATTTTTTGCTAAATAACATAGTGTCAGAAATAAAAGGAAGACCATGAATTTTAACATTTTTAATACAAAATTAATCAAATTTATCAAATGCTCAAAATGAGTCCCATCCTGTTCAATACAAAGTCGCACTCTTTTGATTATTTCGCTCCCTGTCGATTTTTTGATCATGTTGTGGTGGATATTTAGAATAATACGTCGAAGTTCAGTTTGTAGCTCGTGGACACTTTGACACTGGTTCTTGTAAAGTAAATTTTTTACATAACCCCATAAAAAAAATCTAACGGGGTTAGATCTGGGAATCTCGGCGGCCATTTTTTCGTCAATTTGTCCCGATCCAGGAAAGAAAATGTTCATTGAGATAGTCCTACTTACTAATTACGTATCTCTTTATCATTTTATCATGAACTTAAATTATAATAGGGAAATGATGCATACTTCTCGAGTGGGTAATTAGTATTAGTAATGATAATGTCAGTTGTATGTCCTTACGGCAATGTCAGCTTTTCATTTTTCTGAACAAAATTGAACATCTAATGTTAAAATTCATGGTCTTCCTTTTATTTCTGACAATATGTTATTTAGCAAAAAATAATCCTTATGATGAAGCCTTTCGATCGGTATGATAAAGCTACATGGTAATTTTTTTTTATAAATAAATGGTTCGATTCCCGGTTCAACCATGTACTTATTTAAAAATCTATGAATGCAGTTTAAATTGTTTTTTAAATTAAAATAATGTCTTCTTTCAGTAAAATGTTCCATCTACAAAATTCAAGGTACTTTTCCTCCATGTGGCATAGCCGTGGGACGCCCTGTATAGTAATGAACCTACCTGAAGGATGCCGAGTGCTCCGAAAATAGTATATCGACTGAATTACGAAACGAAATGTGCAAAGAAATACCTACAATGTTCCGGGTTTGCATTTTGGAGAGACGCCAAAGTGTCAGCCTGTGGTCTAGTGGTGGTTTAATTATAAAAAATACCATGCGGACCTCGTACCTTTCAGTAACCTACCTGTAGCGTGAGAGTCATACACTAGGTACACTGTTTATTTAAAAATATACGGAACCCTAAAATTGTACCTACGTGGTATTGCTTAACATAAGATAGACATACAATACGCGCACAGAGAAAAAAGAAAAAACAATTAAATTAAAATCAAAGGACTAGAATAATAATAATAAATAAAATATCTTTAATACTCAAAATATAATAAAATAATCATAATCTCAGCACCTAAATATCCCACTGCAGGGATATAGGACTTCCCTCGTATATGAGGGAATATGGGCCATAGTCCACCACGCGTTGGCCCAATACAGGTTTGAGACTTCACATGCCTTAGAATATTTATTTCTCAGGCAAGCAGGTTTCCTCACGATGTTTTCCTTCACCATTTAAGAGCAGTCGGATAAATGCACATAAGTAATTAAATTTAAAAACTCATTGGTACATGACCTGCCTGGGAATCGAACCCGAACCTCCCAAATTGGAAGACCGCGTCTTAACCGCTGAACTTGATAACAATTTATATAATATTGAATAACAATAATTGAGAATATAGATATAATTACTAAATAAAGTCTATAAACCTACATAATTTTATTATGCATACCAAAAATTGTCTATATTCAAAAAAAATACCTACAATCAACTCATTTTGGTCAAGTATTTTCACGATTTCAGAGTTGATCTAAATAAGCCGTATAAACATTCGATGAAAGGCTTCGTTGCCGGTTTGAAGTTACCAAACAAAATAAAGTTATGAATCTGATAGCTAACTTCTGGTAACAGAAATTTACAAATCCATGACCTTTGTAAAAATCACTCAGTCCACAAGGTTAATACTCTAAAAATATTTTACAGCCCACTATAAATCATATGAAACTGTTTGTGAACATTTAACAGCAAGTTGCGTATTTCGTTGCCGCTGATCTTTTTTGTGTTCCTTTAAAATTTAATATAACTATAAATTGAAAGTGCTGTGTGGTTTCGCCACTCAAATAGAATAGAACCAACCCGTGTCTTCTCGTGGGTGTCGTAAAAGGCGACTATGGGACTTTCCACCAAAAAACATCAATGGATTTGCATTTCAACGGCGTTGGGCTCACCCCTGTCACGTGTGCATTTCTGTATATTTCTTAAGGTTAACCGTGGATGTTGTTTCAAGCATTAAACTCTTAATGTTTGGAACACCCAAACACTATTATTTGGGATATCTCTGATCACCCTATTTGGGATAAAGGTCGTGACGTTATGTATGTATGTATAAATTGAAAATTTAAATCCCCCGAATGACTTAATGATATCATCCAAATACACCAAACCACCTTGTTAAAAGCTATTTTCAAAACGGTTTGATCGATTTTCATTAAATACCAAGACGGATGAAAGAAAATTGCATGCAGCAGAGATGAGAATGTTGAGATGGATGAGTGGAGTGATGAGGATGTATTAAATAAGGAATGAGTATGTAAGAGGGAGTTTAAAAGTGGTACCCGTGACAGAAAAGTTGAAAGGAAATCGTTTAGCTTGGTATGGAGAAATTATGAGGAGGGATGAAACGCATGATACTAAGAGAGTGATGAATATGGATGTCGATGGATGGAATGGAAGAACACAGAAAATATGGATGGATTATGTGAGAGATGATATTAACGAAAATGACGTGAACGATGAGGTACCGACTGATAAAGGAGATTGGAATAAAAAGATGTACTGCGCCGACCCCAATTAAATTGGGATTAGGGCAAAATGACAACAACGCTAATAACCTGTCTCCTTGTTTAGTCTTGAATATAAAAAAGAAATACTCAGGTCACAGAGAGATTAACCGAGAGAGACAGACTGGACACACACACAACACCGTCAATCCCATAACATTTTGCGTTGGGAGTTAAAAACAAATAAAAAGACATTCATAGAGACAATACCAAGACCAACTTCAACCAACATACTCTGTGGATCATGAAGAATCGGGGGGTTGTGGTCAGGCTTATGTAGCACTCTCTAGAATTACCAATTTACAAGGTGTTCACCTTATAAATATAGACTTTGCTAGTATTAAAGCACAACAGTCAGCTATAGTTGAATTTATCGCTTATGGTAATCAGTAAACCATCAAAGAAAAATGGCAAAGACAGAGAATGGGCTATGAACACCGGTACTGCTGATGTGCAAGAAATACCCCCCAAAAAAAGAAGAAAAAAATAAACACTAAAAAGACTGCCTAGCAACTTACAAAAAGAACTGAAATCCCACCAAAAACATTTCATGTAAAATGTTGCCAAGACGTTTCGCTACCGTCGTGGAGGTGATGCGAATATTTAGTTTCTGAAGTAAGTAACGAAACAGCCAAGCCATACATATTTACTGATATGTAGAATTTGTTGAAGTTGGGGTCGGTAGAGTTAGGCCGTGTGTTTTTCACAGGGCAAACCTTATGTGGTCGTCTTGGCAATATTTTACATGAAATGTTTTTGGTGGGATAACATTTCGCGTTGGGAGTTAAAAATTTAGACATCTACGTCCTTGCATATAATTCCCACAACCGCTACTGAAAATGTACTAGGCAAAAGAATCTGATAAATAAATAATAAATAAATGTCTTTGCACAAACACACAGCGCCATCTAGGTCCACAGTAATCATCTAGGCTTGTGTTGTGGATACCAGATGGTTGATAAACTACACAAATACATTTTTTTTTGTAAATAAATACATGTAAAATGAAAAACATCCATAACTCGGGAACACATGTCTGTATTCATCATACAATCATATGCCCCCAGCGGGATTCGAACCCGCGACCATTTGGTATAGTAGCAGAGTTCTAACCACTACACAGGTCGTCTAATATTAGACAGTTATTTACATTAGTAACAGGCTTATCGACATAAGAAAAATATTATGAAATGTAGATTGATTACTAAAACGTGTTTTATTGTTCCAAATAATCGCCACTTGAAAATTATCTTAATATCTTTCACGTACAACATCACATGCTCCAACGTCAATATTTTATCTGCCGCTTTATTTTTTTACTATTTATAAATATAAAAGAAAATCCTTTTATCAATAATGTTCTTTACGACCGTATCAACACTCAGTGGATGCGAGAAAAACACGAAGCCGCCCCATGCTGTGTGAAGAAGTACTTATGATAAAAATCTCAGATAAGCATAATGATATTAATGATATCAATTGTTCACCTTCCGAGTGACTAAATTATTTGTACATTCATGTCGGTGTGGAATAAAAAGAAAATCTTTGATAAAGCCACTCTGGCAAAAACTAACTCTATCTAAAAATGAACTACTGTCGAACGACGTGCCACAATTCACGAAAACAGCGTTTCAACGCGGCCCAAGTTTCGGCTGATTTTTTACCGAAACCGGATCTTCGGTCGGTCACTCTTATCTGACTTTATACTTATCTGACGAGACGAGAGTAATATAGTGTTATTCCTCTATGGTAATACGTTCTTTTTTAATGCATATGTCACACGATGTTGGCGTATTGCGATTAAGAAACTCGATGTCCCGTTCTTTACCCTATTTAAAAAAATATCTACAACACTTCACTGATCGACACTATAGGTTTTAAATACTTAAATTGTTTATACCTATCTACTTTAAACTGTGACTTTGTGATCTCTTGAATTTTAAATGATTAGGTACAACATGATATCAACGTTTTCGAGTGCGTTATGTATACCTTCTTTCAATTCGAGTGTCTTTATCTTTATTATGACATAAACCATCTTCATCGTAGTATTATTTACTCTGTCTTCGTATACCAGGAACCTAGTTTAAGAAGCTTAGCGGCAATTCCAATCATACGGTGCAGGTGCAAATATAAAAAAAAAACAATTCATTATATGATTCTAACAGTGCTTTGTAGTTTCCGACACATATAAAGAATTGAACCATCTCTTCCCATGTGTGTCGTAAAAGACGACTAAGGAACTTTGCACCAAAAAACATCTATAGACTTGCACGTTTCGACAGCTATGGGCTCACCCCTCCTGTCACGTGTGCATTTCAGCATATTGATTGACTGGATACGCGGTATCTCTAGCGTTACAATTTCAATATTTGGAACACCCAAACACTGACCACTCATTTGGGATAGAGGTTGGTGATGTGAAATTACCTATAAAAGTTTCATTTCAATCTATTTAGTATTTATGTTTACATCTTGAAAAAGAGTAATAGGTGTTGTATTTAGTGTTTTTTGAGTACAACCTTATTCATCATCAGCCCGTATAATGAGGGAGTATGGCCCATAGTCCACCACGCTGGGCCAGTTAGTTCAGCCAGCCACAAATAATAATAATATCCTTAGACTTACACACAGCGCCATCTAGTTCCACAGTAAGCAACTATAGGCTTGTGTTGTGGTTACCAGATGGTTGATATTACATAAATACATTTTTTTGTAAATAAATACTTATATTATAAATAAAAACATCAATAACTCGGGTACACATGTCCGTATTCATCACACAAACATATGCCCCTAGCGGGATTCGAACCCGCAACCTTAGTTTGCAAACAAACAGGTCGTTTGGTACACCAAACACAAACCAAACAAACCAAATATCTCGATACATTTTGGAAACATCATGAAATAGGAATAATATAAATCAGTGAACCCATAATTTCTTTTTCTATATTTGTAGTATCTAATAATAAATAAAAATCGTAAATCTGAATAACTGTTACAAATTGTAACAACTGTCCAAAGTCAGATGACTACTCGAGCTTTGCGTGCAAAATCATGAATGTTATCTTTATAGTTTTGTTTATGTTTTATACTTTTGTTGGAACAGATGTACCTACCGTGTATGCTCTGCAGTGTTAAACTTAAATATTATCACAATGTATTGTTTTGTTACGGACATAGATGTAGAAAAAGATATATACAGGTGAATTTGATTTCGTATAATTCCCATTAACTGGTGACGTCACTCTTGATTACGAAGAACTTTCCCCAAGGAACTTTAGTCGAATTCGATCAAAAAATATTCGATCATAATTATATACAAAGTTATTGACGAGCTGTCTTAGCAACTCTGACCGCTATACTAAAAGGTTGCGGATTCGAATCCCGCTAGGGGCATATGTTTGTGTGATGAACAGGGACATGTGTAGTATTTATTTACAAAAAGAAATGTATTTATGTAGTATATCAACTATCTAGTATTCACAACACAAGCCTATAGTTGCTTACTGTGGAACTAGATGGCGCTGTGTGTATGTCTAAGGATATTTATTTATTTATTTAAAGTAAACCATCTTGAAGCCACCTTTAGTATGGAAGTCCATCAATTTTCGGCTGGTGACTCCACTCCTGAATACGAGCAACTTTCCACTAGGAGCCATAGCCGAATTCAGCCGAAAATTGTTGGACTTCCATACTAAAGGTGGTTTCTCAATGGTTTACTTTGTATGAGGAATCGAACATTTTTTGATAAAATTCGACTGTGGTGCCTTCGGTAAAGCTGTTCATAAACAAGAGGGACGTCACCAGTTAATGGGAATTACACGAAGGGAATGCTGGGACACCTTATATAACACGATGGTTTCATCAAAACCATAATAGAAGGAAGAATAGAGGGGAAAAGAAAAAGAGGAAGACCGAGAATAAGCTACATGCAGCAGATAAAAGAGAAGTTGAACGTCGTGTCGTATCAGGAGGTCAAGAGGAAGGCGGAGAGTAGAGAGATATGGAAAAATTTCCATCGACAAGAGCATGGCTCTTAAATCAGATGATGATAAGCAGCAGTTTAAGGCGGATCATAATTTATTTTTAATTATATCATTATTTTAGGAAGGTTATCGACTATATTTATACATTGAAAACTCTTTAAATAGAAAGTTACACGTCGCCACTGATAGACACAATCTACGGCTTTTTTAGGATAGATAGGAGACTTATAATTTACACCAAACACAGATATTTGTATCACAAACCTTAGAAAAGTAAGGAGCATTTGCAAATTGCTACCAAAGTTAACCTAAGTAAAACCTATATTGTTATACGTCTACAATACTACAAGAAAATTGGAAACTGAAATTGGACAAGTAAATCATCTCCCCTTTCCGCAATATAACGTGGACACTTTCGCTTTTACAGATGCTGCTCAAAGCGCGTTGGTGAGGTTGTATTAGCTTCCGTTGTATGAGATCCCCTGTGGGCAACGCAGTTTCAAATACCTCCGCCATACATTACGATCTGCCTTGATTTAAGAACTCACGCCACTCTTGTCTTGATATAAGATCCCAAGGAACCATAGCTGATTACGATCAAAAATTTTCGATGTCAACAATTTTCGACAGGTGACTCCACTTCTGATTAAGTACAACGATCCACTAGGAACGATAGCCGAATTCAGTCGAAAATTGTTGGACTTCCGTCACAATGGTTTACTTTGTATGGGTAATCGAAAATGTATTGATCGGATTCGGCTATGGTTGCTAGTGAAAAGTTGTTCGTAGTCAGAAGTAGTCACTAGTAAACTTTGACGACCGATTGGTGTGGTGTATAGTGACCCTGTCAGCGAAACCAACGGTTGCGGGTTCGAATCTCGCGACGGGTAAATGTTTGTGTGATGAATATGAACATTTATTCCTGAGTCATGGATGTTTATATAAATATTTATGTATGTTTATCCGTTATCTAGTCCATATCTATCCATAGTGCAAGCTTTGCTTAGTTTGGGACTAGATGATTGGTGTGAGTGTCCGAAATATTTATTTAAAAAAAAAAGGAAACAGGAATTACACTAATTAAATTATACCCTGTATTGCTTCCAACAGAACTTTTGGAATCCTATCAATGCATTTCAATTGCACATCAGGTGTGATTGAGGTCAAGGCTAATCCGTAGTGCATAAAAAAACATGACGCATAAAAATGTTATTTTTGGACTTAGCTACAAAGAATTGTAGTACAAATTAATGCCTGTCGTATTAAATCTCAACCTTAAAAAAATTTATCAAATAATATTTTGATAATAACCCGGTATGCACTGAATGCCTTTACACCCTTCGCGGGTCAGTTTTACAGAGTATCTAGCCGCTGGTAAAATATTATTGATTGTTTGTACAATAAGTGTTAAAAAAGGATAAACACAGTTATTTGCGATATAATTTTATTAAAGATAAAATATACAAAAATTTACAATTTCATTTGATTATATGTATAGTATAGTGACCATTTTAAATTATTGCTTAAATATAGGTACTTATATAACATAAATTATCACCCCTGCCCGCGGTTTCGCCCGTGAGGAATTACTTTATTGCGGACTTTTTTCAGGTCTCAGACCTCCTAAATTTGAAAACGATCGGTTCAAAGGTTGACTCGTTAAAAGTAACATACAGACAAGACTTTATTATGCAGGCATAACAAGTGTCTGCAGAACTCTACTGGAATCTATGGGACGAGCTCAACCTTTGAATGTCTCGAGGAGGCAGTTAAAGAGCATTGCCTGGTCCTTTAATGTGCTCTTTGTCATTTTTTTTGGTCATTTATTACGTATTAATTGCTTGTCTGTTTCATTACTTTATTAAACCCGGTGTTATTGACTTTTATTATCATTATACCGGATGAGTTTTTTTTACCGTAAGGAAAAAAATAGAGGATTTTAAGTAAGTGAAATAGAAGTTATTGACATGGGCAGTTTAAGTTTTTTCTTTTCAAAAACGCACGCGCCGTCGTATATTGATAGGCGATGATCATGCGAAATTTATTTGGCACTCATATTTTCTCCAAGTTTTCTTTATTTATTTAATTTAATGATCTAATTATGTGGAATAGGCTACAGACGCGACCGTCAAATGACACAATTAACGCTTTATTCCATTATAGGTTTGGAAAAAAAAAATATTATGATGATACCTTCTATTACACTTAAGTACCTAATATTTCCTTACGGTAAAAAAACTCATCCATTATATATAATTCATTTATTTCCGATTTAAATCCAGTTCTGTTAGCTTAGACCTATGTTAGTAGATACATACAAATATAAACATACTATTAAATTCATAACTTTGCGGATTAAGGGCATATACACCCACAATTTAGTTCCTTACATGGGTATACAGGGTGTAATCGTTAAGTGTGCACAGGCGATTATTCCGTAACTATTATATATATCAAAAAACTTTAAACTGATATCGAAAATACTATACCTAATGAGTAAAATGACATTAATAACTTTTTAAAAATAAAACGAGAAATATCCAAAAAAATATATTAAACACTCCCATACATTTTATTTCTTAGTAAGTACAAAATTTTGTACCTATTAATTGAAAAAACGCAATAAATTGGCGGGAACGAGAATCCGCGATAAAGAATTTGAATTTAGAACGAACACCAAATAGTATCTTTTTTTTGTTTTTATTTAGTATGTTGCTTTTCAGCCAGTTCTAATCAATGCGATATTGAAACAAGGTTTATTATTAATTTTAATTGGTAAGATAATTAACCTACACGTGTATCTACTTGAAATTCATCACTATCATAATACATAATTATAAAATGTTATGGGTAAAATGAGTTGATACTATTCCACTTAAAATAAGGAAACTAAAATCTCTACTATCTCATGCTAAATGTATGGGAGTGTTTAATGTATTTTTTTTGGATATTTCTCGTTTTATTTTTAAAAAGTTATTAATGTCATTTTACTCATTAGGTAAAGTATTTTCGATATCAGTTTAAAGTCTTTTGATATCTATAATAGTTACGGAATAAGCGCCTATGCACACTTAACGATTACACCCTGTATACACCTCCAAGAAGCGCCACACAGTGTTTTAGGATGAGACCTTCGCATCGTTTAGAAATCATTTTCAAGATTCCATTGTTGCTGGCTCGCACTCTACACTCGCAAACATCTCTCATGCACTTATAAAATAGTAATATCTCTAATTATATATTTAATAATACTTAATAATAATACTTAATTTTATAACTATGTTCCAGTTAGTTTCAATCACTCTGTATATAATTCGTAATCAGATCAGCACTAGTAGCATGACAGATGCGATAAACGTTTATGTCGTGCGAGATATTTGTCCTGCTCATTCGTTTGGACGAAATATACAACTATCCCACTCTCACGTCGCGTCGCACGCGACATATGATGTCATGCTACGGGGGCTGTATTCGTATTTGGCACAATCTGTGTACCTACTTTTAGTGATAAGGCCCCAATTGTAGTTTTTTTATTGAAATGTTTTATCTAACTAATATTATAAATGCGAAAGTATGGATGTTTATTTATTTGTTGCTCAATCACGATACATTTTATCCCGATAAAGTGAGTAGTTCCCGCGGGATAAGGAAATTAAACATATCCTCGCTAAATCTATTCTGTGCAGGCGAAGCAGCGGGCAGAAAACTAGTAAAATATATTTTACTTTAATTTGTGCAATGAAGTGTATTTTGTATAGACTATGTATCGTTGAATTAGCCATTTCATGAAATACCTAGGCGGATCGTAACGCCGCACAGAGCGGGTTGGTTAGATTGTGTTAGGTTGCTTTGACTGCTTCCACTCTAGTTAGCGCAGTTTCCAATACTGTAGGAAATATCCACTATACATAACGATGCGCCTATAGGCATTTCATGCAATGGCTAATTCAACGATCAGCCTGCGACATATACAAGGTTATTTATTGGTACTTACACCTGAAAATAGTTTGGTCAGAAGCACGTATAGAATAGTTCAACGACGCGGTCCATACGCAGTAATTAATAGGTCTATGAAAGCGCGCGGATTTTTCTTCTGTTCTGCCTCCGTATTCTAAATGGTTCGACAAACGATATTCGATTCAGCATCGAAAAGTTCGAATGCGTTTCTGTGAACAATGCCCTTCCTTCGAAATTTGAAACTTTTCGATACGGAAACGAATGTCGACTATCGAATTATTTAAAATACTGGCCCTGGCTCAACATAATATGCGCTTACCTCTTTAACTAAAACACCAATGCTCTTCAGCTTTATCTTAAACGGTTATGACAATACACATTCCCTTAGGAAGGTACATCGGATCCAATTTATTCACTGGGTGCACTCGAAAAACCTAAATGCTAATTATAAATTGTATCGAAATATCTTTGATTCTTGCTATTCTCGAAAATCACTAATTATCACTATAACTAGTCACTAAATTGTATAAAACAGTTTCTCTTACTTTTGCAACAGATTTTGATATGGCTTTCACTATTATTTATAGAATTTCTTCCCGAAGGTTTATATTTATTATACATGCATATTTATAGAAAGTAATTGCGAAGCCGGGCAGAACACTAGTTTTAAATAAAAGTGGCCGTTCTCATCAATAATTTAGAATAGAATCAAAGTAAGTATTATTTGTAATTAGCTGTTATGCTCTTCGAGTCCACTCATTTTGTATATAATGTTATTGTATATTCTAAATGTATATGTAAAGAAATCTTAATTCATGATATGAGCGCCACTGGGCTCGATGCACCCTCAACATACAAAAATATTACTATAAAACTATTTTATTGTCCATTTTATCTATCACTACCGTAAGCCTACGGCTTAACTAGTGCCTCTATATCACTGTCCAGCATGTAGAATGTCAACAAAGTTTTTTTACACCGCAGTCCACTTTTTTACCCATTGTCTGACTTGTGTCACTTTCACACTATTTACACACTATATTTACTCTCATAGATATTGTTTCATGTAAAATGACGACAATGGTGTCGATTCGGATGTACACCAACTTAAATTAAAACCAGTTTTGGAGTAATGCCGTTGCATCGTACCGTACCAGGGAGAAAGAGACAGTGCTACTCTAAAACTGGTTTTAGTTTAGTTGGTGTATCCGAATCGACACCATTGTGTGTAGATAAATATTATAGAGTCCGCGCCACCACTCAAGTCCGGCGACAAAAACTGGAACTAAATATATAATACTGCTTACTGGCAATATTTTGTTACAAAGACAGAGACGCCGCGGCTATCGGACTTGAGTGGTGGCGCGGACTCTAGATCAAATTTACTATCGCGTTTACGTCTCCGTGACGGTTTGTATAAAGAAAAGCACCTGTAGCGGATAGTTCAAAATCATTTTTTTTTCATAGCTACTTTTTAAGTAAACGCGATAGTAGAGTTAAAAACGATGCAAAACTCGCACTTCGCACACTGTTAGCTGTTACTCCAAGTTCAGGAATACGCTTCGCCATTATTGCCCAAAGCCAGCCCAGTTCCGTTTAGACGTGTCTAGGTCATTCTCAATGGTTCTTGAATTTTCTTGTCTCTTCAAATTCTCCAATTCCTCTTGCCTCGGAAATGTACCTACAGAAGTAATTGTCAGATTCTCGAAGCCGAATTTATCCTGGCTTGATATCAGAGCAATTCTTGCTATTGGATTTGATAATATTATATGGCTATTACTGGCCGTTTTTTAACAATTTTACTATTTCAATTCCGTTCGGAACATGATACAGATTTTCAGTCTTACAGTTTTCGTCCTTGATTTATATATCATACTATATACATTTTTCTTACCCACGACCTCAGTTCAACGTTCAATTTACTCAGTTTCAATCAAACTTTCTCGTCCAATAATAAGGGCGTGATCCTTTGATTCTAATATAACTGAGCCAAACTCTCTTCTACGTGGGTGGGCCTTGGTAGGGTGTCTCAGATGCCAGCTGATAATCTGGCGAGTCTTCCTCCGACCCTATAAGGGCTTCCGTTGATACTGAAGCAGCGCTGCGTAATAAGATGTACTGAGCATGTCTGTGGAAGGGGAAACAGAATTATTAATGATCTGTCTGTGGGCTATGTAAGTCATCCAATAACGCCGAAAATTAGACTTGTTCTATGTCAGGGAAAACAACATTAAGTAGGTATTACGCATTTCTCTCAAGATTCATCTCAAAAAAGGTGGTGGACAAGGCCACTGGAGGTGGTGAGGTATTGTTCGGATTTATTTATTGATCGACCTTGATATTTCAACTTTCGTATATATAGGCAAGGTAGCATAATAAATAATTTCATACATCTCGGCTATTATAAACGACAGCCTCCGCAAACTGCCCCAAACTAAAATTGTAATTATGTGCGTAACTTTTTATTATGTCGCTGTTTAAAAAATATTTAACTGCTTTAAAAAACAATAACATTTTACAATTATATTATCAATCTTGGATTATCTCAAAATATAAATAAGAAAAATAAAAAAATCACAAAGACACAAAATGATAATGATCATATTATTATTTCCCATGTAAATTACATCCTTATAGATTTTCTATCTAAATTCTAAAATATATATTTTATTAGCTTTCCGCCCGCGATTTCATCAAAATCGGTTCAGCAAAAAATTAGTCTATTGTTAATCCAGGTCTTAATGTGTCTACCAACCAATTTCATCCAAATCCGTCCAGCGACGGTATAGGCGTGAAGAGGTAACAAAAAGACATACATACACACACAAAATCGGTCCAGCGTTTGTAGCCTATTCCACATAATTACGTCATTAAATGATACAAATAAAAAACTTGAGAAAACATGAGTTATAAATAATTTTCGCATGATAGGAACCCTACGAATATCAATAAACACATAAAACTCATTGATGTCGCTTCACTTACACAAACTCACACAATACTTTTATACGGTCTGGCAACGTCGCGGTCGTAGTCCTCTCTCATATCAATATGCGGCCGGCG
Organism: Oegoconia quadripuncta; assembly: GCA_949316235.1. Classification (NCBI taxonomy): domain Eukaryota; kingdom Metazoa; phylum Arthropoda; class Insecta; order Lepidoptera; family Autostichidae; genus Oegoconia; species Oegoconia quadripuncta. The sequence continues at coordinate 5,544,144 of OX438753.1, read as the reverse complement.
CGTGCGTAAATGATGGTTTTGGAAAAACATTCTTAGGCCAATAACTTCTATTTCACTTACCTAATATGCCCTATTTTTTCCTTAAGGTAAAAAAAACTCATCCGGTATAACAAAGACATAAAAAGTAAGTTTACAAAGTATAACTAGGTAATTTAACTGCACATAAAACATATTATGATAAATAAATAAGTACAGTGCACACACCTACACTTTTCCTATCTAAAATAACTATTTAAGTTATTCATGTGCAAAAAAATGGCATGTATTTATTTATGTTTGGTGTAGTCTAACCACTATACCAAAGGTTGCGGGTTCGAATCCCGCTAGGGGCATATGTTTGTGTGATGAATACGGACATGTGTACCCGAGTTATGGATATTTTCATTTATAATAAGTATTTATTTACAAAAATAAATGTATTTATGTAGTATATCAACCATCTCGTATCCACAACACAAGCTTATAGTTGCTTACTGTGGAACTAGATGGCGCTGTGTGTATGTCTAAGGATATATTTTATTTGTTTATAATCGATATACAAATACTAGCAAATACCATGTCAAACCTCACGTATACTTAGGGGCAAAAATATGCGAAAATATATTGTCGTTCGTCCGCCTTCCAAGTGGACGTCCAAACGGTCGCTCTGAAAATGTGTGGGGGAGGCCTATGTTCAGCTGTGGTTGTCGAAAGGATCAATATAACCTATTGCAAACTTCCAGGAAAAGATACCTTAAACCAAATAGTGTATGATCGTTGAAAAAGTATTGCAATCGAGTTATAATGCTCATTACTTGGCAGTTAAATTAATATTGTAATGTAAGTTACAAACTACAAGTAATTGTAAGTTAACTACAGTAGTAAAGCTACACAGTAGTCGCGGATTGAAAACATGAACAATAGTACCTACTAAGTATTTAAGTGCAGTGTTCGTGCAGTTTCGGCAAGTAAAAAGAAAAGAACCGACCCGTCTCTTCCCGTGGGTGTTATAAAACTTATGGGTCAACCAGTGGCATGCCCTCCATACAGGCAGAAAGGCAGTGCCTACCCTAGAAAATGTAAGCTTTCCTCGAAATGTATGTACAGCTGATTCATACTGATGTGAACAGAAATATTCCAAACAGTTGCGAGGATTGTTAAAAAAACAAGGAAGTTATTATTTTGTAGTTGTATTTTTTCTCATTTAATAGCAAATTTTATTATTCTGCCTACTCTGTGACAAAACGTGTGCATTTCTGTATATTTCGAAAGGGAACCGTAGATAAAATCAAAATCAAAAAGGCCTTGTTTTGTAGGTACACAGGGTACACTTAAAATAGTCAGATTTTACATTTTTTTAAGCTACTGCTTGTTCAAAAGCCACTTTTCCCCTGAGAAGAACAAGCAAGAAACTCGAGAGGTTGCTCTTTTTTAAAAAAAGGTTTTTATGTTACAAAATTATTAATTATTATTTTATATTATAATATTTCATTATTAATTGTGAAATAGCCTGGTTACGCGAACGGGCTGTTTATGTCCATGAATGTTTATCATTTAAATAATCTGATATTTTATAATATGCTTTCTTAATAAGTTTCTGTTTCAGAGTACATCTTTAAATTTATTGAAAGGAAGATTTTGTATATCAACAGGAACCTTATTAAAAAAGCGTATACATAACCCTTTGAATGAATTACTGACTCTGCGGAGGCGACTTAATGTGACCTGCAAGTTTATCTTTATTTCTTTCTATTTATAATGTTTCAAACATTAAACTTTTAATATTTGGGATGTATCTGACACCACATTTGTGATAGGGATCGTGACATTATGTAATTAATACTATGTATCTAATTAGGAATGAGGAAAGCCGTAGAAGTACGTAAACTACCGACATAGCCCAGAATATTGATAAGTGGAAGTAGCAGGACAGCTCGGAGAACTGATAGCCGTTGGGGCATTAGGTTCTGGAATAGAGACCAGCAAGCAGAGCGTGGAACGACGTGGACGACGACCTGATGAAGGTCGTCGGAAGTCGCTGGATGCAGGCCGCTTCCAATTTTATCTCTGGTAGTCTATGGAGGAGCAGTAAACATCCTGTGGCTGATATGATGTATTTGTTACAACGTATTGAATTATCCGGTGGAAAAGCCGGTGGTGGCGACGTTTGTTCCTTTATGGCAGTGTGGAATTGGACCGACATAATACGTCGTGAGAGGCGAATTGGATATTATAATAGCAACATAGACCAGCGAAAGGCCTCAGCGTCATTGATGCGGAGTTTTTACTTACGATAATTATAAAGTTCTTAATTTCTGGCATATGGCCAGAGTACCTCTACCCATCAGTGATATATACAAATATTTTTTTTTAACAAATCGGTGGCTTGCTTAAGCCTTAAGGCTTTGCACGCCAACGCAGTCAACTGGTGTCGCGGCAATCAATGTGTTAAGTTACCGCTGTGAACTTTGTGTTTGCGTCGCAAAAGATACTTACAACTTTGAAAGACTTCCCCGAGAATTACACGATTCAACAAACAATATGAAGTAGCAATTCATAAGATTAGTTTTTTTATTTAATTTCTTTAGAAAACAATTTTAGGACATCTTAGTATCTCATAGTTGAAGTTCACCACCGTGAACTTTATTTTAATATTGTACGATTTATGACTAAAAACTACATTACACACATTTAATCTACCACTGATTGGTACTATATTCACGTGGATTTTTTTAAAATAATTATACATCGTTAGACGTTCACTGCTGGACAAAGGCCTCCCCCAAAGATCTCCACGACGATCGGTCCTGCGGCAATGTTTTTCACGATGTGCAAATTAGGAACTTTAAGATAATTAAAAGCCACACCCAACATTTTTGTATGCATTATACTACTATATGCATGCAGTAACGATACAAACATTGTGGCGTGTAACTTTCAATTATGGATACTGGACATGTATATCCACCATGCCGAATACGGATTACAACAAATCCTCCCATTGAAGACAAAGACACCCTGGGAGTGACTTGTGTCCGAATGATGGCGTACTTCTTGCATGTTTTCAGGGGCGTAAGTGACGCAACTTTCTATTAGTGTTCTCCAAGCGCTACTATAATACTGCATTTCTCGAGTCAGTAATATTTTGATTAACTTCGTCCCCTTATAAGTTACATTACAACCTATTGGAATACTTGGATTGAGGCTGTATACACCGTAGCAAATTCAGTACTTCAATAAAGATAAGTATTAAAAATAAAAGTACGCTCTTTGGTGAGAAACTGATGATGTAATATCACCACTGGCGATGGATGTACCTACCTATATCCCTTAATGATTTTAAACACATTGTTCCGTGATCCAAGTATAAATCCTTATACATACTTACCTTGCATATATGTTTCCGGCTACTATTTTTTCGAACAGTCGTGTCGCCGCCGTTTTTATTACCAGTTATCGTTTATGTGACCAGTTATCGTATATCGAATATGTACGCCATGTCGTATAGCGATATTTATAATTTGAACATATTAAATAGATCACTGGGCTAAGGAGAAGTACCTTAACCGATGAAGATAGCAAATACTAACTCATTTTATTTGGAGCTAGCCTGAACCGAGAATTGACAAAATTGACTAAAAAAATCACGTGTATACTTATGATACCAATCCGTACGTTCAATAAAAAGGATCCTTGAGGTTTCCTTTTATTAAAATTTGCCGACCTCAAACATTTAGGATCGTATTAATAAATCGATCTTGAAATTGAGATCGCGTCTGTCTCAATAAATTTTGATACTGTTTTAATATGCAACAGATTCACAAACGTCAACTTTAGGTCATCTCATCATTGAGAACGGTTTATGAATACGGGCCTAAGACTCTTCTTCATATCTCGCAGGTTTTGGACACCTATATAGTCAGTGTCTATATGTCGCCGACTATACTAACTATGCCTTTACAAACATACTAGGTTATTTAAAAAAGATAATGTCCAAACATTAGTTTTGGACAAATAACTACAAAAGGTCATAACCCAGGGCATTTGCAGAGCTCTATGGATATTAATTTACTAATGTCGGACAAACAGGTTAAATAGAAACACAGCAAAATAAAGATTCGTTTATTATGTGCTAAATAACATCTTACATCTATTTACAATTTATTTTGCATTATTCAATTTATCCAAAACAAAACAATTATAAAGTTTATAGAATTTTAATGTATTGCATTTTCATTTGCTTAGTTTATTCCATTACCTAAATTATAAAAATATCTCTTCAGCTAATTAGATTTAATAAAAATATATATCTCTTTTAAAACTCGTCTTCCATAGTAATACAATTTAAATTTCTTTAAAATGCTTTTAATTTCATTAAACTTTACCCACGCGAGCAGGTGAAGAAATTCTAGGGAATGTATTGAATAATTTTTGTAAAATATATAATCATATTTTAAGACTTAAGGGCAACATTTTTCGAAAACTAATTTTCCCTAGAATTTCGTCCTGCTCGTGTGTATAAACAGAATTTCAATCGATGGATTTTAAAGAAATTGGAATTATATAATAGTATAGGAGATGAGTTTTGTTAAGGCCCCTTAAGAGTATAGTGGAAAAAGACTAAGGAATATATAGGACGGGTTTAGGGCGAGGTTATTTCGATTTGTAACGAGAATTAAATGCATTTAGAGATTAAGGAGGATGAAAATCAAAAATGCAATGTTTTATACACATTTTAATATAAAATGTGTCAATTCATCACAGATCAGAATTAGGACTACGTCACAAACAATAACAAACATTAAATAGGCTCACAAAATAATAAATAAAAAACCGACCGAACATGCGTCCCAATTTACATCAACTTATATGGTGAGGATCAAATTATTAAAAGTTAAAATTATGATAAAAAAAGATCATCGAATCCAGTTCCGAAAAGTCGTAAGGTCCTTTAAATTCTTTTTCGAGCAACGGATAAATAAAAATGGAATAACAAAATCTATATTAACACTCTGATCAATTTAAATAATTTCGTAAGTTTAATCAGTCTTTCTGGAGAACTTGATTTTCAAATTTCTGTAGAATGCAAATCCCAGTCGGTGTAATCATAATGTGAATGTAAATTGAAGCGGATCGAGCTCGATTCAGCTATTTGGGCATTAAAACCTGAGCAGAACAATTTTTAAATACATCATTCAAAGTTTTAGGATTGCCACTTTCTTCAAAATTTTTTTTTTTTTATTTTAAATTCTAAATTTTTTTACATAGCTTCGATTACAGAAAGAAACTAGATACAGTCCTTTAGACTCGTGTTGACAGCTATCAGCTTGGTAGTAGTCAGTGGCGTGCCCTCCATACAGGCAGAAAAGTGAAAAATTTCCTAGAACTGCTCAGTCAAGACTGAACATAAATATTCTAAACAGTTGCGAGCATTGGTATAAGAGTAAATTATTATTTTGTAGTTGTATTTTTTCTTATTTAATAGCAAATTTTAACATTCTGCGAAAACGCTGTGCACCCCACTGGTAGTAGTGGAATACGATTCGAACCAAAGCGCGGTACCTAGTTTTTTTTATTCGAAGACTTATAATTTCTGGTCAGATTTTAAAACAATTTTTAATACATCACGATATACGTTTGCAAAAATTCAACTTACAATAGTTTTGTATCAAGAATCATACCACTTTGAGCGAACTCCTTTTGGAATTATGCTATCATCAGCTAAATTCTAATACGAATAGAATGTCAGTCTAATCTGTGTGACTAATCGCACGTTTTTCATGTTTTATAATATCGTAAATAATACTACCCCGAGGGCTAGATATCCACGGAATTGTCCTAAGACGAAATGCTTGGACTCAAGAAGCATACATTTCTTTATGGCGATTTAAGCGGGGAAATACCATGTCAAATATGTCTGAAAATATATTCAAATGAATTCAAACAATAATAAATATTCTAGTACTAGTGAAGAAGGAACTTAAATAGTATGGGGACAATGAAAGTTTGATAGGATAGAAACAAAGAAAAAAATATAAAAACAACGCAATCTGCTTGGCAGATTTATAAAAATAGGACAAGACAATATTAATTATATTCTAACATAAATAACTAAATTAAATACCTTCATTTGCATTCCTATTTGACTAATAATTTTGTAAGATAGATTTCTTGCGGCAAAAGGAGATGAATTTAAATCATAAGGATGGAGGTCACATTTCTATAATACTACTTGGAGACGGAAATGTGGAAGCCTACATCACTCGCATCTTAGTTCCTCCCCTCTCTAACTAGGGTGCTTTAAAACTATATAGAAAGAGAGGGAAGGCCACGATCAAATACAGCTTCGTGTAGAAATAAAAGAGAAAGTATGGCCTCCACCGTTATCTCTAGATTCACATTTTACTTAGTGGGTGTAGCCGGAAAGGCCTGTCTTGGTCTTCATCACGCCTTCACGTCGAGGTCATATTTCTTTTCGTCGGCATGCCTAAAAATAGATTTAGAATTAATAAAAGTTCACATAAAATCAACGCTACTAAGGGTGCGTTAGAAAATTCATTTGAGTCACAAGTTTTTAATAGTTTAGAGATTCGATAGAGTGCATTCATCGTTATTACAAAATTAAAACAATGAATTAATATGTGAGTACGAAAACCTGACGGGAAAATTGGGACATATTAATATGATGTAATAGGTGATCTATTTGTTAAAATTAAATTAAAACGGGTTACTAACAAACATTTTAAAACAACATGACGACAAATATGATCAGAAATAAAATTAAAAAATTATTACAAATTATTGCAAAAGATTTTTATCAAAATTTTATTTGGTGTCAAAGCAAACAAGACACGTTAATTTTATATTTTCAAACGCACCCACAAAATTTGGTTAGCAAAGCTAGGTTAAATTAGGTACTAGTTGTATCTAAACTAAAAGGGGAAAATATAGAGCTGTAGCTAAGTCAGCCTGATACATACCAACTATCGACGACCAAAAAGTACTCCCTCCCATCTACGCTTCTTGTCGTCAACATATTCAGTTCCTCGTCACTACTCTCACTGGCAAATTCCTTGCCCTCTCTGAAATAATCAATCACAGACATGTTGCCTATACAATTGGTGATAAATTTAGCCCCAAGTTTTGCCGGTTCGGCTCAGGCGGTGCGGTAGCGTCCAAAAGCGAAAGCTGTGTCCAAATGGATGTTTTCAAAATGATGAATTGGTTTTCCTTTGTGATTATTTGTAGACGTGAAATTCAGTCGTGGCTTTTTATAAGAAAATAATTAACATTGTCGTAAACGAATTACCAATTTGACTCATTGATATAACGACTCCTCGTGAGAGGAGAATAAATAAATGAGGTAAGTATAAAGGCTGTCCCAGATCAATCAGAAGAGTACGAGAATTGAGGCCATACACACATCGGTCATATTCAGTTTGTACTGATTACAGAATAAAATTTGTCAGACAGGACAATTTTTCCATTAATATACTATTCCAATAAGATAGCATGAAAATTATATTTGTTAAGATGGTCGAATGTATCTTGCTTGTCATTTAAGAAAAAATTAAGCTGTTTTATTCATTCATTACCTCACCTATGTGTGTTACAATCACCTCAACTTTAATACTAAGCACTACGGTGTACTTTTTTTTTAATGTAGGTACAACGGGTTAGCACTTGACCTCAATCACACCTGATGTTAAGTGAAGATGAGGCCGAAGGTGGTAGCGTACTGACCCGGAATCTCATCTTATTTGGGGAACTGGCTATCTCATCTCTGACAACCGGAACACAATAATGCTGTTAAATTAGCTAGCCAGGTGGACATTTAAAATGCCCTACCAACAACCAAACCGAGTACTAAATATGTATCGTGCTGGGGATCGAACCCGCGACCCCCGAATCGTAAACCCAATGTTGTTTACATTGAGCCACGGAGGCGGGCGGTACTTAGGCTAGAGTGACAAAATAATATTATGACCAATATTACCCAGAAATATGATAAATGTATAGTTATTTTAGAAAAACCGATGGTGAATAAATGATAAATATCGACACGGCTGAATTTCACATCAACTAAATCTAAATTAACGTTGTGTACATTTTTATGAATTTGTGGTATTTATTTATTTTGTCCAATTTGAGTTGATCCGAGATTGTTTGATATGTTTTGAATGAGTTTTAATGGTGCAAATTGAATTATTTTGTCTGTTATTGCTGTTCCAATACTATTTAAATGTTTCTTCTTATTTCAAAGTCCGCTCTCATCGAGTATGATCCAGTTTTCTTCCTTCCAGAGTTGTAACCACGACTCATCTACCTTGTAACAGCGTTTGTCTCGTATTATTTCGAGCAGTGTATTCCGCAAAAGGACATCACTAAATTTGGTGGTCTTCTGCCTTTAGCTGTGAATAGCCTCGTAATCATTGTTGATGCGGAGTCATGATGTAAACAGTTATTTGTTTCAAGCGCCTACGTCGTAAAGTTTCTCCAATATAGTTTCTGAATTTCTTTCGACCGGTTCCTGAGATCTTGCTGTTTCTTAGTCTTCGTAAATTTTGAAATAGTATTGGATAGTATAGGAAGAGTTAAGAGTTAGCTTATGGCTATGTTAGTGAGCCCTTTCACCCGCGCCGCGATGAAACGTGGAACAAAACGTTGATAAAAACTAAGTCCAAGTTTCATAAAATTTAAAGCATTGCAAAATCTAAGGAGTTGCCATGTTATAACTCAGTAAAAAGTAGTTTCCCTAAAAAATTTTGTTTACGAAGGTATATGAAAAAGATATCTGAGGACCGTTTTCCCTTTAAATATTAAACAAATAGCACAATTGAAAGACATCAGCATCATTTTATTATACTATACTGTAACCATACAAACACGCGAATAAAGCCTGCCCATGTTCAAATGATATCACATAATTTTTTGCTGTTATTTCCTATGTACAAGTATTAATTACCCGTTATCAAAACAATTTGATATCAAAATAATGCTGTGTTATTCACGCTGACGTAACTCACACAAGCAATTGACCACAAGCAATTGACACAGAACAAAAGCTAATACAAAATAAGTTGCAAGTTCAAAAAATTCACTATTATTATACTATTGTCGTTTTCATTTTATATTTTATGTTATTTGTAATCGATCGATCGAACCCATGATCGAGTTAAAACATTTTTAAAAAGTAAAATAGAGTACGTAACTAATGGGAAATGTATATCCTGTATTAGAAAATTTTCAATATAACATGGCTACTCCCACTCAACTTCATTTCAAGGCCAAAGGACCAGAATCAAGATTGAAATTAAAAAAAAAACAAAATTTTAACGACACATACCTGTAGAAGACATAGTGTTGGAGCATGAAGAATATGTCGAATACGAGACTGAAGAGGCCCAGGCCGAATTTGGTCGCGTCGCCGAAGAATGAGATCCAATCGTTGTAGTTGTACGCGTTGAGAGCCATCTGGAGGATGGAGAGAGAACCGCCGACGAAGTCGAGGAAAATGTTGCCGATGCTCCAGCCCACGGTGGATTTCCGCTTGTAGTTCATGTAAGCCTGAAATTGGTGTTAAATTCATTGTGATAAATTAAGTGAGGGAACAAGAATAATCATTGATTTTGAAGGCCAATCAGTGGATCAGTATCCTGCCTTCTAAAGCGTCGATTACGGGTTTGAATCCTTGTATGAGTAAATGATTCTGTGGTGATTACGAACATTTCTACCCGAATCATTGCTTATCTTACGAAAGACGTGGACAGCCCACTGCCACTTAAGCTTACCAATTCAATTCTCTGAGATATGACAACAACTCCCTTTCTCTGTCAAATGTCATTGCTAATCTTATCCCTCGATTTATATAAATACTTATGTATGTTTATTAAACGGTAGTACCGTGTGGTTTCGGCACGTAAAAAGAAGAGACCCAACCCGTCTCTTCCCGTAGGTATCGTAAAAGGCGACTAACTTTCAACGGTGAACTGTGCATGTTGTTTCAAGCATTAAACTTTTTAATGTTTGGAACAGCCAAACGTTTGTTTAGTATATGCCTGACCATCCCGTTTGGAATAAAGGTCGTGACGTTATGTATACATATATAAAAACAATTTTGTTATGAGAAGAGCAAACATGTCTTGGAAAGTGGATTGATGGATAATGGTGGATGGTGTAACCTCCGAAAGTTTAAGGTCGCAAGTCGTACGTCGTCGTAAGGTCCTCAAACACAATTATCACCATAGATCGTAATAGGTAGATCGATTTTCATTACAAGCCAAATTCAGCGGTATCAATTATGTGATAAAAATCAGAGTTAATTAAAAATCTTTATGCGACCCACATTCTATTTAAATTGAGTAAATAAGGGAAAATGCAGCATTTACACTGGGTGGTTTTTTTTTTCATTTTTTTTTCTCAGTTTAAGAAGGATGTAAGTTGCTTAAAAATTGTGACATACATACGGACAAATACTGTTGAAATTAGCTTTTAAGGAAAAACTATGCGATCGGTGAGAATCGTAGGGTATGTTGAAATTAAACGAATAACTTTATTCACCCCCGCAATTTGTAATCTATATAAACAGCATTTACACTGGGTAGTTTTTTTTTCATTTTTTTTCCTCAGTTTAAGAAGGATGTAAGTCGCTTAAAAATTGTGACATACATATGGAGAAATACTGTTGAAATTAGCTTTTAAGGAAAAGCTATGCGATCGGTGAGAATCGTAGGGAATGTTGATTTTAAACGAATAACTTTATTCACCCCAGCAATTTGTAATCTATATAAACTATGTAATCTAATATGGTGTGTTTATTCTTAGCGACAAAAATCATAATTTCGGCATAGGCCATCAATCAATCATATCAACCTCTACCGAGGGGCGCGTACTTGTGACGTTTTCTGACTTATCCTAATCGCCTACAATTCCTTTAAAAAAAATTTAACGTCACTTCGCAATCTAATCAAAATCACTGTGGGTAATTTTCCACAGATTAATGTAATACAGTAGAATAAGCCAATCGGTAATCAATCATTGTTGGTCATCAACTCATCAATCAATAGAACGAACAGCTCTCCTTGTTACTCATTGATTTGATTTATAATCTTTATTTTTCTAATTCAGTACACGTAAATTATGACTAAACCGCCTCCGTGGCTCAATGTAAACAACATTGGGTTTACGATTCGGAGGTCGCGGGTTCGACCCCCAGCGGGGTACATGTTTAAGTACTCGGTTTGGTTGGTGGTAGGGCATTTTAAATGTTCGCCGGCTAGCTACCACCATCTTATCTAAATCTGCCGCCAAGCAGCAATGTTAATAGCATTGTTGTGTTCAGGTTGTCAGAGATAAGATAGCCAGTCCCCCAAATGTCTTGGGGTTTCCGGGTCAGTACGCTTCCACCTTCGACCTCATCTTCACTTAACATCAGGTGTGATTGAGGTCAAGTACGAACCTGTTATGCATAAAAAAAAATACATCGATGGGATTATATCTCAGCAGTTACTGGTGGAAAGGAATTTAGACCGCAAATAACAATGCCAGACTAAACTTCCGATTATTTAGCAAAGTTTTTTTTTTTCGGATTGTGAGCCCGTCAATATACGTTATTTGGTTGCGTACTTCATAAAAAGAAAAATACGTGTTCTTTCTGTAAGAGGCGACTAACATTTTATCGTATTATGACCCATACCCTGTACCAGTGATAGGCGGCTGTACCACAACAGTGAGAACTTATAAGGCTGTTGATGATGATGATGATGATGAAGAAAAATGTTTATTAACGTTTTATGCGACATGTTTCTTTGAAACTGAGAAAAAAGGCAAATTTTGCATTGGCCGGAATATTTACTGAATATTGGACAAGGCATAGTTGAGTTCGATGTACAGTTTGATGTAACTGTGGTAGCCAAGGAAGTCAAGCACATAAGGGACGATTAGCACGAAATTGATGACGTTGTATCACTCCAGGCTAATTTGAGAGCAGGCCCCGGGTTGGCTGTCATTGTGACGACGCCCGGTGAGCACGCCATGCAGTGTAGAAAGATGTGATGAATAGTTTGGTATAACAGTAGTAGAAAACGAAGTCAAAGTCTGGATGCGCCCTCCAGGCTGACCGTCATTATGATGACTACATACATACATACATAATGTCACGCCTGTTTCCCGTAGGGGTAGGCAGAGACCACAGACTTCCACTTGCTACGATCCTGACACACCTCTTCTGCTTCCTTCACTCTCATGAGGTTGTTCATACATGCTCGTCGATTTAGGGTACTCTTGACTTGGCCTTTCTTTAAGACGTCCCCGATTTGATCATGGTACGTTCGCCGTGGCCTTCCCCTACTAACACTACCTTCCTACTTTATGATGACTACTCCGGTAAAATCGCCGTTAACGCAGAAGAAAGAAAGGTTAGTCTTCTGGTATCCTACCCGACGAAATATGATGAACAGTGCGATGTAGCTCTGGTAATAAGTCGAGTTAAAAGACTTTTGAAGTGATTCTCTGACACGCCATCATTATGTCGACATAAGTTAACTCTCGATTATGTAGAAACAAAGGCTAGTATACTGACCTGAGGGACGTATTTGATGAGTGTGATGCACAGTTTAATGTAGCTGCAGTAGTAGAGAAAGTCGAGCCAGGCAAGTTTGGAAGCGGCCCCCAGACTGGCTGTCACTATGACGACGCCGGTGAACAGGCCGATTATGCCACGCCCGGTCAACGACACTCGTTGGTCTTCGCGCTGGAAATTCATATGTTTTAAAGTCCAAAATCAAATTCAAGTAACAATTTCTAACAGTAAGTCATTTTTTTTCATTCCGTAGGTCCAAAGACCACATTGTGAACAATTGTTTGTGAGTGTTATTACCGCTACCGCCACTATGGAAAATCGGAAGATTCTTTCTTCCGACAATCATCCTACAAGATGCGTCTTGGAAAACCTCTAGATATAGGTGCATTTACTAGAACGCCATATGCAAGGTGGTGGAGGTTATTAATGGAAAACTGAGCGTTCATTGTTCTCTCCCCGTCCTACCCTCCACTGCGTAGCCTCTGTGATTGTTTATATAAATGTACAGGATTAGCGATTGATCCTAAACACACCTGATGTTAAGCGAAGATGAGATCGAAGTATCAAAGGTCGTAACGCGCTCTCCCGGAGGAACTATATTCTTAAACAACCGGAACACAACAATCCTGATAACATCGCTACCGGGTGACAGATTTCAATAAATCCTGTATTATTTATACTGGACCACAGAGGTGGTTAAGTTGTACGCTCATATAATTCCCAAAATTTAAAGCAGCTGGATTCAGCAGCTTGCCATCGAGGGCCAGCCATAACCGAAAATCCGGATTGCTTTTCAGCTTTCAACGTCTCGTATTGAACTAAAAGCCATGAGTTGAATGTTTCGCTGAGTCAATGACCTCTGACGTTTTTAACATACACGAGTTCAGCGCTAATTAGAAAGAATCAAAATGCAGAAACAGGAGGGCACTCACAAACAGGAGCAGAGGGTATAAAACAATGAACGCTCTTATTGGTTCATTCCCTTATTTTTACAACTTCCAGCAGCAATTGACAGTTACCTCATACATAAAGCACTGTGCGATAGTGATGACCGTCGCGAAGGCAGCATGTAGAGAGAAGAACACGTCGTTCAACTGTACGGGGTTCACGCTGCGGGGGTGCCGCGCGAAATACTCCGCCTGAAATGTACGACACAAGTTGTGACGTCAGTATAATCTAATATTACGATTAGCGAAGTTAATGCAATGTTTGGTGCATCAGTTCTAGAAAGTCTCCCACACAAGCAAATTTTAGTACGATAGGAACTCAGTCACTTAGCGTTCAGAATAGTAAATAGCATAAAGTTATGTGTACTCACAACTTGATAGATTAGCAAATTTGTCAATATACAATATAATAACAACACTTCAATAGATAACAATACTTCGAACGCAGTACCTACTGTAATACTGAAAACTAGTATGGTTGGCAAAATTTCATTGTTAAAGCAGATTAAAATGAAATAAAGAGATTTACTATTATTGTTAAGTCGGGAGTCCTGTTTGAAAAACAATAACAGACAAGTAGCTACTAGACTCTTAGAAATGCACAAGGATGAGGTGCCGAAGTATGGTCCTTACTCTCTTCTTCTTCGGTCCTTCTAGTGGACCATCTGACAAATGGAGCCAAGCATTATGCAGAGCACCTGGAAGCGACAGCTCAGGCTTTGTGGTGACCTTTGGGAGATGCTTATGTCTCACAGTCAAGTAATATGGGCTGATGATCATGATGCAATTGTCGTTGTGTAGCATCCCACTGCAGGGAACTTTCACCTCTTTCGGCATACTACAATCTCGGAACAACCTTATGATTGAATTATTTTTGATAATTAATTGTTTGTAACTACATAATAGTCGGCTTTTACCTGAATTTGCTTGGAGAAATATAGTCCGCAGTTGAACAGCGAGTACAACGTGAATCCCATGATGTTGAGCGCTAAGAAATCGAAATTGAGTCCGACGACGCTTTTCCGTTTGAAGTTGATGTAGATTTGCGGGTAGAAAGAAACGGACCATGCAGCGAAGTAGATCCACCCCATAATGTAAGAGATGATGTTGATAGCATGTGAGTGCATCACTGTCACTCGCACGAAGATCGTGTTCATGCTGGAAAGAGAAAAAATATATTACATGAACTAACTCTTTAAAGAGTTACTTCAACTTCTTCATATCAGCCACATTATTTCCATTACTGAACATAGGTAATAATGTAATGTGGGCTTCTACTTAGATACGTTTACTCAAAATTCAAATATTGTCAGTATAAATATCTAACGATTGTGACCCCAATATTTAACAGAACACTCTTTCACAAGAAGATTATGTATCGTATGGAGACGTTAGTGATTAATTAAGAGCCGTAATCAATATGATCCCGCAGTAGGCAGTTGAACTTGCACATCGTTATTAAGTTGTCCTCTGTTCTAAACATTAAATAGAAAAAGACTAATACTCTTTGTCTATGGTAGGGAGTAGTGTATTTATAGATTTATTCGTGCAAAAGCACATATAAAAGACAAACGCAATTCTGATGTTCGGAGCTCAGTGTTACGGTTGAAGTCACGGTGCGAGTTCAAGAATGTGTGTCTTTTATTGAATTGAGATAAAAACTTGAATTTTTTAGAAGCAGGATGTAGAACCCTAGCATCTATTATTAATTACAGCTTATTACCTCTAACTGTTCATAAGAAAAAAGGACAGACAGACGGTCTTTTACCGTTTGACATTTTGAGGTACGGAGCCCGAAGTAATATTATACGAAAACTTACTTGACAAACCCTTCTGGCGTCACGTTGAACGTGACCTCAGAATGTCCCGGGCTCTTCCCGTAGGCGCATATGTCGTACGACAACTCGGCGGTAGTGTTCGGATTGTCGGATCCAGGTATGTCGACTGTCGGCGGAACGAACTGCACTATGTCCGGATGTTGGATGTGGGATGCAACCTGTAGCGTCGTGTTGTATTCGCCGCTAAAAGGTAAATTACAAGTTATGAAGGATTGCAGAAATAAAAACAAATTACTACAGATCCATTCAGTTGTACACTGTGGGAAGTGAATTTCTGCCTGAAGCACTTTGTCATCTGTCTATAAGGAGTAATGACATTTACTGTAACGCGAGGACATTTTAGAATGAATCAAGAATCCTATTTTAGAATGAGCCAAGAATCCTATTTGCAAGAAACTAGAAGTATAGGAGAGAACCGAAATAATATAGAAAATGTTATTTAACTGATCTTATGACACAAACAATCATAATGACTGTATGACTCGTCGGAGGAACTGATATAATACCTGGAACGGCCACTCATCAGGAATGCGAGTGTTTCTAATTACACAGTGAATGTGATAAGTACTTCACTATTAATATCGCAGAAGATTTCAACTACGGTGTTAGTAAAACAATAAGTTGTTTTATAAACATGGGCAAATCAGCGCGCGACAAATTATTATTGGTCATGCGGTTGACAGAAATGGGGTGTAAAAAACAAAGCTCTGGTTCTTTTGCCGTGAATATATTGTGTAAAGTATGGTCACCCTATAAATTTTCTTTTCCATTTCTACGTCGGCGTTTGTCTCAACAAATAAAACCACCTATTTAACCGACTCGGTCACTCAATATTTAGCAAAATGGAGGTCGCGGGTTCGATTCTCCGAGAAGAAGAGAAACAATGATCCTGTGGATTTCTTGTGCCACTTCTTTTCCCACAGAGTGATTTCCCCTTCCGAAGCGGTAGTAGCTTAAACAAACTGACTGATAGAATAAACAATATGACTTATTGCATTTATCTGTGAGTCAGTATGTCTAAAGTACTACCGCTTCGGAAAGGGAGATCATCCGTGGTAAAAGAAGGAGCTCTAGAAAGTATTTCTCGAAAATCTCCTCAACTATTTAAGATGATCTTCGAGACATTCCTCCACTAGACTGACGCATATGAAATGCATAGTATAATAATACCCCCGAAAGCAAATCCAAGACTTTTAGCGTGGAAGCACAGCCGCATACTTACATTTGCCATAATTTAAAGAGGTGTGTCTCGTCGACTAAAATGTTGAGATCTGTGATGTCGACATACAACTTCTCTATCTGGGAATGTGCACTTGGTAAAGCTGAAACATATGAAAATATATATTGACAGCATCAGCCAAAATCCCACTGCAGAGCACAGGTCTATACCCCCGCAATGAGACTACAGGCCCACGCGAAATACATGCCTAAAAATGACTTCGCAGGAATGTAGGCTTCTTGATGTTTCATAAATGTAAATGTAAAGTACTTGGGAATCGATCTAGGTATTTGGTTTATTTATGAATTAACGTCTGAATAACCGCCTCCGTGGCTCAATGTATTGCTCAAAGTTTGCGATTCGGAGGTCGCGGGTTCGATCCCCAGCGGGGTACATGTTTAAGTACTCGGTTTGTTTGGTGGTAGGTCATTTTAAATGTCCGCCTGCCTAGCTACCATCATCTTATCGAAATCTGCCGCCAAGCAGCAATGTTAATAGCATTGTTATGTTCCGGCTGTCAGAGATAAGATAGCCAGTTCCCCAAATGTATTTGGGTTTCCGGGTCAGGACGCTTCCACCTTCGACCTCATCTTCACTTAACATCAGGTGTGATTGAGGTCAAGTATCAACTCGATGTGCATAAAAAAAATTGATCAAGTGATCAAATTAATGAAATTTAGATGAGCATAGAACTAGCTTAACCATTACCATCACAGAATACTATAATTCTACTTTATCATCCACAGAACGTCCACAGCTGAACATACGATAGCTGTTATAAAATAACTTGTGGTAGGTTTCTTTTTCACTCTTGTCTATCAGCAGGATCGGTGGGCAGAACTAGATGCCTACCACAGTCTTGTCCAGTTTTGCCGTCAAGCATCACTGGGATTTATGGCCTTGTCCTGCCCTGGCCTGCCACTCCAGTTTATTGCACAGAGAGGGACATTTTTGAAGCAAACCAAAGAGCCATTGACGTTGCCACTTTTTGGGCCAAACTCCTTTAGGTCATTATAATTTTTACCAGTTCTGATGTGAAGGATTTCAAATTACCAGCATAATCTTTCACTCCTGTGTAATCTATGATCCCCGTCAATAACAGGACACAGATGTCACAGGATGCAAGGATAACTTTCAATTATAGAGAGTTGCTCAATCATTAAACCACTGCTGTACATGAGCTTCTAGGCATGATTTTCATCGCAATTCATGGAAGGATTTACTCTAATCGCCGTGCTCACTCGGGAGGCGGGTTGACGACGACCAATACCGCTGTAAATCGCTGGTCTATCCTGATTTCTGAGTCTGCTTACCTCACCACCCCGCAGGACGAGATATTTGGTTCTATACCTACCTATTAAAGCGTGGAAATAGTGAACTGCATGCCCATTATTAAAGTTCTTTCAAAAATATTCTGTATACATAATATAAACAACTTACCTAATAATAATACCGCAACAACAATATGTACATAACACTTGCTTAACCTATGACTAGACACGCCCGCGGCCTCGCCCGGGTACAATACTGTGCTGCGTCGCGCCATCGTTGACCCTGACGTTTTGTGTATCTGTGAACAAAGGAATATATTTTGTGAGCTAGTTATAAACACTCGTAATCGTCGTTGTAATGTTGAGCATCGTTGTCAATTGTCGTTGTTGTCGTTGTAGGAGCAGTCAAAATTTGTAAAATATATTTTATAACAAGACAAGTTAACATCGATGGCCGATCGTTGTGGAGATCTTTGGGGCGAGGTCTTTGTCCAGCAGTGGACGTCTTTTGGTTGATGATGATAATTCACATACAAAATCGATATTGCGTTAAATTGGACTTTATTTCTATTTAGCAAACAATACGCTTTAAGGAGTCAACATGTGACAATAATCAAACATCTATTATCATCGAGAAACAATCACTATAAGGCGATAGAAAACATTCCATGTGGATTCGGCACGTAAAACGAATACAACAAACCCACCTCTTCCCGTGGGGTTCTTAAAATGCTTCTAAGGAATTGTCCAACAAAAAATATCTATACCTAAAATACACACGTTAAAAAGTGGTGTTGTTTCAAGGATTAAACGGTCAATATTTGGAACACACAAACGCTTGTTTGGGATATCTCTGACGACACCATTTGGGATAAAGGTTGTGACGTTATGTATGTATTACTTCCTACAATAAGTCCAGATAGCCACATACAGTACACCTAATCTAATGCTCTACAAAACAACTACAATATCCTGTTACCTACCTTAAAACCATTTGGCTCGCATAACCAATGTCCATGAAAAACCACGAGAATACCATGAACGAGAACTTTATGAGTAATAATTAGCTCATTGTCTTGCTTATTTTTGACACTTGCCCATTAAAAGAGCCATAAGACTTGAGTTACTTTCGGATCTCGTCATCAGAGAAATAAATAATTTAATCAACCGTAAGGTACTTAAGGTATTTCCTCCCACTGAGAGAGGGTAAGGTCCATAATCTACCACGCGGGCGCAGTGAAGGGGGATATCAGTGTTTGCAATCTTCTACCGCCTTAAATTGAAAACAATCGAAACAGTGTTTAAAGTGCTCTCCAAATTGTATGATTACATACAATACCATGCAGTCACTTAATGTCTGATCCAAACAATAATCTGCTCACTTAAAAGTCGATGCGTACCCATGTAGCTTTAGTCATTGATGACGATCGATTGATGTAGTGGATAGTCCCTTGACCTTGTCTGCGAAACCAACGGTTGCGGGTTCGAATCCCGCGAGGACTAAATGTTTGTGTGATGGACACGAACATTTATTTCTGAGTCATGGATGTTTATATAAATATTTATGTATGTTTAATCTAGTATCCATAGTACAAAATTTCTTAGTTTTGGACTAGATGATTGATGTAAGTTAACGAAATATTTATTTATATTATTATTATTTGCTTGAGACTTATATATAAATATTGTTTGTAAGCCGTAATTGCTTGCTTGTAATACGTCAAAGCCTTGTGGGTTGTTCTATAATATGGAAATGCGTAACGCAAAACGCGTAGGGTTAAAACCCTATATTCGTTCTGCTACTATACAAAATACTCAGGTGAGATTGTAGCCAAACGCGAAACCAGTTTTTAATAAAAAAAAAACTTACAAAATTTTACAATTTATGACGTGTAATTATACTAAAATGTATCAAGAAAGAACATGGTCATACTTCCAGTGTCTAAATTAGGTAAAATTATTTTAGCCGTATTAACCCGTGTCTAACCCTGGTGTCTCCCCTGCTCTACTGTTCAAAATAGACGAAACCTAATGAAGACATCTTTACTGCAAATTAAACTTCGATACGAATACATACACAAGTCATGCACGAGTACTTCCTGCGGTCATGAACCATGATGATAATAATATGTAGGAAGAGTTGATATACAATCTTTGATTTCATCTTCCTTGCCAAATCATAATTTAGCAAGGAAGATGAAATCTCTCGGTATGCCGAGAGAGCTGACGAAACTCATATCTTATAGTAATTAACATGATACCACAACCGGCCCA
This sequence comes from Oegoconia quadripuncta, assembly GCA_949316235.1. Lineage (NCBI taxonomy): Eukaryota > Metazoa > Arthropoda > Insecta > Lepidoptera > Autostichidae > Oegoconia > Oegoconia quadripuncta. Next base: position 5,524,036 of record OX438753.1, on the reverse strand, counting down.
TCGAATTCAATTTATTACATAAATTAGGCGGAAGTTATGGTATGGCGGAATAATAAATATCTATACATGCGTTTGAATTAACCTCGTTAAGCATTTGAAATCGGTTGGAAAAAATAAATAACTATACCAAAAGAGTATGTGGTATGCCACCAAACTGCTTAAAAATACTGAACTAGGAAGAACCTTGAAATTAAAAAGAGCAGTTCACTTGTTGCACGATCAGAAATACAATTTTCAGTTATGACATTCGCTACTTTAGTGGTTATAAAAACACAAACTTATCGCGTACACATATCGCGCACTAAATTGAACTGGCCAGCAGAGTGAATTTATGGCTTTATTTAAAAAAAAACCATGAATCCGTTTGATTGTAAATTGGAAAGGCATAAAATGTTTTAATGAAGAATTCCTTTATGCCAAACACGTGTGATCAACCACGTAGAAACCTTGTAATAGAATTCCAATAAAATTTTCAATGGCCAAACAATGGTTCGACGTGTCATACATAAGAAAACACTGATTTCTAGTTAACTTTTGTTGGCTATCACTTTATCAGTTAATGAATCTGGTCACTTCATTATTTCTCTAGTTTATTAACGACTAATACAATGGGCGATAAGATCGCGCGAAATGCTATCAGCGTCAATGTTCAGCAATGAACAATTTTTAGGATAAGCGATGCGAAGGCCCCATCCTGAAACACTGGGTGGTGTATATGTATATGTTAGAAATTAACTTAAGGGTGTATATGCCCTTAATTTCGCAGTTTTTATTTTTAATATATATGTGTGTGTATTGTGTATTTCTACTAACCTTAGGGCTAAGCAAACGGTATACTAACAAAAATGGATTTCAAATCTGAAATAAAAATGATTATTATTATTATAGGAAGCGCACTCACCAGAACCACCCAACTTTTTGGGGTGACCTGCTATCTTATCTTAAATCGGAACACATGAATGCAATTTAACATTCGACGACCTGTTTGGTGTAGCAGTTATGCCGAAAGGTCGCGGGTTCGAATCACGCTAGGGGCATATGTTTGTATGATGAATACAGACATGTGTTCCAGAGTTATGGATGTTTTTCGTTTAAATATGTATTTATTTACAAAAAAGACTGTATTTGTGTAGTCCTATCAACCATCCGGTATCCACAACACAAACCTATAGTTGCTTACTGTGGAACTAGATGGCGCTGTGTGTATGTCTAAGGATATATTTTATTTGTTTATAATCGATATACAAATACTAGCAAATACCATGTCAAACCTCACGTATACTTGGGGGCAAAAATATGCGAAAATATATTTTTTTATAAATAATAAATAAATATTTCGGACACTTACACCAATCATCTAGTTCCAAACTAAGCAAAGCTTGTGCTATGGATACTAGATAACGGATAAACATACATAAATATTTATATAAACATCCACGACTCGGGAATAAATTCATCGTACAAACAATTAACCCTCGCGGGATTCGAACCCGCAACCGTTGGTTTCGCTATCCACTACACCAATCGGTCATTTATGTTTGTATGATGTATAATAAATAATTAGGCGCATTAATTAATATTTTAGAATATTTGCTCGTATGAGGATGACTATCACTTGCAATATTTATTTATTTATTTGTAAGTACAAATATTTATACTTAAATAAATAAATATTGCTCTATCTACAGGTACGTCTTGCTCTATCTATCATAGTTCTTTACACACTCAATTATCTGCGGAAAATCATGGGACCAAGACTTATCTCCAAGTTTTTATGTTATATTCAATTATCACTATAAAAACCCAACAAACAAGTTATTAACACGAAAATAAAGATAAAAGAAATGGAGGGCGTCTCGAAATAATATCCCACAAAAAAAAGGCCGCAAGGTGTATTTCTTGTGCGAATTCTTTACAATGAGCAACGAACGAATGACTAATCAATCACCAATCATTAGTCAAAACTAGTTTGGGGCCCTCATTTTATAGCGTAATAACGTGTTATAGCAGGATAGCTAGATAAAGCGTTTATTTGTAATTCCAGTCATGAGAATTAAAAAAATAAATAAAAGGTAACTAACTTGGTACAGACTACAGAGTATGTAATAACAATTAAAGCACGTATGTATGCTGCACCAGGACAAATGGGCCACAGATCAGTGTATGAGATTGCTCGAAGAACAAAACACTGATTTTCAGCTATTGCCCGAGAAGAATCATACAAGTGAAACATAATTCAAAGAAACATTGCTGGATTAGTGTAGATAATAAAATGAGAACAATAGATATCAAGTATTAGGTCCTTACCTATGAAATTGGCGTTTTGTATGAATAATTTCATTAAGGCTGTCATCTCCATACAAACATTTTTGATTTCTTTGGGAACGGCAAATCCAAATTTAGCTAAACTTTGTGTGTATTATCGGATAACATTAAGTTAAGTATAGGCAGCGTTAATTTTTAAAAGTAACAGCTTCATAAAAGTTTCAGCGAATCTAAGAAATGATTATGGGAAGCACATGAAAAGAGTTCTGTTCAATTTTTTTTTATTATGCGATTTAGCCCAGAAATTAAAAAATATTTCATGTGAAACCTTGAAATAATATTCCAATTGGTACATATGATTAACGAAGAAAAAAAACTCCAATTTCATAGGTAAAGACCCAATATGTTTTTGTATAAGTATGTGTTGTATGTAAAAAATTGTGTGATACAAACATGTGTAATGCATGTGATAAAATTTAACAATTTATTGAATGATATGTGTGGAAGTGTGAGAGGAAGACATGTTGCGCCGACACCACCTAGAGTGGAATAGGGGCAGGACAATGATGAGTAGAACTATGGCAGAATCACATAAAACTACAATAATTAAATTGGCAAAAGAACCGACTTCAGTGATTCCACTCTCTATCTCCGGAGTGCATCATCAGATATTAACCAAAAATATATAGGACCACCCTGATGATAAACCCTATCAAATAAAAAACAAACATCAGCATTAACAATTGACGAAAATAATGAGTAAACATACATAAAAAATACAGACAAACATAGTATCTCTTCTTTTTGAGAGTCGGCTAAATAGAAGTAGATACCTAAGTATAATACTTGAACATTTATGTACCTACTCGTTTATCCATCTTTCATTGCTATCTATAATGCTCATATTACAGAAATTAAAAATGAAATTAACAAATTAAAGCTATAAAGGGACAGGTTTATGTAACTTGTATGGCGGCATCTCTTTATAACTATGCTCAAGCGCAGATCTATACGTTTGAGCAACATTCTGAAATGCGGGCCTTAATAATCTAAATGATGTTCCTTTGTAGCAATGACAGAGTGCGAGTTACTAGAAAGTTTAATACAGAGTGAACGAAGTTGTTACTGAGTTTGTAGAACACGGGAGACAAAAACTGGTCCCTACATAGACAAGATTGATATACGAGGTCAGTAGTACTGAGATCCTAGTTGCAAAAACACTAGATCTAACTAATATTATAAATGGGAAAGTTTGTTTGTTTATTTGTTTGTTGCGATTTAATCACGGCGAAACGGATCAACGGATTTGGATGAAATTTGGTATATAGGCAGAATATACCCTGGATAGGATATTTTTTATCCCGATAAAGTGAGTATTGCCGCGGAATAAACAAATTTTCGCGATAAATTTCTTCCACGCAGACGAAGCCGCGGGCGGAGAGCTAGTCGTCTATAAATTTAAGTGGCTCTATATCAGAAGGCAACGTATGAAGGCTTTTCAATGGAATGGACAATGGTCCAACATTCGGCATCCATTTGACGAGTAAAGAATTAAAATAATAATAAAATAATATTAATTTCGAAACAGCTTATTCATAAGTTACACTAGTATTTGGGTTCTCCTAGTAGGCAAATAGAAAAATTTGCCTGTCAGGAGGGCCCACTCATTCATAAAACAAAATTACTTAAGGTGGTGTACATCGGTTCCGAAACAGCAAGTTACAACTACAGCAACTATGTTACAAGAACTATATGTCACTCAATGTACCTATTTCTTTTTAGTGGTAGAGCCACGCTGTAAGCTATTAGCTTGCAGTATGAATGGGCCGGCTCGACCGGAGAAGTACCACCCTCTCGCAGAAGACCGACGTCTGAGTAGTGGCATTTTGCCACTGCGCTTCGTCCGGTGAGCGAGGGCGCCGGAGGCCCACCTTCCAGTCTCTCTCCAGAATGGTAGCGGTATTTAAAGAGTTAGTACCCCAGGAGGGTACCAGCACTGCTGGAGAATCCCTCATCGCTCAGGCTGCCCTACTTATTCTGGGGTGGACACCTTCCTCAAAGGCCGGCAACGCATCTGTGACCCTTTTGGAGTTGCGGGTGCCCATGGGCGGCGGTGATTGCTTTCCATCAGGTGACCCGCATGCTCGTTTGCCGCCCTCTCATATAAATAAAAAAAAAATATATTACATTTAAGTACTTGACGAATCAAGTATTTTACCAAATTTAGGTTTTGATCGGTCTCTAGTTTGACGAATCAAGGATTTGACGTGTCTTTAATTTGACAAGTAAAGATTTAACGAGTTTATAATTTGAAAAAATCCTAAAGGTCTGCTAGATCCGACACACACGTACATGGCAACAATATCAATTATGATGGATAAAATCCATGAAAATATTCTATGTAACCTACGGACGATGGTAATGTATTCAGTGTGCCATTGACCGTGGAAGTTCCCTCAGTTTTTTGCTTGCAGGAAAATTCTAGTCATTCTTGTTTGAATGAAGAGCTTTGTAATAGTTTTGTCGGGAAGAGTTACTATTGAATTATAAGCATTGCAAGGACTGTTGCTTTATTTATTGGATTTACCGTAAAATATGAAAGCGCTTATAGAACTATATATAGGTATTCATTCATATATAGGATTCAACTAATAAATGCGAAACATTTTTGGGTATTTGTTTGGTATATCTCTGACCACCTCATTTGAAATAAAGGTTGTGCTTTATTTCAAATGGGGTGGTCAGAGATATACCGAAAAAGTTCAACAACATTCACGGTTCACCTTTACAGCAATGCACACGTGACAGATGGTGAACCCATCGCCGTTGAAACAAATCTATAGATGATTTTTGTTGTAAAATCCCATAGACGCCTTATACAACACCCACGGAGGCGATGGGTTCGTTCTACAGACAGTTGGAGGCAGTAGATAAATCAGATAAAAGAGTTTTCGTTGAATATTATGTGGGTTAACCGAACAAAAATGGTTGGTACAAGTTATTGACATCTTGAAAGAACCACTAGTCACTGAGCACATATTATAATATTACTCCTACAGTTAACAGCTGCTCTCATATGACATGATGCCAGCACAGATCAAAGTATCTTTATGAAGATTAGATAGATAAAAATGAGATAACATACAAAATAATCACATAGATAAGTTCTTAGTACAGTGGCCTGCAACTCAATCGTAACACTTTAGTTTAATTTAAAACCTTTCTGCAGCGCAATAAGAATCACCTGTGTTACTGCGGTCAACTACACTTGCGGTCAACTGTACCTACAAATCGGTATCACTGTCATCCTCAATGATTATATTACCAGGAAACGCTTTTTGGCTAGATATGTACCTACGAATGTAGCATTAAAACTTCCGATTAATTATTTCAAAACAAGAGTTGCATAATGTTTGTTGTGGATTTATTGGACCTGGCTGATGCTGGCCGACTAAACTATGACAGAGAGACAGGACAAAGGACGATCGATGACCTGACGGGCGTGCAAATTGTATTTTTTTATTTAAAATATTAATAAATAATGCTTTAAACGACGGCGCCCTGTCTTTCTTTAATAATGTTTATCAAGTCAAAATGAATGATCCATTTCGATAAAATCAATTAAAAAGACATTGTTGTTAACTGATCTCATTCATTAGGCAAAGTACTGGTATTAAAGTTTTTGACGTCTCATAATAATAGGTATTTACGTAACAATCGCCTGATGACAGCTAATGACTTTTTTTTTTTTTTGTATTAATTTTTACGGCTCATCTATCCTGAGTTACAATATGTCAATGGAAACCTAATAGATAGTAGAATAGTCTAAAAAATTACCTCAATGACCTTATTGGTTGGTGGTAGGACATTTAAAATGTCCGCTTGGCCATCTTATCTAAATCTGCCGCCAAACAGCAATGTTAATAGCATTGTTGTGTTCCGGTTGTCAGAGATAAGATAGCCAGTTCCCTAAATATTTGGGTTTCCGGGTCAGTACGCTTCCACCTTCGGCCTCATCTTCACTTAACATCAAGTGTGATTGAGGTCAAGTGCGTAATCCTTTGTGCGTAAAAAAAAGCACTAGACACAAACCTGTAACACTACACAAAAATTAAAAGATAGAATCAGGAATAGTATAATTAGGTTATTAAGCAGTGTGAAAGAAGACGTAGTTACAGAGACTTAAAAAGGTATGCTGAGATGGTTTGGACATGTGACGAGGATGAATGAAAGAAGACTAACGAAAGAGATATACGAAGCGAATGTGGATGGTAGTGTTGGTAGGAGAAGATCACGGCGAACGTACCATGATCAAATCACGTCATGAAGAAAGGCAAAGTCAAGAGTACCCTAAACCGACGAGCATTTATATATGAACAACCTTATGAGAGCGAATGAAGCAAAAGAGGTGTGTCAGGATCGTAGCAAGTGGAAGACTATAATGATCTCTGCCTATACCTCTACAGCAAACAGTCGTACCTTTATGTACGAGTATGTATGATTGTACAAACTTTTAAAGGTTATCGTATACATCTTATAATTAAGATTTTCAAATAATGTGTTTATGGATAAATAAAAAACGAGACTAATTAAACATAGGTAGGTATATAAAGTAGGTTAAGTTACAGTATAATGCTATGCAAGGATACTTATATCTATATGCTTTTAATATTCTCATATCTGTATTTACTTTGGTTACATCCCATAGTATAGATAGAAGAGATAAAACTACACAATATCTGCTCGTATGTTTTATAATTGTATACGTATATTTATATTGTATACGGTCACAGGGAGCAATGTTGAATGTTGAAAAGTACTATCACTTTCTAATAGGTTTTCTCTCTAAATTTAAAATTGGACAACTAAAAAACTTCTTAATTTTTACGCAGTACCTATTTCTTCTTCTTCAATTAAAGAGCTATGCTCTTGTCGGTGGAGTAACGACCCCGTCTCTCTGCTTTCCGCCCTCGATTTAACCTCTTGGCAGGACACGACATTCACCTTTTCTTTCACTTGGTCAAAGTTTACTTAGTACATTAAAACACTGAAATCTCAAAAAAATAAGTCAACGACAAAAGAAGCTTTTTTTTTATGCACAACGGGTTTGTACTTGACGTCAATCAAACCTGATGTTAAGTGAAGATGAGGTCGAAGGTGGAAGCGTCCTGACCCGGAAACCCCAACACGTTTGGGGGACTGGCTATCTTATCTCTGACAACCGGAACACAACAATGCTATTAACATTGCTGCTTGGCGGCAGATTTAGATAAGATGGTGGTAGCTAGCCAGGCGGACATTTAAAATGCCCTACCACCTACCAAACCGAGTACTTAAACATGTACCCGCGACCTCCAAATCGTAAACCCAATGTTGTTTACATTGAGCCAAGGAGACAGTAAAAATTGTAAAAATCTGACAAAGATCCTATTTTTGTTAATTATATAATACTTTTACATACAAGTCCAAATAAATTCTTTATTTCTATTTGTACTCTATGGTGAAGGTAACATTGATATCGACTCTCGTGGCACACGCTTAAACTAATTCAGGCTAACCTATCCTTTTTTTGACCACGAGCATATGAAAGAGACATGACATTTTAGCAACTTCAATGGTTTTTAGAGAGCATGACAACTAAATTGATATAAATCATTTGAGGTTACAATTTCTGAACTAAAGCACTAAAATATCATGTCATCCTTATTGTGAGGTTATAATCAAAAAAGGATAGACTGGCCTAAACTTTTCTAGATTTCAGTGAGAATGTGTAAAATGAAGTATTCTTATTGTTATTCTTATTTAATGTCAGGTACTCGAATTCAATCCCAGCTGCCACAATATTTGTAAACGTCTACCTACAAGTATGTACTCACAAAGCCAGGTAATTAATTGATCCAATTATTAACAGTTTCGCTATCAGAGCTGTGCGTGCGAGTCGCGTGACTTCGAATAATACAGTTAGGATAAAATCTATGTCTATATACAGTACATTACCTTCACTAACTGATTTGCATACCCACTAGTAACCGGAGAGTAATGCCAACTGAGGAAATAAATCGTGTAGTCTACTTCTCTTTGAGGGAGGTTACATGATCAGTATCGACACACAGCCCATATACCCATAATAGAACATATGCCCAAGAACTTCGAATCTGATATTGGCTAATGCCGTCACCCCATTGCACTCTGATTGGCTCTGTCAAGGTCACGTAAATAACAACCTTGGCAGGGCCAATCGGAATGCGGTACCCCGTCTCCCTCACACCTCAGCTAGTTCACAGAATTAATTTGGTACAGAAAATTAATTTGGAGTTTATGTGCTGTTTGGTCGATGGTACGTACCTATGGCATCAATTAAAGTCCTCAATCCTCTCAAATGTCTATAACTTTAAATGCTTACCTGAAAATACATGGGTGCATGAAGTTTCGAATCCCGCTAGGGGCATAATGTATGATGAATACGGACATGTTTACCTGAGTTATGGATGTTTTCATTTATTTGTAGTATTTATTTTCAAAAAAAATGTATTTATGTAGTATATCAATCAACTGGTATTCACAACACAAGCCTGTAGTTGCTTAATGTGGCACTAGATGGCATTGTATGTCCAAGGATATTTAAGGATATTTATTTATTATTATGATGTGAAGTGTTACTGTTAAATAACCTATAGATGATTTACTACTTAATAATTACTACGTAACCCCAAGTGTCAATTTAAAGCCTCGCCTATTACGTCCGTAATTGGCACTGGGCACGCGCTGCTGTAAACTGAGATTGAGTTCTCAAAAGTACTTATTTCCACTTTCGCCCTTGAAAAATAAATGAACATCCATTACAAAAATGACAATATTTCGTAAATAAACTTATCTTTTTTTTTATTTTATAGAATAAATACAATAACATTAGATTATAAGCTTTAAACGTATTTTAACGGATATTAGATTTTTATGTTATAGCACAGGAGAAAAATCACTCTTCAACTATGGTCATCAGCTCTTCCCTCATCACTGACGAGTTGATAATCAAGACATGAAAACCAGTATAGTCAATTCAATATCACATCAATTAAAACAAGCAGAGTACATATTGGCACAGAGTACATACGACGACCGATTGGTGTAGTGGATAATGACCCTGTCAGCGAAACCAACGGTTGCGGGTTCGATCCCGCGAGAGGTTTGTGTGATGAATACGAACATTTATCCCCGAGTCATGGATGTTTATATAAATATTTGTGTATGTTTCTCCGTTATCTAGTATCCATAGTACAAGCTTTGCTTAGTTTGAGACTAGATGATTAGTGTAAGTGTCCGAAAGATATTATATATATTTTCTATTGAACATTTTTAAGATTAGAAACCGTTTTTGCCACTAATCGCTAGCACTATTACTCGCTATAGCCTTCTGTTAACGCTACGCTCACTGCATCTAAGCGCAGTCCATGGTTAGGCAGCGCGCCGAGATTCACTCGACTTCCTTCCCCATAGAACCCTAGTGCCATTGTGCATTTCATTGACTACACCCCCATTTACCGAAGGAGGAAGTGGAATCATTTTTTCCTACTTACACACTCGATTTCTTTAATTAGTCGTAGTTAGTCGAGTACAACTCTGTCGCGTGTGGATCCTATAGTTTATAATTGGAGAAGAGGTGGTATTGTCCATGAATCGCGGTTGCAATGTTTACACTTTAATAATACAGTTTTACCATAATCTTGTTATTACGAACACATGAATGAAACTACCGCATATTCATTTGTGTGTCCAACTGTAATTACAGATAACAACCTCGTTCATACAATGCTAAGCGGTATAAAATGCACGCAGGTTTTTTCACATACGAGTATGAATAGGCTTACACTCAATTTTCTTTATAATGGGCACATGATAGCTTTGCTTTTCTGTATGGTTAAACTTAATATAATTTAATATGTGACAGATCGTAACAAATGGATGATGCAGATTTCTTTCATTAGAAATTTTACCGATGGAATAACATGTGTTGCCAACGTCCAGCATACAACTTGTATCACAAGAATTGATACAATACCTATAGTTTTCCTGTCGGTTTCTCGCGACTCTCTACACAACCCAGTAATTTTTGTCGATACAACTACCCCACCCTCAAAATTAAAAAAAAAACAATAAGTGAGTCAGTCACTGGTAATCGAGCTTTATATATAGGTAGTGGTAATAAGGAAGGTAGAGCATGACCCTTCAGTCAAGACCCTTTTTCGTCAGACATCATGCTGAAATTAGTATCAAATAGGTCTTTAAAACATATTTTCCGATACTGACCGTGATCAAAACCGGGTACTTACTATCATTGATCTAGAATCTTGAAATTTAGAAAGTAAATTTCTTGCCACAAAGAAAAAAGTAGGTATATGGTATTATTAAGTAACAAATTGGCCCCGGTTAGTTGGCACCTGTGCAGCAGCGCCTCAAACGTTGTAGCACCCAACTAGAAGATGGATAGGAGTTGAGTGAATCCGTCTGGATATGCTTCAGAGGTACAGTCCTGTGGACTATTCTGTTCCACATGTATATGTGGACGATTTAAGGATCAAAGTGGGGCCACATGTATTTCCGGTACCCCAATGCTCATGCTACTGTTGGAAATTAGGCGACTCGTTGAAAAGATGACCTTCCTCCAAAATTATATGCCCTACATATCAGGAAGATCATCTTAATTCACCATCTTCCTGTCCTTATCCCACTCTAGGTGGGGTCGGCACAACATGTTTTCCCCTTCCACTCTCCTCTATCAGCCGTCATCTCCGTACTCATCCCTTTCACAGACATAACAAAAATATTTAAATGCATAAACTGCAAAGTAAACCACATGGTCCTATAAAAATATTTATGTCCGCGGATGATGGAAATAATGACTTAATACAATTGCACATATAGAAGAGTTGTTACTATCCTTGTCAGATTATCAATATCCTGAATAATATTGTGAATTTAAGCGGCGATGATTCTGTTTTAAGTAGATACTAGGAGGGTGACATATTCTGAACCGAATAAAACCTCTTAAAAGTTTGATATAGATTAAAAAAAAACAACACAACCCTCATGAATTTGTGTCAGACCAGTAGAGGTAGGATTTTTAAGTTGTTCGCTTTTGAACGCGCATGCGAAAACTACAGATTCACGTTTTGGAAAGTCATCATCCGCATTCCTAACGAGGGGCTATCTATTCGTTGAATCCGAAAAATCGTAATTTTGATATTTCGATATTGGTTCACTATTGGTCAGACCCTAGAGACTCATGGTGACCGAAGCGACGGCAGTTGCATCACACTGATGAACCGCGAATAGGAACTATTCTATATTATGTAGGTATACAAATAAAAAAAATATCAACTTGCTGAATAGATATGACACGGGGTGTTCGTTACTACATTACATTGTTGCCTACATACGTTTACATATTTTTGTCACGTTTCAATAACTTGCATAACTTTCATTACAAGCACGTCAAATTGTGCTGTTTCAAAACAATTACATAAATAAAACAACCGTATGATATATACCTATATGTTGATGTAAAAATCATAGTCGAGTCAAGACTTATTTATTGGACAAAGTCATTGGAGTGTTTGTTGTCACAATGAAAACCTTCTACGAATTAACTTTGGAAATAGAAATTTTGGAAAAAATATATATATAATATTTAATTATGAAAGCTTATTAAAGCACAAGCTTTCAGCCCGCGGCTTATCACTTGTAATATATTTAAAGAAACCTCCCAGAAGAAATTCTCAAAACATATCAAAATTTGTTGCGTAATTTAAAACGACTAAGCGCACAAACACTACACAAATAACGACTTAGTTTTATGACATAGAGATTAGACTTGTTATACTAAAATTTTATAACATTTTTTAGAAAAAATTCTTCCAAGTTTGTTAAACTAATCTAAAGTATCACTTAGTAAATTCAGAAAGGTCATAAAGATTAATAAACTATCAATGAAGAAAAATTATCATATCTATAAGAAGAAAGCTGAAAACTAGAGTTTCCCAGAAATAAAGACTAAATGATTTCTTAGAACAAATTTATCTGCCATTCATTATGTCAGATGACTAATCCAACTCAATGGATCATTATATAAATATACGACAATAAATAAATATAAAACAACGACCACAAAGTAAATTTCCAATTTGTATGAATCAATAAAATAAAGTGCACCATTTATTTGCTCTGTGGTCGTCTGTAACCGCTTGTAATTAAATTGCATTGTGTGGTTGCTCCTTATTTATATTTGCGTCACACAAATGACAAGCAAATGATGTATTGTTAGGGATTATGCAGGTGTAATCAATGCAAGATTACACGTAACAGCTGTTAAATAGGTAACTGTATTTATTTACGTCAACAAAATCGCTATAAATATAATATATACTAATATTTCCGTGATATACTATCTATTCATAATCTACTGACATTGCTAAAAGTGATCAATTATAGAATTTAACGTAACTATTTTGGTGACTGACCTGTTTAATAAATAGGTGTCCAAGGTACACGGAAGGCATGTACCTAGTTTCCCTGGCAAGTACATTTCCTAGCCCTGCTAGCATGCCCCATAGTCTCTTTACAATGACACGAGATAGTTTGCGTCTTTTTTAATCGCATAAAGGGGGCACGTGTCATCAAGCTTCTGTTTCGTGTCTTTGTAGAGAGACTACGAGTCATACTAGCCCTGCTGGATTCTAAATTATCACTTGAAATTGAAATTACCGCAGAATCACAAAGCTAGTAAGTATCAAGCATTTTCAAACGGTAGGTGTGTAAAAGGGTGGGAATTAGGCGCAGTATAGGTATTCCTCATAGTCCACCTACAATAACGAGTACCCACTATGAATGAATGAATGAACTGATGAATGTCACAACCTGAAATACCTTTTTTTAAAGAATTTCTTTTCGACCAAAATACACACGGCACGAACTGTCACAACCCGAACTACCTAACTTTTTCGAAGAATTCGATACACACGGCACGAACTGTTAAAAACCCGAACTATCTAACTTTTTCGAGGAAGTCTATACACACGGCACGAACCGTCACAACCCGACCTACCTAACTTTTTCGAAGAATTCGATACACACGGCACGAACTGTTACAACCCGAACTACCTAACTTTTTCGAGGAAGTCGATACACACGGCACGAACTGTCACAACCCGAACTACCTAACATTTCGAAGAATTTGATACACACGCCACGAACTGTCACAACCCGAACTACCTAACTTTTTCGAGGAAGTCGATACACACGGCACGAACCGTCACAACCCGATCTACCTAACTTTTTCGAAGAATTCGATACACACGGCACGAACTGTTACAACCCGAACTACCTAACTTTTTTGAGGAAGTCGATACACACGGCACGAACTGTCAAAACCCGAACTACCTAACTTTTTCGAAATTTCTTTTCTACCAGAATACACATGGCACGAACTGTCACAACAAGTACTACTCATTTTTCGAAGAATTTGCTTTTGACCAAAGTACACACGGCACGAACTGCCTATCATAACACGTACCACCTTACTTTTTCGAAAAAAAATTGGAAGTTTTACTTCAATGTAGACAGATTGAAAGTATTTATTAGGTTCTTTAATCGCACATAGAAATTAAGTAGATACTACTAGTGGTTGGCTTGCTTACAACGTTACAAGGAAAACAGCTAGCTTGCCTTGGGTTCGGTATGCAACACGTTTTACTATTTGGTATTAACAGAGTGTAGTATAGATACCAAGGTACCTTTATTTTACAACATGACTTTTGTAACCAAAAAATTATATCATCATTATATCAGCCACAGGATGTCCACTGCTGAACATAGGCCTTCCCCATAGAAATCCAGACAGACCGGTTGGAAGCAGCCTGCATCCAGCGATTCCCGCGACCTTTAAAAGGTCGTCTGTCCACCTTGTGAGTGGACGTCTTACATTGCGCTTGCAGGTGCGTGGTGTCCACTCGAGAACTTTAATGCCCACCGGCCTTCAGTTCTTCGAGCTATGTGCCCTGCCACTTCAACTTTCACATTAATATTAATATGTCCTAGTACACGTTCTTTATAAATATAAATATTGTTTGTTTCCGTACAAAATACTTAAGAGGTAGGTATTTGATTAGGTATTAACAAATTCGTAATCTGATAGATAAGCCAAACATATTCCTCATACATCAAAACCTATACATGATTAATTTGAAGATCTAAGCTATTCATCGTATAGGTATATAATATACAACATGTAACAGAATTAACGCAAAACCTCATACACCCCAAATGATTTATAATTTAATAAATCTATCTGCATAACTATTCAAATAATTTAAGGAATATCTTAAAAGTTACTAGCATTTTAAGTTATCGTGTCCACATCATTTGAGTAATAATTCTACAAAGTTTACTACCAGTTGTCAGTTACCCACTCGTGGAAAAACCATCTGTCACCATACAGTTATTGGCGGGAAAACAGTTGTAAAAGAAAAACGAAGAAAGAAGATTGGTAGCAAAAGCAATTTATTTAAAATAATAAGGGCGTGGTCGTATCAAACACACAGACTTTAGAACAACTCTAGAATTGATCTCAATTTAATTAAAATTTTTGAAATTATTACCTATATTTTAACATAGTGCAATCGGCTGTACTTCCGATTCTGAACAAACTAATTTCTGGTTTTGCGTTAATTCTGTTACATGTTGTATACAAATAACGTGTGATCGCCGTCTTTGTTGATTTGAATGCATATAATAAAATTTTGCAAAATAATTTGGATTTTCAACGTTCATTTCTTGTATCTATAATAAGGTGTGTGGGGAGAGTTAAATGTAAGGTAAGTAATCAAAAGACAAGTTCAAAAATGTTACAGAAAACGAACTTGAAATTAGAATTTTCTTTCAGATAAAATAACAATTTGCAGACAACTAAGAACGCTAATCGTTGATACAACTTACCAATATTAAAAAAAAAAAAAGGCTACTTGAATTCAGTGGCGCTACCTTGATATAAGCCCAAAAGCTCGGCATGCCTTTGCCTTAAAAACCACAATACATTCATCCAACTTATCTTGGGCTTGCCATACTCTGAAACCCTAGGAAGCCACTGCTTGAATTAATAAGTGATTTAACACCTACTGCAATTAACATATTGACTGCCGATTGTATGCAGGTATGAGCAATCAAAAATAATTAAGTACAAGGTTGAAAATTAACATAACAAATTGACCAAGTACATAACATACTCATTTATTCAACTTTATAGTGCAAAGTTGCTAACATAACGGATTTTTTGTCTCATACATAATATGGGTATTGACATTGAATAAACACGAGGAGCCTGTAAATTATAACCTCCTTTCTCGAGTAGGTACACTTACTTACCTACTGTACAGTATACTTAGGGCTACCGCCGTTTGTTTTAACCTCCCCTGCTTATAACATGATTTCCTATGTATGGGCTCTCAATCCAGGTCGTGGTCATACTTCTTTTCTATGGTTATATGACGTAAATCATTTAGAATTCAAGAACCGCGTTTATTGCCGACAGGGTTCTTGCAAGGCGTCAAGCCTATGTCCGTCTGTGGTATTTTAGCGTCACAACAACTGAACCATATCGGTTTTCAAAAACCAGTTTTTTTCCGAAAGTGTTTGCGATATGGTTCTTTTTATTTATTTATTTTTTTTATATGAGAGGGCGGCAAACGAGCATGCGAGTCACCTGATGGAAAGCAATCACCGCCGCCCATGGACACCCGCAACACCAAAAGGGTCACAGATGCGTTGTCGGCCTTTGAGGAAGGTGTAGGCTCGTTTCTTGAAGGTTCCAATGTCGTACTCGTTCGGGAATACCGCTGCCGGAAGTCGGTTCTTGGCGATGTTTGATCAAAGTCGGTGAAGCCGTTTTAAAGATATTTTACAACGATTTGGTTTGTTTATCCAGATGGTATGTCGGGGGTTTTCTAAATGTAAAATTGTTGTATGTAAGCAATTATATCAGTGTAAAGATAAGATATGTTAATGTTTCCCGCAATCTGGACATACATTAAATGTAGTGAAGTAGCACCCAACCGTCATTACATAGTTCGTACAGTACGCATGGATAACTAAAAATGAATCAACTATTCTTTCAAAACCACAGGAAAATGAGTAATTCGTGATTCAGAATCCTAAAAAGAACACAATTGAACATTGTATTGTGCTCTGAATTTATTTACCAAATGTGTGTAAGTTATTTGTCAATACTTAAATTAAAATTTTCTTCTATTTTCTTTGAAAATTTGGCCTACATATTATTCGGAATTTATTTACATCTGTGAAAACTCCTTCGAAATCGGGCCAGTAGTTTTTTCAACGATGCGCTCAAACAAATTGTTTTTAATATTTTATTATATGTCGTGGATCATTATTTTTGTAACACAGTAGCGTAGTTGGCAGCCCTAATGTAAATAAGTCGCTAACTGCACGTATAGGAAGGCAATGACACGGTCATCTCGAACGAAAGCGGTCCGTAACTTTCGCAATGTACTTACATACTTCGCGACCGCTTTGATGGACTTTTATGTACTCTATCGTTGACATATGGCCATCAGTATAGTTAGCCTGCTTTTTTAACCCCCGACGCAAAAAGTGGTAATAATTAAGCTTATTTATGTCTGTGGCATTGTAGCAAATTAGCCAAAATGTATATAAATGTATAAATAAATAATAATAAATAAATAAATATTTCGGTCACTTACACCAATCATCTAGTCCCAAACTAAGCAAAGCTTGTACTACAGATACTAGATAACGGATAAACATACATAAATATTTATATAAACATCCATGACTCAGGAATAAATGTTCATATTCATCACACAAACATTTACCCGTCGCGAGATTCGAACCGGCAACCGTTGTTTTCGCTGACAGGGTCACTATCCACCAATCGGTCGTCAAATTTGATTTGAAAACGGCTTTATATTTTCGAATGATGCTTGCGAGAGTTTCTTAGCCATCTTTGACGGAAATTGGTCCGGTGGTTTATCTTTTAACAGGGTTTATTTCTTTTTAAAAACAAAATAAATAATAAAAATCGAATATAATCATAAATAATACCTAAATAGCTTTGAAGGGTATTATTTTCCAGAATTCACGATTATAAAAATAAAATTACCGTTTTTATCAATAATTTGAAATTCACGAAAATAACCGCAATTAAAGCTAGGCCACTAAAATACGCCACGTCGATTTATCCTCTTAACACAGTTGGTTTATTTATATGACTAAATATAATCGTTCAAGTGTTTACTTTTTAAACTTTTGTGGGTAAAATTCGAGACTCGCACATAGATTTTAAATTGCAGAAAAAAGATGTCTTTGTGATGTTTATCAGAGTAGGTAATGTATGAATGTATCCTTTGTAATGATTTCGCAGAAGCATAACAAATTAGTTATTCCGTACCTATAACTTAGTCTTTCTTGTATACGACGACTTACGAAACTTGCGTAAATGAACTGCTGGAAATAGAAATTTGCAATTACAAATTGGAGGATACAATAAGAAACTGTTATCGTACTTGCACAACGTAGTACATACCTACTTCATTAGAGCAATTAAAGTCTCTTACATTCTAGCGATAATTATAATCAACCTAACAATAAGAGTTTTCTCTGAAACAAATACGAACTTTAATAAACAAAATATTAAACGTAATTTTCACGCATGCGCAATCGCATTCGGTCCGGCCTGGTGTGTCCTAGTGGGTGACCACTAGTGGGATCCGTGCTTGGGACGGCACGTTAATTAGTAGGTTCCCGGTTTTTATCAATTGAGTCGGTGGCCTGCAGTAAAGGAGGTGCCACTAGTCTGGGGGCCTGCTCTCTATCGAAAATAGCTTCGGACGGGCGTAACTTCGGACTTTTTCTTTTGCAGTTTGCTGTGTCAATTATAAACCAACCGTCATTATTTTACTTTTGTTGTATAAAATTGGACATCACAAGTTAGTACGGGACGCAAGGAACATCTGAAGTTATGCAAATACAGGATTTTTAGAAGAAAAAGTCCGAAGTTACGGATGTCCGAAGCTATTTTCATTAGAGAGTAGACCCCCTGACACAATTCCACCGTACCGCAATGGGGTCGCATAGTGGAGCATCCTCTCCCAGTGAGAGGAGGCTGTGCACCAACAGAGGGGACATGTATTTATATATATTTAAATTATTATTAAATTCTTTATTGCACACAAAAATAAAAATACAAAGAACATTTAACATAGATGATGAAGTGTACAAAGGCGGTCTTATCGCTGTTAGCGATTTCTTCCAGACAACCTCAGTTAAAGAAGCTTTTTTAATAAGTAGTTGGATAGTGCAAAGTAAAAGCTGAATAACTTAAATATCAGTAGGTACATAGACGATACATAGAAAAGATTATATTTAAATTATTTATTAATAATATATTTAAATTATTAAGTAAGTCTATTAATATGGAATATATATTATTATGATATTTATGCATACATCTATAATTATTTCTTTAGTTGGTAGTATCGTGCACCCTACCTGTTTTTTCTATCTACAAATTTCCCATAGCTGTGGGTTGTCTGGAACAGATCGCTTTTAATGATAAGACCGCCTAATTGTGTTCTATGGTTTTCATCAAAAATTATTGCAAATTATTTTGTGCAATAAAGAGTATTTGTATTGTAAAGGCTGTTGATGATGAAAAGCAATTTTCACTGTTTCAAAATAATTTGTACAAGCTAGATTTAGATATTAAATCAGATTGATCTAAATGAAATGGTAAATTTGTTTTATTTATTAAACAATGCAGATAGTGCTTTGGTTAACTTCGCAACATAAATATATCTTACAGATCAAGTTTAACAACTTTAAACTTTAATTAAATGAAAGTGGTTTGTAGCAACAAAAATACTTTTATCAATGTGAACAGGCGTGCGATTTTTAAGTCGATCGCTTTTGAATTCAGTCGCATTATAATCCTAATAATAATAAATTTGATAGTTTGACATTGGTTCACACTTGGTAATATACTCGATAGTGAGATACGTTGCGTTTGCTCTATAAAACTTTCCACTATTTAGTCAAGTTCTTGTACAAAAATATTTTCCGTATAATAGTTAATATTTGACTTTTTATATGAAATTGGCAACACAGCCTTCGAATAAAAAACAATCGGGAGAAGAACAAATTTGATCGTGATTGGTGAGAGTAAAGTCACAGATTACTAATAAGTTACTAAAGTAAGTAAAGTCGCACCACTACTGAGCCGGCAGGAGGTCTGTTATCCTTGATATGTAGTAATGACGGAAAAGATAAATCCACGAGTTATGTGTGATCAAAAACTCTAAATTATTATCTGTAGGGCAAATTCAGAACTAGTAATTCCTCATCCTTAGAGACAGCAGAATATTCAATTTCGCTAAACCTTGAGATCGATTGCGAATAGGGAGTCAATTTATTGACGAAGAATTGTCTTGCCTTAATTTATAGCTGAATTAGAGGCGGGTTGCGTAATAGAGGGCAGTGTACGAAGATCAAAAGCTCCCACTAAACCACGTAGCAAACACGAAGTCTACCTATACCCTGGCTTGCCGAGATTTCTTTTAAAAATAGGGGGTTTATAGCAAATAAGGTCTTAATTTATCAGTCCCGGTGAATACGTGATTGTGCAGGTCCAAAGTCTTCCAAATGTAGCAATTTAAGTTATAAAAATAATGAAAAAATCAAGGAAAAGTACCGCTGCAGCACAAAGCAATGTAATCCAGGGTAAGTTCCACCTACATACCAAATTTCATCCAAAACCGTTCATCCGATTCGCAGTGATTGAGCAACAAATAAACAAACATCTAAATTTTCGCATTTTTAATATTGGTATATTACCTATAAAATATGGAAGATAATACAGATTATAATGTAACATAGCGAGTCCCAAACCCTCAAAGACTTATTGTGCTCAAGAAATGCTCACACGCGTGCTCGTTTCAACCGTCGCAACTATATCTACGCTTGCCTAGTTCATGACCTTTTAGAAGTGAAAAAGAAACTTATGTTAATCGATGCACATAATTAATGATCGATACAACAGTTATACAACAATACACCATGATAATTATCTATTTCTATTGTATGGAGCATTTACGTAGTTCGTGGCGGTTTTTTCTAGGTGTACGTCAGCATCCGTACCCGTAATGCTGTGTTACGCAGAGATCCTAAAACTGTTGAAAGCATAAACTTAGAATACTGAAGACGTCTAGTATGAGTCCAGAAATATAATATCGTATGGCAGTGTCACAAGTAAACAAACACAACGCCATTGCAAGCTGTTTTGAACGACAGATCGTCACAAGTCGTCACGCAGTAAATTGTGTTATTTTGACAGTTCCCCCACACTTCGTAGTCAGAATGTGCCGCTTGTACAATGAAACTGCGGCTGAGTGTTCTTCCTTGGACATTTTTGTATACAATTTACTTACGTTTAGAAGACAAACAAAGCTGATATTTTGTAATTAAGTTTGGCTAAGTTTATTTTGTGACTTAACTTTAGAACGATCAATTACTTCTTTCTTACTTCATCACCGATAATGAATGCTTGATTGATTGTTACACTGCTAGCATGATATTAATATTTCATTATGTGCATACATACCCAGAGTTATAGTCTAGTTTCATAAGTTCTATGTATACCTATTCGGCCTTGTTATACTGTAACTGGTCTGTATGCCCAATAAAATAAATAAATAAATAAACTTCCGACAAATCAAAAATCGTCATAGTCAATGAGTTCTAAGTGTGTTTATTCTATACTATACTAATAAATAATATTACTACTAATATACTAATAATGGAGGGCGCCACTATGCTGCGCAAACAACATCGACTTACGTAAATTTTTGTTTTGAAATTGGTTGTTGGTTCTCATTAATATATTTGCCATTTGTGTTAGCCCTCGTGACACCATTCCCGCATAACATCTCAGGGAGAGGGAGTGGCTGAAAATCAGCGCTGTACGAAATTTAGTTTCCGGTGCAGCACAAGCTGAACCATTTCCTGTTGCGCAATATTTAAGTAGCATTTAAGTATATTCCAAGTTGTATAGATCTGAGGCAATAAACAATGTTTTATTCTTATTCATAAAACTTATACACGGAGTAGGTGTAATTGTAGTCCCTTAATAGATCCAGGGCAGTAATACATATAATTGCAACCCCTAGGAAAACTAAAAGTATACCACTGCAACTTGCAGCATCTAGCAACTGGAATATTTTATTGCTTGCAACTTAAGCGTATTATTTACTTTAGTAACTTATTGGTAATCTGTGGTATTATTCTCACTGCAGTTCCACTTCTAAATAAATAATTAATTTTATGCTGCACTTAAGAGTATGTGATTGAAATGTTTCTCTAAAGGATGTCAAAGGATAAATAATATTTTACGGGTATTTAGTATTTCTATGTTACCTAAACTGCTTGACCAAGTGCAAGGTGTCTTTAGATATGTCTTGATCCAGAGTGTCATAGGATATCTGTTATAGTAAAAAAATCCAACATGGCAAAATACAAATTGTGGTCTGCTTGGAACATTCCAGCAAATGGCTTGACGGATTTTGAAACAATATAATGGTAGGTCTTTTTAGTTTCTTTATTGCAGTCAGGTTTTTTGATTTTGAAATACTCATAATTGTCACTATACAACCTTATAAATTACATACCTCTATGCTTTCATTTCTTATTCAGATATACCTACCTACCCTTCCACCTTCGACCTCATCTTCATTTAACATCAGGTGTGATTGAGTTCAAGTAACAACCCGTTGTGCATAAAAAAAAAACCCTCCTTGTGTTAATTTAGAATACAACAAATAGCAAAATTATTACAACTAGTTTCAATAAAGAAATAAATGCGGTAAAAAAAATTATATAACATCAACTTGCAAATGGAAGGAAAAATATTAATTAATTATATTAAGCCCATAGTCGTTAAAATTCCATAGTAATAATTAATAATACGTTGACCCGTGAATTTCTTAAAAATAAACTCGTTTCTTACAAAAAATTACTCGCTATAAATATAAATTGATGCAAACCGGGACCTCAACCCGCAATCACCTTATTAACAGTCATTATCGTACGTATCACATTGATATGCCATTTGAGAAAGAAAAGTACCTCAGGTTAATTCATATCAACAAAAGTACTCGTCTGTCACCTCGATATCTGTCCGTCTGTCACCGGCATTCATTTCAGGAACAAGGAAAGTACACAACCGGAGACCGGCAGTAAAAACCAGCATTATAGACGACCGATTGCCATAAAATATAAAAATAATAATAACAAGGAAACTATTTGAGGCAGACAATTGAAATGTAAAGTCAACTTTGCGTAATGTTTACAAAACACAAAATTTATTAGTTGTTGTCCCCCAGTTTATCTCCAAAATTATCGCTTGAAATTTATGAAAAAAAAAACATGATATAAGGAGTATAGAAAAGAAAATTGGCAAATTCGCATTACTTTAGACAATTTTCTTTTTACTTAGTAAGTATATAGCTCCTTGACAAACTTTGTTTAGAGGTTTAGGAAATCAAATTTAAGCAGATATAAATACGATTACCTGCTTTTTACCCGACTGCTCCAGGAAGGAGTGTAATGTTTTCGTATGTATCTATGTAGATTTATATTACCTCATGTAACCTGAACGGCATGACAGATTTTGAAGTGCAAGGAATCATTCATTCGTACTGATTTCCTTTGGGGATCATAGAATTCGTTTCATAATAAAAAATCTATCAAGGCGCTCACTAAATATGAAATATGCTTTCGGGTTTATTGCTTTTTAATACTTCAATTGCTGTTACAGCAACATTATATTATTTCAGGCAGGCATATTCGGATACCACCGCTCGAGTTCGGAACTCGCGTAGCCGATAAAAAACTGTTTACAATAGACTGGGTTAGAGAATGAAACTTTGATATAATTTATTTGTATATTAAGTAGGTAGTAATCTATAGAATAAATTTAATATTACATTGAAATTTAAGTTAATATACCATTATGAAACTATTCTTCCGGCTATGGCATCCGGATGCGTTACCACTTGGTTACCGATGGAGGTCAACGGTTTACTAATATTTTAGACTCATAAGAACTCTCATAATTTTATCCCAAATAGTGTCAGAAATATCCCAAAATAAAACATTTGGGTGTTAAATTATCCATACATAAGCACAGAAGCCTTTGTTTACCTGTGAACGCCATCCTATGGCTGATTTGATGATTATCCATACCTCCATACTAACATTAGAATTGTGAATGTCATTCTGGCTGTCCCGCCTAAACTGCTGAATCTATTATATTGAAATTTGACAAAGATATAGCCTGGGACCTGGAGAAGGACATAGGCTAGTAACCGACTTCCAAAAATGAGGTGATCGAGTCCATCATAAAGTAATTCCATGCGGGAGTAGACGCGGGCGGAAACATAGTATATAGTAATTATGGTATTATATTGTAACGTTCTTTTATTGTTATTCTTGTTGCTTTTATTGTGTGTTATCAAATAAATATATGTCTATCAATGTGTATAGTTAAATTAGATATCTATAATCGATTCCTCATCATCTTATCAGCCACAGGACGTCCACTGGTGAACATAGGTTTCTCGCGACCTTCATCGGGCAAAATCGGTTATGGTTCAAGAGATTTTTGTTTATGCCTGGATTTTATATTTCGTGTTTACAAAAGCGGTTATGTGAACAAGTGTACCAGTTGAACTGGCCTTCAACAGTTTCCACGTAAACCTGCAAGGCTTGGCGGACTGAGCTAGAGTCCATTGCCATTACCGTAACCTACTTGGAGTAATAGTTGATTGAACATACATTGCTCAAGTAACAATGGCTGTTACTAATTATGCGAGGGAAAAAATACTCTACGTACCTATAATAAAAATATAATTATTGATTAACTGTCATACATCCTTTAGGTAATAGTTCACCCAAAGAATCATACTTGATATATATAGAGAACTTGATCTTGTACACCAAATTATTCACTTATTCTGATCCCGGTGGCAATACAGACAATAATGTACAATTGGAAGCTACATTACTATAATTCGGCACATAATGTGAAATGATAAATACCAACTACGTCAGGTCATTATCATTGTGCAAGGAAATATCGTTCGGATCAGGCAGATGATCCCCGTGTCTTAAAAACTGCAGAGAACGGAATGCGCACAAGAATATGATCCCAACTGCAGTGTCAAAGATACTGATAGCCCTAATAATAACAATAGAAGAAGACACCAAGAACAAGATGTAAAAAGAAGCTCCGCATTTCATTTCAGTGAAGAAAGTCAAGATAAAACCTATAGGTATAAATGATACATACATAGGTACATAACGCCACGATCTTTATCCCAGATGGAGTGTTCAGAGATATCCTAACATTAAAAGTTTAATGTTTGAAACAACATCAGCGGTTCACCTTTCGAAATATACCGGATGACTTTTTTTACCGTAAGGAAAACAATAGAGCATTATAGGTAAGTGAAATGGAAGTTATTGGCAGATGTATTTTATTTTATTTTATCAAAAACGCACGCGACGGGCTTAAATTAATATGCGACTGGTGGGATACATAGGGTTCCTATCATGCGAAATTTATTTGGTAGTCATATTTTCTCCAAGTTTTCTTTATATATTTAATTTAATGATGTAATTATGTAGAAGGGGCTACAAACGCGACCGTTAAATGACAAAATTAACGCTTTATTAGATGTTACTTTTGGAAAGAAACAATCAAAAAATACCTAAGGCAATACCTTCTATTTCACTTACCTAATATAACCAATTTTTTCCTTACGGTAAAAAAGCTCATCCGATATAGAATTGAACTGCCACGTCGCAGGGAGTGAGCATGTGCAAGTCTATAGATGTTTTATTACGACACCTACGAGAAGAAACGGCTTGGTTCTATTCTTATCTTGGCCTATAATATGAGAATAGAGATTATTCAAGGGCAATGTCAGTGAAGAAAACATTTAAGAGTAGATCCATACTGCACTTAAGTGATCGATGAAAGAATTGACATCCTTTAGAGAAACATGCAGTTACAAGCGTTAGAAACTTTCCAATCACACGATATTTCCTCCAACAGGCAATGTTATCAAATCAACCCGATACGGTGAACGCGTTCACATCAAACAACCGATAGTTGACATAAACAACAACAATACATTTACTGTTGCACAAAACTTTACGTGTGAAACTCTAAACTCTATTCACCTGAAACAGGAGTTGTGACGAGTGTAAAATAAATTTACATTGTCTGATGGTAGATTTGCGTTTATAATTTGTACACAACGTGGAAGTAGTAAACTTGCAAATTCCCTCGTGTGGAACGTTTGCGGGACTGCATAATTATAAGTAAATGACAATAATGATTTAGATTCAGCATTTAGATTAGACAAGTTTCCGCCCGCAAGGAATAAGTATGGGTAATAAGAAAATTTGGTATAATAAGTAGGTTTTTTTTAAAAGATAACGGGTTGGTACTTTACCTCAATTACACCTGGTGTTAAGTGAAGATGAGGTCGAAGGTGGAAGCGTACTGACCCGGAAACCTCAACACATTTGGGGGACGGGCTATCTTATCTCTGACAACCGGAACACAACAATGCTATTAACATTGTTGCTTGGCGGCAGATTTAGATAAGGTGGTGGTAGCTAGCCAGGCGGACATTTAAAATGCCCTACCACCAACCAAACCGAGTACTTAGGTAAACATGTACCCCGCTGGGGATCGAATCCGCGACCTCCGAATCGTATACCCAACGTTGTAAACATTGAGCCAAGGAGGCGGCGAAATGCTACTTCGTGAATGTAATCCCGCCGCGAAATTAGAACGATTGGAAGAAGGCTTACCGCTTGCAGCAGCATAATCCTCACATGTGAAAGCAGTAAGGCTTAGGTATATAGACAATATTAAGTAAATGAGAGATTAAATGAAAAGCCAGCTGCTTTGCCGTGAAAGTGTTAACGAATTTACACCTACATGTGTAAACAACAGAAATACATAAAACTTTCCAGTTACGTTACTTCCGTACTCGCAATAAGTACAACTAAACGCTTGCTTTAAAGAAAAACTATCACAAAAAATACCAAAGTCTACATCGAAAAACTGATATAAACTGGAGAGTTAGAGATGATACCTTCAATTGCCTCTGTTGCTTGTTCAATGTAAACAGCATAACGTTTATACGGAGGTCGTGGTTTCCATTCCCAGCGGGGCGATGTAAATATGTACTCGGTTTGTTAGGGCGTTCCGGGTAAACGCGTTTCCACCTCATCTTCACTTAACATCAGGCGTGATTGAGATCAAGCTCTAACCGGTTGTAAATAAAAACGATACCTACAACGGCGAATAGGAAAAAGAAAAGGACGGCGAGAGAAAACACGAGTTTCTATTAAAGGAAAGTACTCTTAAAACAAATCAAAATATTGTATATTAGTATATGAGCGTTTAATAACTCTGCTGCTATACCAAAAGGTCGCGGGTTCGAATCCCGCTAGGGGCATATGTTTGTATGATGAATACAGACATGTGTTCCCGAGTTATGGATGTTTCTCATTTATATATGTATTTATTTACAAAAGAAAATTTATTTGTGTAGTTTATCAACCATCTGGTATCCATAATACAAGCCTAGTTGCTTAGTGTGGAGGTAGATGGTGCTGTGTGTATGTGGAAAGATATTTATTATTATATTATTATTATTATAATAATTGCTCATATAGTA
Source organism: Oegoconia quadripuncta (assembly GCA_949316235.1). Lineage (NCBI taxonomy): Eukaryota > Metazoa > Arthropoda > Insecta > Lepidoptera > Autostichidae > Oegoconia > Oegoconia quadripuncta. The sequence goes on along the minus strand of OX438753.1, from coordinate 5,496,935 downwards.
GAAGGTTACCCGTCAGTCTATTAGTCTGCTACGATGCAAGAGTAATAAATGCAACTAGGTTAAAGACAGCTGAAATATATGCAATGGTAATGGGTACATTGACATACAAGACTTTATAGAACCATATTAAATTGGGAAACGAATGCACCAAAATTATTTATAGAAATACTTTACGTACCTATTCGATAGACTAAGATTTAAGAAGTCTTTTGTCGAAATTGTAAATTTGTTGTGAATCGGCGTCTTAATTAGTCAGAGCATTTTTACACGAATACGTAAGAATGACATTGATTGTGCCAATAGATTTTAACCCTCCCACGCAAAAAGAAGGGTTGTTTAAGTGTCAACATTTGAGCAAGAAATATTGTTTCTACTCCGTCCGGACACGGACAGGTTGAAAGATAGTTTATTCGTAGTCGTAGTGTTTTTAACTCTCTTCGCAATAAGAGAGGAGTTACAAGATTGAAGCCTATGTCTGTCTGTGGCATCGTAGTGCTAAAACGATTTGAAAACTCTTTTAACTTCGAAAACTAGTGTTTGCGACGAGACGGTTTGATAAAGATCGGTTAAGCCGTTTCAGAGATATCATTGTATGGGTGCTTTCTAAATTCAAAAATACAAGTAATACTTGACTAATCGACTTTACATACAAGTACAATTGGCCTCAGAACAAGAACTAAAACATACGATGCAGGTATATGTATACGATTTATTAGCATATTTTCTCGAACGTCTTTTTTTCATGCAATATTCATATTTTTTCCTTGTACAATCCATATATATTTGCATATAATGAATTTTGATGACTCTAAATATTAAACAGGCTATGGCCCTTATATGTAACATAGAACTGATGAAATATTGCATTAAGAGCATATTATAAATCCACTGCTATGGACGTCCGCCTCTCCCGTAGAGCGAGTTTCTATGGGAGGTTTTGCCCTAATCGCCACGCTGGGCAGGCGGCTTAGCTATTGCTTTTATTGCAATTAAACTGTTGCCCGTCATTGATGTAATAATACTGTTAAGCTCGGAAAGAAATCCTCTAGTCGCCTTTTACGACACTAAAGGGAAAAGACGGGTCGGATCTAATTGTACTCTGCCGATAACCACACGGCCTTCGGTTCTAGAACTGATAGAGACTAATCAAATCATCATCATCAGCCCGTAAACATCCCACGGCAGGGATGTGGGCCTTCCCTCGTAAATGAGGGAGTCCGGGCCATAGTCCACCACGCGGTCCCAATGCGGGTTGGGGACTTCAAAAACATTTCAATTTTTATTGCATATAATTTATATATGCAGGTTTCCTCACGAAGTTTTCCTTCAGTGTTTTAAGATCAGTCGGATAAATGGACAGTAATTAAATTAACAGTAAATAAAACTCATTGGTACATGGCCTGTCTGGGCCTCGAACCCGGATCTCCTAAATCGGGCGACCGCGTCTTAACCGCTAAGCCACCGACGCCCACTAATCAAATATAAGGTCCTAATTTATTAGTTTGGTCCCTTGAACACGTGATTTTGTTGGTCCAAAGTATTCCAATTAATAAATTTGTAGGCGCTTAGATGTTTTTAATAGACTTCAAAAAGGAGGAGGTTATCTGTTCAGTTGTATTTTTTTTATGTATGTTTTTCCTCAGAACTCAGTCCACATAAAAACCGTTTCGGAAAATACTTTTTTTATAGCACATACTTCCAGGGTGGTCCCATGTTCATCATAATCAAGTTCTGATGATACGATCTACGAGGACTTGAGCGAAATCTTCACATATTATAGGCATACATATAGCGATTTTGGTATTTACACCAACGAGTCAAGAATTTACAATCAGAAAGTAACCTTACTGAATTCGGTTGTTTTGCCAATGTTTGGCAGTTCAATTATATTGTTATTATTATTATAAACAAAATGATTAATTGGAATACTTTGGACCTACTCAATAACGTGTTCAATGAACCGACTAATAAATTTAGTAAATCTACAAACAAGCATTCTATGATTATTAAAGAGAGATTATTTAAATTATGTAATCCTAACAACCTTGGAATAAGTTATATAATAAGTAAATATTTCATCTTGATACAATTGTGAATTTTACAGACACTTTAATGTTGTAAAGTAGTTCATTCGCCATTTGGTATGACATTCACATCCTTAGAATTAGAATCAATATGTTTTCAAGTCTGTTGTTACACAATAAACTCAACGGATGTAAACAAAAGTATATATGTAATTCAACGAGCGAGTTCTATTGCATCTAGGATCAATACCTAGTGTACATTCACATATATTCGTACATAATCCAGCCTCAGCTTTTGGAAATCATAATTTTGTTTATTCATAAATAATCGTTATACAACAAACTAACGATCAGGGTCACTCCTTCATTAGCATACCCACTTATCAAGAGTGGTATTCACTTTTTATTGCAAACACAATCTTTATTTAAAAATATACAAATATTGAAAAAATATTGCTATACGTAGGCTATTCGTATGTATGACACTTTTACTAATCTAAAAACTTATGAGTAGTCTAATAAGTAAACGTATATTTTCTTAAAGTTCCTAATCTTAACACACGGACTGTGTTTGCGCCTATCAGAAATATGATAAAAAAAGTTTTCTGGTAAGTGAGAAGCTTACTCAGTGTTTAATCATTATTAAACCATACAATATTGCAAGTTACTGCTGCAAAATTCATTACGTCGCAGAACAATATAAGCAAGCGTGAACTATTTTGTAAAAAAATATTATTTTCAAAAAGTATCGTATATATCGTATCGTATAAGTAGGTGTATAGTAACATTTTTCTATAGTAAGAATATCACAAAGTTGTTGACAGATTTTTTATAAAATAGTTTCCTATACCTTCGTATCTTCTACATCGCCATGAATGTACAAAGCGTTTTTAAAATTGTGGGAAGTTAAAACTTTCACCTACTGGACTATTACGTACGAGTGTTCTATTTTCAATTCACGGATCGCGTCGCTGTGACTGCGTGAAGGAATAGGCGGATGACAAATTGAGTTTTAAAATTTCTGCGCTATTTATATGTACGATGTTAGTGCAAATAAGTGGACACGGTTTTATTTAGAGTTTGACCTCCAATCAGACCTGGAGACAAGTGAAGATAAGGGGTTGCTTAATAGACAATATTAGATCGACACATCTCAAGCTCTTACGGTCCCTGAGATGGTGATATTTGTAGTCACGTTAGCTAGGATATTAAATGTCATACCTCGACCAAACACGTGTACCAAACATTGCCTCTCTGGGAATCCAACTCATGACTTTCTGTGTCAGTGGATCCACTGCAAAACTTCTACTACGGATGCGCATAAAGCACATTAAATCAAAGTTTTGCTGGTTTCGTTTTCAATTCGAATAATTTAGACAAACGAAACTAATCGTTTCATGGTATTACACAAAGAAATACGAACAAATTGAAATGTTAGGAAACCCAGGTATACAAAGTAACTATGTTAAAAGTATTCGAAATGGGTGAACCGATTGCTATCTAGGTAACATGCCTAAAACCAAGCTTGCAAACAACAGTTTTCCAAAATTTAAAATAAAAAACAGTAATTCAATCATTCCAGCGCTACAATACCAGAGGCAGACATGCACACGGTGAGACTTAGGCATCAACTTTTTGCCAACTTTTTAGGCAACAACGTCTAACTTTTTGCGTAGCGAGTTAAAAAATGGACCACGAAAAATCATTGTTCTCTTTCGTTCTTCTACAGAGAAATTCTGTCACGACAGGTCCACTGTATTTTTACGTTTTAAGGTAGGATTCAGGACAAACTCAATGCAAAACGTTGTTAGTATACACAATAAGTGAAATCAGCCAGAAAATATCCACAAGCCAAATAAATACAAAATTAATTGGGTCTTTGGTTATCTTAAGACTAAATAAATAAAAATAATCGCAATGATTAAAACGCATAAGTAGTAGATAGAAACTCAGGGACAGTGGACCCTTCAGCTGTCACATTCATATACTATATCAAATGGCATGCGAGTATACAATAACGTTATTGCACACTGAAACTGATATCACTATCTAGGTTACCCAATAGTTGAGAAGTCTAGTTCTCGAGTTTTGTGTAACTATATATAGCTGGTATTATGTCCTGTGCTATCTATTTATTTACACAACCAATTCGGTGTTGAAAGTGCATTATTACGGTATGAAAGTGCCTAATATCAATTAGGCAATTTTTTATGCACAACGGGTTAACACTTGACCTCAATCACACCTGATGTTAAGTGAAGATGAGCTGAAGGTGGAATACTGATCTGGAAACCCCATCTTATTTGAGGGACCGGCTATCTTATCTCTGACAACCGGGACACAACAATGCTATTAACCTTGCTGTTTTGGCGGCAGAGTTAGATATAAAGAGCAGAGAAAGATATGGTAGCTATCAGGCGGACATTTAAAAGGCCTTACCACCAACCAAACCTAGTATACTAAACATGTACCCCGTTGGGGATCGAATCCGCTACCTCCGATTCCAAAAACACTAGGTTGTTTACATTGAACCACGGAGGCACTTTCTTATGGTGGTACATCATACTTAGTTATTATTAGTTATTAAAATAACAGGAAGAAATCAAGGGACGAGGTGCTTTTATTGTGTTATGATTATGCTCCAAACACAGCTGGATTCGTTTTGACTTCGGGTTTGGACTCCTTATAGTTATCAATAGTCCATATGGAAGCGATGAGTCATCATCAACAAACTTTCAGAAAGGCTTGTAAAATTAAATATATTTGCAAGTTATACCTATCCAGAGTGAAATTTAAAACATTGGCATCCTTTTAGATGGTGGTTTAGAACATAAATCTGAATATTTTCCACTAATCAAATCGGGAATCGCGAAAAAAAATCAAGTGTATCATACATTTTGGTCGAGACAGAATTGAACTTCTTTTCTAAGGAACAGCTGATTGCAGACCTCATAGTGAAAATGCCAATGTCTTTTTCACCCCGCAATAAGGCCCGTCATTAGGTTGATATATTACAGTCACAGTAGAGTCATATAACAATATTTAGTAGAATAAATATTACATCGGACGGGCTGACGGTAATATTATTTTTAAAAAGCTTTTATTAGATTCACATATAGTACGAGTATATTGTCTGTTAATAAAATATAACAAATCGATTTGCACCTACTTCTAGAAGTCGTATCCATATGAAACTTCGCAAGTGTATTTAATTCGGATGGCGATACAATAATTTGGTACCATAGAGGTGACCTGATGATGAAGCAGAGAGATGGATAGTGGAATTCTACAATAGGTACTAGCAAAACCCTCGAGTTTAAGCTTATTTCACTCATTAGTCATTCGGTTCTGATGATCTAGGTCTGATCTCATTTGAGTCTGATGATGGAATTAGAGATGGCTGAGTGTATTTTTTTCACTATAGTTTTAGGTTTCTAGCTAAAGTGCTAGAAATCTAAAACTGGGTGGGACACCTACATCCCCCTGTCGGATCGAGAGAGATTGGCGAGCGCAGATTTTTGAAAATCCAGCCACAGATTACTGAATGTTCCGCTCTAATAAATCCTCTCATCAATTCTCTATAACATTTTCTTATTACTCTCACGATGACGACACACGGAACCTAATTAGACAGCAAAAAGTAAGCTCAACTAAACCTTTTGTTTATTAATCGAATCCACGTTTGTTTTACGTTGTACGTGCCTATTACCGGTAGTAATTATTTAGTATTTATATAAATAACTATTACTTGGGACATATAAATCTTCGAAAACATTGTAGCAATGTCGAAAGTATTATTAAGTGGTAGTGAAAACCATGACCAGTTTTAGTTACGCACTTCGGTAGATCTCTCAAACAACGCACACACACGGAAAGAAATGGTTTATATATCGCAGCTAAACAAACTTGGTTGCCGCGATTTAGTTGTCCAATCAAAAATTTTTGTAACCGTAGCGATGGCTTTTCTACCTCAATAAAGAGCAGTTAGCTGCAGGGTCAAACAATATTTAGCTGAAAAAATTAGTCAGTACTGCTAAATTCTTTCTTTATCCAGCAATTTGTCCTTATACGTAGTAACAAAGTTGTTGTTTGGCTGTGATAGCAATGGATTGTTATTTACTAGTGCTAAGAAAGTCACGGTTCTTACTAATTTTTATTGTAACTAGCGGCAAAGATACATATTAGTCAACATCACCACAAAACTTCGCAAACTGAACTAAGATATTATCCACAGTATATGTTCTTAACGTCCCGAAATGAATCTATCTAAAAACTTAGCTATATAAGCTTACAAGTTTGTACTTAATTGATAAAAATGACTTGTCTGTTACTACACAATTCAAGTTATTCGTATTTACTAAGACTACTGTGCAACTGCTTTAAATTATTTTGCTTGGTCAAGTAATAATCTTTGCTATCTATTTAAATTTTTCCTTAGTTGATCTCGCTAAAAACTTAAGAACAGTCGCTAATAAGTTTATATGTACTACATAAAATTCCTTGATTATGCAATGCAATTAAACTTATTAGTATCTGCTAAGACTGTTGTGCCACTGCTTCAAATTAATCTTGCTCTCTCAGGTAATAATCTTGGATACATATTTTAAATTTTCCTTAGTTTATCTCGCTAAAAACTTAACAACACTAGCTAAAATGTTTCTATATAATTCATAAAAGTCCTTGCTTACACGATACAATTAAACTTATTACTATCTACTAATATTGTTGTGCAACTACTTCAAATTAATCTTGCTCTGTCAGGTAATAATCTTGGATGTATATTTTAAATTTTCCTTCGTTGATCTCGCTAAAAACTTAATAACACTAGCTAAAATGTTTCTATGTAATCCATAAAAAGTCCTTGTTTATACGATACAATTAAACTTATTAGTATCTGCTAAGACTGTTGTGCCACTGCTTCAAATTAATCTTGCTCTGTCAGATAATAATCTTGGATGTAAATTTTAAGTTTTTCTTAGTTGATCTCGCTAAAAACTTAACAACACTAGCTAAAATGTTTCTATATAATTCATAAAAGTCCTTGCTTATACGATACAATTAAACTTATTACTATCTACTAATATTGTTGTGCAACTATTTCAAATTAATTTTGCTCTGTCAGGTAATAATCTTGGATGTATATTTTAAATTTTCCTTCGTTGATCTCGCTAAAAACTTAATAACACTAGCTAAAATGTTTCTATGTAATCCATAAAAAGTCCTTGTTTATACGATACAATTAAACTTATTAGTATCTGCTAAGACTGTTGTGCCACTGCTTCAAATTAATCTTGCTCTGTCAGATAATAATCTTGGATGTAAATTTTAAGCTTTTCTTAGTTGATCTCGCTAAAAACTTAACAACACTAGCTAAAATGTTTCTATATAATTCATAAAAGTCCTTGCTTATACGATACAATTAAACTTATTACTATCTACTAATATTGTTGTGCAACTATTTCAAATTAATTTTGCTCTGTCAGGTAATAATCTTGGATGTATATTTTAAATTTTCCTTCGTTGATCTCGCTAAAAACTTAATAACACTAGCTAAAATGTTTCTATGTAATCCATAAAAAGTCCTTGTTTATACGATACAATTAAAGTTATTAGTATCTACTAATACTGTTGTGCAACTACTTCAAATTAATCTTGCTCTGTCAGGTAATAATCTTGGATGTATATTATAAATTTTCCTTAGTTGATCTCGCTAAAAACTTAACAAAACTAGCTAAAATGTTTCTATGTAATCCATAAAAAGTCCTTGTTTATACGATACAATTAAAGTTATCACTATCTGCTAAGACTGTTGTGCAACTATTTCAAATTGATCTTGCTCTATCAGGTAATAATCTTGGATTTATATTTTTAATTTTCCTTCGTTGATCTCGCTAAAAACTTAATAACACTGGCTAAAATGTTTCTATGTAATCCATAAAAAGTCCTTGTCTATACGATACAATTAAACTTATGAGTATCTGCTAAGACCGTTGTGCAATTGTTTCAAATTATTCTTGCACTGTCAAATAATAATCTTTGATACATATTAAAAACTTCCCTAGTTGATCTCGCTAAAAACGCACGTTTTATCGCAAACTAATGTCAAAATGCTGCTCTACGATTACTATGTCACTCGTTTTAACAGATTACCACGATAAATACTGTGATTTCAACTTTATCGCGTATTGCCATGGTTTTTTCTTTTTTTTTTATCAAGGTTGTTATTTAATTTGGCTTCCTTGTTTAGATCTACACGCTCGCTTTTAGAATTCTTCTTTCGGCATTCATTTTAGAAATTGAGGAAAAAGCAAGGGACATTCAGGTTAGAGCTTTTGATGCAGATAGCTGGTCCAAATTTGAAATTGTGCGACTTGTGTGTTCCTGAAAGCGGATATTATTATGTGGGTTTTATGAATCAGCCTTGCCGCGTAGTAAGCACGTTCCATACCATTGCCGTTTACGTGAGCTACAACCGCTCGAGCCCGTTCCATATCATTACCATTCATACTCGTACCGGGTCAGGATACCCCGTCTTGGGTTAGCCCCAGCAGTAAGAAGACGTAGAGACGTAAGAGATGAGGCTCACGTAACTCACGTAAACGGTAGGTAATGATATGGAATGGGCTTGAGCGACAGAGGAGTATAATCAGCCACTGTGTCTTACATTCATGGACTACATGATAACGTTCGACTCTGTCGAAATCTGTGCTATTCTAGAATCTCTGCAGCTATCTCAAGTCGATTGGTGAGATATACGAGATGTTGAGATATCTGTTTGACGCCGCTATAATGAATGTGCAACTACAAAATCAAAAGTCAAAACCCATTCAATTACGTGTGGATGTTACTCAGGGGGATGTGATATCCCCGAAGGTTCATCTGCGTACTGGAGGAGGCAAACATGTAAATGGCGAATATATCACAACGTTTCTTCCATTCAGATCTCAAAATTAACATAGACAAGACGAAAGTCATGGCTAATTCTCACGTTGTCTTGAAACCGGTTACCGTCGTTAAGGTCAATATCGAAGTTCCCCAGTCCCCTGGGGGTGCATTATAGAGGCACTGAAGTTCCATGACATGCCTCCATACCTATGCCGAATAGTGGGCGCCTGCCTCTCGGATAGGTTCATAGATTATCCAAAACGTGGTACCGTATTCCACAGGGCTCGGTGCTAGGCCCGCTCCTGTGAAACATCGGTTACTGGGTGCTGAGGGGCGAGCTCATTCCTAGCGCGGATGTCACCTTTTATGCACACGATACGCAGGTGACGGCACGGGGGAGCTCGTACTGGGAAGCGGCACGCCTTGCCACTGTGTTAGTAGCACAAGTGGTGAGGCGCATAAGGATGCTCGATCTGGAGGTGGCCCTACACAAATCCGAGGCACTATGTTTTTATGGCACCCGATACAGAAAAGTGTATAGAATGTATTCACAAATTATTTTTGTTTATATTGTACACGGATTTGCTAGCTAAAGCTAGTAATTAAATAAGTAGTTAATTCACTAAAGACCGATAGTAGGTTCCTATAGCGGTTTGTATTTAAAATTTGAGGACGAATATTTTTAGCAAAATTAACGAAGAACAACTTAGCGACAACAGCTAAAGTTCTTAACTGTCAACTTGGCGGGAACTGACTTTTATGATTTTACTATTGTTCTATAAATTTAAGAAAATGATCTTTTATAAATTTTCTCGTGTCTGGGTGTTCTGGGTAATGCCCCCAAAAGTCGTTACTAGGTTCTCGTAATAAAAGGTATCCTAGTTTGAGGTAAGGTAATCGGTGTCTTCGTCCGGCATTATTATTAATTGAGGACGAATATTTTTAGCAAAATTTACTAATAAGATCTTAGCGACAACATCAAAAGTTCTTAGCTATCAACTTGAGTAACTGACCATTTCTTTGATTTTACTATTGTTATACAAATTTAAGAAAACGATTTTCTCTAAATTTTCTCGGAATTGGGTCATCTGGGTAATACCGCCTGAAATCGTTACCAGGTTCTCGTTTGATGCCAGGTAATCGGTATGATCGTCCGGCATTATTATTATTTGAGAACGAATATCTTTAGCAAAATGAACTAATAAGACCTTAGCGGCAACAGCTAAAGTTCTTAACTATCAATTTGGCTAGGCGACTACTATTTTGATTTTACTATTGCTATACGAATTTAGAAAACGATTTTGTTAAATTTTCTCGGAACTGGTGTTCTGGGTAATGCCCCCAGAGGTCAGTTCTCGTTTGAGGCCAGCTAGTCGGTGTAATCGTCCGGCATTATTATTATTATTATTTGAGGACGAATGTCTTTAGCAAAATTAACTAACAAGAACTTAGCGACAACAGCTAAAGTTCTTAAACTATGGTTTTTTTTTTTCATTTAAGTGGGAAACCCCATATGCTCGTGGTAAATATCCAGTTATATTATGAGCTACTAATAAGCTTAATGTCGAAAATAATAAAAATAATATTTCCTCTAGCTTTCCTCGCCAAAATTTGACTGTGCAGCGGTTTTTAAAGTCAACTCCGCGCTTTTTTGTAAATAAATATTGACAACATTGCTGCCGGTCCGCATTCAGTTCAGCGAAATGTTTCGCCATTTACGATCCGAAAAAATACGACAAATTACCTACTAGTACCCATTTAGGTTACCTAGGAGAAAAATGACAGGCGATTGAGGCTATTTCAGGATTCCTGTTCATTGATAGTTTCATAAAATGCGTAACGCCTACGAGTTTCGCTTTCAGATAACTTTAATATATTGATATGTATGAATGGTAATATGCACCTTATGTTAGATAACGATGAATTACGATATTTTGATCTTTAAATAATATATTTTTTTATGTATGACTTTTTCACCTGATGTGGTGAAGTGATGATAAGGCCGAAGATGAAGCACGCGATCTCAGTAAATGCTATTCACTCTACTCTTAAAGATTCCAAGATTATAAGATTCCGGAAAAACCGACGGAATATAACTTATTATTACAAACCCTAGGTAATGAAACACCCTTCTTTTATTATTTCTTAAGTCCAGTCCAGTAAGCTTTTCACACCAATTTTTTTAAAATAACTATTCAATTAGACATTAGATTTATTAAGACATTATAAAAATAAATTTCTATTACAAGTTAAAGTTCACTTTCGTTAAATCTTTCGAAATGTAACGCTTTAACGTTTAACGAACTTCATTAATTTAATGACGGGTAATTTCTTTTGCTATAACGTAAAAAACCGTAATAATAATATCTATACATACAAGCGTCGTCATTGGTCTCGCGCTTGACCTGTTTTTATAGCTTTAAATTATACTTGATCCAAAAGAAATTGATTGGGGTATTTTATATATTTTATTCTGGTGAAGTATTGCGGTCCTGGCGAAATATTTCTGAAAATAAATTAAACAGGCGAATTGACGGTAAACGAAAGATGCGGTAAACAAAATGGAATTTCATACTAAGTGATACGATCGTGACAATACTTTTAGGGCATTCAAAATCTGAAAAATGAAAATGTCAATGAGTATAACAAAATAGTCTATAAATAATAACAAATATTGGGGAAAATACAAAACGATTACAATGCCATATAGGTATTCCCACGGTCACACATACAATATCGGAAGCTTTACGCTGACCAAAGCGCAACCGCGCGCGTTAATATTAATTATGAAATTATAGACATTCATTTACAATTTTATTTGTTATTCTTGTTTATTGAAGTTTGGCGGTTTTTTTTTTGAAAAAATAACATTTTGGATAAGAGAATTTTTAATCTGGCTAAAATTGGAAAATTACATCTGGCAACCCTGCGTCAGTCGGCGTCGGCGCGAAATACTCGGTCTACTACTTTTAGTCGTTCCTCGGTTGAGTATGTGTCGAGTCGAAATTTTCGTAAAAAAGGTTAGTTTGTGATTTCAAGTGCGTTTATAGTATATAGATCAAGAAATTACTATGTCACGACTGCTCAGTAGTAATTCGAAGGTAAGTACCTACATGATTCGTCGCAAAAAATACTTATAAAAGGTACCAAGTGAAACTGAGACGTAATAATGGAGCCTACCTAGCGCAGGCGCAACTCGGTAAAGGAAAAATGGGGCGTGAGTTTGTGTGAGGTATACATATAACTACAATGCCCAAGGACTTGTATGGACTTCTTATTCTTCAATTTAAGAGCTATGCTCTTGTCGGTGGAGTAATGACCACGTCTCTCTACTTTCCGCCCTCAATTTAATGGACTAGCACGGAGTAATTCCTACATGTTTATTGTTTTCGTTGCTCAACTCCTTATATTGTAGCGAAGTGCCTGAGGTGAGCATTGATAAAATTTAGGTTTATATGTATTGAGTATTAACGGGCTAACATCGATGACCAATTTATAGTGGTGAACTTTAGTCGGTAAAAGCCAGAGTATGACTGTATTTTCCAAAAAAGGTAAGGAGACCTCTTCAGATACCACAATGCGCCAATTTATGGGATGAACGTGACATGTTGAGGGGCAAACTACTCTTACCTACCTAATGTATTTACAAGAAAAATAATGACGTCATGCAAGATATTTACTTATTTCTTACTGTTATGGTTGGTTTATTTTTGCAGAAGAAGGAAATGAGAAGAGTCATCTATCCTTGCTTACTTAATATTCATTGGAGAAAATTTTCCCAAAAATTGGCGAACGATTAACCTTCATGGAGCATTTAGAAAAAAATAAGAGCAAGTTCTTAAACCCAGGTACCCAGGGCACCAGGTAAGAGAATTAAAATTTAGAAAAATGTTTGGCTAATTATATTGGCTATTTAATCCTAATTGCACAAATATCTACAATATGTTTGTTGTGTAAATATTTATACCTCCGACCACAACATTTCTTTGAAGGTTTTTAATTTGCCTGAGTTGATTTCGCTATTATCTTAGATGTTTCATAAAAAAAACCTTGTTTATACATTACAATGGGTATGTTAAAAAAACTTAATACCTGCCAATAACATCCATTTGTAGTATTTTGATTTTAATGATTGATAGTTTCAGTTGGCATTTGACGGCCTATTCATTTCATCATTGTCAATTTAAAATATAATAGTTCAAGTTAGTTTCCTATAAAAGTCTTATTTTTCATAAAAAAAATAGAAGAAAATATAATATTTTTTAGCATGCCCAATCTAACTTATTTGTATCTGCTAAGACTTGTGGTGCAACTACTTCTAATTAATTTAGCTCTATCAAGTAATAATCTTTGCTATGTATTCTGAATTTGCCCTAGTTAATACAACACATGCTAATATGTTTACCTCCTTCAACCTGCAGAAATCCACTGCCGAACAGAGGCCCACCTGATAGTTCTCTATAACACCTCTAACAGTCCCTTGGTTCTAGTGCTATCCCATGAAAGTTCACATCTTTCTATAGAGTTTGTTACATAATGAATCAAAAAATAAAACACGAAACCTAAGTTTTCGTTTTCACGTTGAAACATTAGCGCGACCGCCCCCCAACAGGGTATGTATGCACCATAACTGTAGTATAAATCTTATAATTAAATATTGATTGAACATGTTACAAATTAATGTCATTTTCAATAATATCCCTGGTATGTATAATATGCACCACAACTGTAGTAAAAATGTTATAATTAAATATTGATTCAACATTTAACAAATTCATATGTTATAAAATCTCACAAATAAATGATAAAAAAGTAAAATAAACAGACAGGCTTAACAGAGTGATTTTGTTAAGGAACCCTAATTAAAGATTTCAAAATTCTGAGTTCACATTTAAACACATATTTCAGACGAAGAGCAAGAAGATGTTTTACTCTGGATGAAAAATAATTGATACAGTTGATCACGTGAAAGAAAATTGGCATAATAGTACTTCAGCAAGACTTTATAATTTCATGAAAAACAACATGCAAATTCATTAAGACATGAAGGAGTTTGCTGCACTCAAAAGGCTTGATGGTTACAGACTGGTAGAATTTTTTTTTTAATTATTTTTAAGCGTATTCTAAAGTATGATGCAATTAAACTTCTTAAACAGTAATCCCAGAAACCACGGTTTATTGACAAGTTTAATCAATGGTTCTCCATTATTAGTAACATTTCAATTGTCGTGGTGAAGTATTTGTTTTTGATTAAACACCATAATTATCAGCTAATGATGTCGATTTTGTTGTTTAATCTAAAACCAGTTTTAAAGTGGTACTGTCCCTTTCTTCCTAGAACAGCACTACTCCAAAACTGGTTTTAGTTTGGTTTATTTTGTATACAACAGAATGGACACCATTAATGTCGATTGTGTTGCAAACAAATTAAACTAAAACCTGTCTTGGAGTCTTGCTGTCGCACCATATTGTTCAAAAGAGAAAGGAACAGTATCAATTTAAATTTGGTTTTAGTTTATTTTGCGTACAACAGAATAGACATCAATAATGTTTTACTTTGATGGTAATAATTATCTATGAACAACAACGAAATTTTACTAACACTTATTATTTCCGCAGCTCGAAATCGACTTCACAATATGCAGCTCTATATTGAATGGCCTACTGTGGCGGCTTTTATTACTAGTAAAATAAAACATTAATAATAATGGGATTAATGATTGCTTTACAGCAGGTAGTTACATATTTAATCTCTACTTAATTTTTTTACCTTTATTTAACATCAGCGTATCCATGTTACGACTTAGCAGTGATACTGACACTTTTTGTACCTACTTTAAAATTCGTACCTCTGAATTCCGAACCGTAATTATGATATGGTTTCTTTTAAAAAACCATTATATCATTTGTTTGTAGTCGTTTTCCTCCTTTCATCAGTACAAGATTTGGCGGGATTGTATTAACAAATGATAGTTCTTACTGAAATTTTAAATTGGAGTCTTTTGTTATCTATAAAGTATTTATATTTATTTACAGATGGAAAAAAGTTAACATTTTGAGATCACTGTCATCCCTATTTGGTGTCAAAAATATTGTAACGTACAAAAATAAGCAATGGCGGCCATCCAAAATGGAGTCACGTGATGGATTAATACAATAGGTATGTCAAAGGAAGTAGCTACCTTAGAACATTCTACGTCTATCAATAAGCGCAGAATATGGCTGAAACTAAGCTATTCAGCTGTTGCTGTGCGACAATTGCGAGTTTATTCAGATTTATGTCACTTTAACCATTTACTGATCTAACTCTTATCAATTTTAAGTATTAAATAGCATGTTCTTAGACAGGGAAGTTGACGTGCTCAAGACACAATAGTCAGTGACAAGTACGTACTTATGTACTTAAGATTTCAAAAACGAAAAACTCGTGCTTTGCTTTTAGAATCGAACCGTTGATCTCGTTAATGCGAGACGTCAGTCATTCCCCCAACGACGAGCTGTCACTACTTGAACTAAGCTAAATTAACTCTTTAAAATTAAATTAAAGCAACTGTTTGTCTTTCAAATTAATAAATAAAAAAAAAATCATACAAACTCATGCTGACTAGCTCCTCAACCTAACTGATTTGTATGAAATTTGGCTTAGGGTGTTTTCTACTCCTTGCCTATGCAAATATTTGACATAACATATAATGTAATATGCAATACCTTCGAGAATATCAATACTTATTATAACTAGGCTTCTAATATATGAAAATGAGAGCAATAGAGATAGATGAAAAGTTATGTATTGTCTTCTGAGTTTTGACACTTTTATTTCGGCTTCAATGTCTATTTAAAGTAATAATTTTCAGGACTTTTCGGAGATTCAAACAGAAATAAATAAGAAAAAGTTCTTGGAATTCAGTCTGAACTGCGGACCTCTACTGGTTGCGGTATCACCGGATGAAGACGCTATAAAAAGCTGCTCCATCGTTATAAACGACGTGTTGTACAACTTTAACAATCCGTTAAAGGCTTTCGTCACATATTTTAAAATATTTCACGCCCTGAATTGCGTTTTAATAAAGTCTTGATTAGTATGTATATTGTTTCATATTCTAAATAACTTCAAGTGGCTCTTAACAGTATGTTAATAGTTAAGTTAAAATTTATATCATTTACTAGGAATGTTAAACATGTTAATGTCCTACCTTGGGGAAGTCAATTTGTAGCAATTTAGCATAAGCTTACTTGTGACTAATACCGACATTGGCACATGTTAGTGTATTACTCTTTTCGCTACCACAGTTTGTTTTAGCACCAGGTCAAATATACATTGTGAAAGTGATGTTGAATTAGTTTATTAGTTTCGAAGCATCACTTAGTTCCCAACAATATAAATCCGGCTATAAAGAATTGTTTCATAGCACCAACCAATAGTTTAGTTGCGATCAATAATTATGAAATAAATTACCAAATATTCTTTTCACTGCCACAGTTCTCTTTATTAGTAATATTAAACTAGTTAATTTGCTACCTTAAAACAGCGTTTTCATGGCACTTTACAGTAGCTATGTATGATCAATATTGATATTAGCAAATATAAGTAAGTCTATTCACCACAGCCTGCTTTATTTATTAGGTATATATTCAACAAGTTGACTGAGGGAAACGTTTTCGTAGCACTTCATGGTACTTAAGTTGTGATTGGACATTTATTGGTCAAACATATTTTATTGTTTGTATGTCAATATGAACATTATAATACAATAAAACTTTAATAAATAAATCTCTACTCACAACTACTGCTAAGTGCTACAAAAAACGCTTCTCTAATGTAGCAAATTAATTTGTTATATATACCTAATAAAGCGGGCTGAACAGTTAATTAAATTAGCTAAGATTATTATTGATCAGAATTAAGCTATTGTTGAGTTCTACGAAAACGCTTTCCTGAGGTAGTAAATCAACTTGTTTAATATAGCTCATAAAACTGGTTGTTGTAACCAAGAGAGTTACATATATTTGCTAATTTCGTTATTGATCACAACTAAGCTACTGTTAAGTGCTACGAGAACACTTCTCTAAGACAGTTAAGAAACTAGCTGTGGTAGTTAAAAAGGTTACTTACATTTGCTAATATGTTATTGATCACAACCAAGATACTGTTCAGTGCAACGAATTCAGTTCCCTAAGGTAGCAAAGAAACTCAACTGTGGTAGCTAAAAGAGTTGTTACATTTGCTAGTATCGTTATTGATTATAACTAAACTACTGTTAAGTGCTACGAAAATACTTCCCTAAGATAGCAAAGAAACTGTCAGTGGTACCTAAAAGGGTTACTTACTTTTGCTAAATCGTTATTGATCACAGCTAAGATACTGTTCGTGCAACGAAATTACTTCCCTAAGGTAGCAAAGAAACTGGCTGTGTTACCTAAAAAAGTTACTCACATTTGCTAACATTGTTATTGATCACAACTAAGATACTGTACAGTGCATCGAAATCACTTCCTTGAGGTAGCAAAGAATCTGGCAGTGGTACCTAAAAGGGTTCCTTACATTTGCTAATATCGTTATTGATCACAACTAAGATACTGTTCAGTGCATCGAAATCACTTCCCTGAGGTAGCAAAGAAACTGGCTGTGTTACCTAAAAGGGTTACTCACATTTGCTAATATTGTTATTGATCACAACTAAGATACTGTTAAGTGCTACGAAAACACTTCCCTAAGTTAGCATAGAAACTGGCAGTGGTACCTAAAAGGGTTCCTTACATTTGCTAATATTGTTATTGATCACAACTAAGATCTGTTAAGTGCAACGAAATCACTTCCCTAAAGTAGCAAAGAAACAATGCTTTCGTAGGTAAAAAAGTTACTTACAGTTGCTGATATCGTTATAGATCACAGCTAATACATTGTTAACTACTACGAAAACATTTCCCTGAGGTGGCAAATAAACTTGTTTAACGTACCTAACAAGAAGCTGTAATATTGAAAAAAGTTACAAACATTAGCAGCTATGTCCAAGAAGCTCTTCAGGTATAGCTACTTATTTAGCTCAGTGAACCATTAATATCGGATGCTTAAGCAAAGTAATTTAACAGTCGGTGGTAATTGATTTAGATGTTAGTTCTAAATAATATCCAATTCCACATCAAAGTAACTTGTCAGTAACGACTAAACTTGATAAAATATTCGTTGAAGTAGCTAAAACTTTACAAACTATTCCTAATTTTCTCTGTTGTTGTACCTAACTGATTAGTTATCACAACTCAAAGGTATTAGCGGTGCAGCTCTATAACGAACACTGTTACCTGTCACTACTAAGTATTGCTAAATATTGGCTAAACCAACTAACGTACTCCAGCACCGGTCGGTAAATTTGATAAATATTGACTGAAACTACTAACTTACTTATCATCGGTAGCAATTTTTTTTGATTTGGTACCGAAAGGATTCGTTGTCAGTGGGTTCGATATTCAGCATTCGATATTTGATGGCTAAGAATCCTTAGCCATTGCTGCTAATTTCATAGGTCTAGTTCATAAATGATTAGTTGCGTGTGCTAAAGGATTTAACTGCTGCAACGAGGAAAAGTTAATCATTATTGCGAAACTTGATGACTTCTTTAGTTAAGACAGCTAAGATTACAGAGCCACAGCTGCTTATTTCTTGGCTCTAGTACTTAAATAATTGGTTGCTTATGCTAATAAATTAACTGTTACAACAAATAAAAGTTAATTATTACTGCGAAATAAATGACTTTTTGTTTAAGACGGCTAACATCCCTTAGCCATTGCTGCTAATTTCATAGGTCTAGTACTTAAAATATTAGTTGGCAGTGATGAAACTTTACATATCATCACTAAATAAATACCAAAAATTGCTAAAAAAAGTCTCAAAAATTTGCTACAGTTGCTAAAACTGGCCAAAATAAATTTGTCGGATTGCTAAGGTACTTTCGTTATTAGGTTTAATTTAATTAGCTAGCACTGCTAATTTCGCCCAGCTAAAAACTTTTTCCTGTAGTTGCTAATCTCTTGCCTATCCGTATAGTTTGGAAGATTTTTAGCTAACAGTACCCAATTTTAGCTGTGGTATCTAATCTGTTCTTTGAGTGCATAATATGAATACTTAGTCATACATTTAATATAATAATAATATAAGTTCCAATCTCAGATTTGTCACAGTCATGCATTTATTTAGTATGAATCGTATTAAAGTTAGAGGGGGTTTTCAATGGCATTTCATTTTCGATTCAGACTTTAAAACTAAGTTCTATAAATTACTATTCTAAAACAAAGTTGCAATACTAAATCATGAAAATAATCACCTATCACCTAACTCATCATCATCAGCCCGTAAACATCCCACTGCAGGTATATAGACCTTTCCTCGTATATGAGGGAGTATGGGCCGTAGTCCACCACGCTGGCCCAATGGGGGTTGGGGACTTCATATGCCTTAGAATTTTTATTTCTCAGGCATGCAGGTTTCCTCTCGATGTTTTCCTTCACCGTTTAGGAGCACATAAGTAATAAAATTTAAAAACTCATTGGTACATGGCCTGCCTGGGAATCGAACCCGGACCTCCCAAATTGGGAGACCGCGTCTTAACCGTTGAGCCGCCGACGCTCGATGACACCGAAAATATTGCATTATAATCTAGCTTAGTATGTAGAAGTAGGTGAAATTTAGCTTGTAAAAAATGATTACAGACTGACACCGGCATAAGTTCTATCAATGTTTGTAATTATAGTGATGTTAATAAACATTTATGTAAATGGTAATTTAGTATAAACTAAGCAAGGTTTACCCAAAGTACCGGGATTTTATGACATACTGTCACAAACGAATAAGCAGGAAAATGTAATGAAAATAACAAAAAAAAGTTGGCAAGATTTAGATTTTTTCGACTGTCATCGGCCTAACAAATAATAAGGTAGACCTACCTAATCACATAAAAAAGCAGTTCTAAACATATTGGCCTGACGATATAGAACTAAATATAATAAGTATTATATATATACAATTATATTGACTAAAAACAATATAAGTATGACATGTTTATCACTATGAAAGATGACATTTACACACAATAATTAATCAATCAAAAATTTGCACTGGAGTTATGAAATGAATGATAAATAAAATTCTGATAAGAAAATGATAACTATTAGTAACATAACAAACTATAATAACACCTACATAATACTTATTAATCGCTTTAATACATACATAACGTCACGAGTTTCATCCCAAATGGGGTGGTCAGAGACATCCCAAACATTAACGTTTGGGTGTTCCAAAATTAAAAGATTAAAGAAAGTTGAAACAACATCCACGGTTCACCTTTAGAAATACAGAAGCCCATCGCCGTTAAAACGTGCAAATCTATATTGTACTTTGGAGGAATGTCCCATAGTCGCCTGTCACGACACCCACGGGAGGTTGGTTCTATTCTTTTACGTGCCAAAACCACCCAATTATTTAATCTCTTTAATTATCATTAATTTTTTTTTTATATTATTATATAAAAAAAAAACGATGAATCTTACGTTTACGATTTTTGTATTATTTTGATAGATTAAATATAAATTAGTAACGTTTTTTTAACCCCCAACGTAAAATACATTTGAAGCCTTTGTTTGTATGTGGCATTGTAGTGCCAAAACGACTGATCCGATTTAAAAATGGTTTTCTATTTTCTAAGGCGAAACGGCTCTTAGCCATGTTTCATAGAAATCGGTTCAGACGTTTCGAAGATATTTAACTTTACATATTTGATTTATTTATGTGGATGTCATTTTCACAGTTTCTGGAGGGTTTTGTAATTTTTTTATTTAGTATAGGCACGAGTATAAGAGAGATCAACAGGTATACACAGTAGGAATTTTCTATGACTTTTGTGCTACCTTCGCAAACACAACACACTTTGGTTATTGGAATTTCATCCCAAAAATTTGTTAATTCGATGTTTTTCAACCCCCCATGCAAAAACAGGAGTGTTAAAAGTTTGAAGGCTATGTCTATCTGTGGCTTTCTAGCAAAAAACGACAGAGCTGACATTTGCAAGATGGAAATTTATCATTTAATACAGTTTATTTAACTGGATGTCATTTTCGTGTAGAGAAAATTACGGGAGGTTTTTTAAATTTTCAATTTATTGTTAAATTATAATCGTAGATAAGTATTTATCTACGATAATTTTCTATATCTACAAGTATTCACCTTCTACTCGGCTTATTGTTGTTCGGCCGAATAAATACATTTCCAAATAAATAATATAATATCTAATAAACCAATACGAAAGAAAACTATAAAAAAATAAAAAGACTTACATAAATTATATATAACACAGTCACACAGGATCCCTTGCACTATGACACTTCACAATCCCATAAAATAATCAAACCGGCTTGAAAACGAAGTGCCGAAAGGAAAAGCCGGCTAGTTGTCGTCCGCGGCACGTCCGTTTGCCACAGTGGTTAGTCGCGGAGTGATAACAGACGAGCGTTGGCGAGACCTTAATTATATCAATGTAGTCTCAAGTGGTTCTCTTCAAGTCTTCAGGTAAACATAAACGTTTGCGTAAAGAGCGCACAGTAGGGAAACTGGGGAAGGACGCAACAAACCATGCCGAGAGCTGAGGAAGAATGTCAAGTGGTATGGTAGGTGGGTTGTCAGTCTATAAAACTTCACTGCTGAAAATGGCGCAATCGATGACGCTGCTGCCCATTACTGGACTAATAGCCTCAAGAAGAAATTAGTTTACATGTTTCATTATCTCTTTGTTTGTACAATAATCGCTTGTGAGCCACTAGTCTCGTTCCATAATGAAAAGCCGTTAATCAAAGGCCACTAACGGATTCCCTATAGGTATATACCCCTTTAAATCTTGCATCAGAAAAAAAAATAAACCTAACGGGGCGAGAAACTGATTCGGCGGAAAGTTGTCAATCAATTAATCCTATAAAATAATAAAGAAATACGCCATCGTAATATATATATATATAATATTTGTGCTTTAAAATCCCAGTTATTTTTTTGACGAACGCATCTCGTTTGAGCGCAGGTTAGATCGCTGAAAAGTTCGATAAGCTACGTGATGGCATTGATCATCCCTCTGTAATGTTTTTATAAATAAACCTTTCAATTTGGTTGCTTTAAGCAAAAAAAAGTGGAGATGCTACATATTATCTAATATGTAGCATCTCCACTTTTTTTTGGTCGATTTTTTGATATAGTTTATCTAAACTATATCAAAAAATCGACCATCATTACTAAAAATATAGATATACTAGGCAACAGCCAGTGTGCCGAACATATATATAACATACAAGTACCAACTATCACAAACTGAACGATAATGATGAGTAAGAAATGGATTCCGCTACGTCATTTTAACTAAGTATACAGGGCGTCCCAAAGTTATGGGACATGAAGGGGAAGTACCTTAAATATCGTAGATAGTGAATTTTGCTCAAAGAAGACTTTATGTTATTTTTAAAAGTTAGTAATTCTGCATTCATAGATTTTCTAAAAATTATTTGCTTCGGCTGGGAATCGAACCGACTCAAATGTGAAAAAAAAAACACCCTACTTTTATGATGCCAATCGAAAGAATAGCTAAAAAATAATAACTCTGCCTAAGTAACATAGTATTTTAAAAGAAAGGAACAACGTGAAATTAATCATTTTAATCAAATAAAAAACATACATGAAACTGCCGTAGTCAATTAAGTAGGTATTTTTTTGTAAATTAATTAATTAAATGCTCAAAATGTGATCCCTCTTGTCTTACGCAAATCGCCAATCTTTTAATGAGCCCGCTGCCTGTTGATTTTCTAATCATTTTATGGTGAACACTCGATGTGATATGGCACAATTCTGTTTGCAACTCGCCTACGTTCTCGTATCGCTTTTTGTATAGCATATCTTTCACGTATCCCCAAAAGAAGAAATCTAATGGTGTGAGGTCCGGGGATCTGGCCGGCCATCTAATCGGTCCATTTGTACCAATCCATGTAGGAAAACATTCATTTAGAAAATCTGCTGCTCTCCGACTATTATGAGCCGGAGCTCCATCTTGTTGGAAAATTAAGTTTTCTTGCTCCGCCGCGGAATGGTTTCTTATCTTATCCCTTAAAATTTGAAGTATTCCTAAATACTTTTCTGTGTTCAAGGTTCCTTGGTAAAAATGGATTAAGAAAACCCGGTTTTTTAAAAGTCCGCACCAACAGTTGAGTGAAAAACGCACTTGGTTATTAGTTTCAGTCACTCGTAGGGGATTTTCTTTAGACCAAATACGATTATTGTTGCGGTTATACATACCGTTATTGCTAAAGTTAGATTCGTCTGTCCAAATAATATTATCCAAAAAATTTGGATCTTCGAGCAATCGTGCCTGGATATCAAGACAGAAATTTTTTCTCCTTTCTGTATCGCCCGGAAGTAATTTTTGAACCAATCGTCCTTCAACATAACTCTTAAAACCGTGTTTTTTTAATACACGGTGTATTTTACTTTTTGAAACTCCAATTTCATGTTCTCCTTCTCTCACCGATGCTTTCGGAAAAGCCGAAAAGTAAATTAAAATACCAAGTTCTTCGTCGTTGATCGTATGGTTTTCTTGCTGTGGTTCTCTTGGGCGTTTATCGAAACGTCCCAGAGTTTTCAAATTGTTCACAAGCCTTTTCAAAACTTTACGAGACGGTATTTGTCTATCAGGATATTTTACGCCATACCACCGCAAACTTCTAGAGATATCTTTATCGTTCAAAAAATATGCTTCCATTAGATCAAAACTTACTTGATATGCCATGTTCGCAATAAATTAACACAATAACACTTGTGTAAGTGAATTGAGACTAAACAGATCAATATCCGAAAAACAAACGCTCGCACATACTGTTCCATTTTCAAATTTAAGAACAACATTTAAAAATATCACTTCTTTTTAAAATATCTTAAAAAGTATGCATTCAAACAAACGCTGTCATAAACTGTTCCATTTTCAAATTATAAATTATTTATTTTTGTTTTTAATTTGCCTTCTGTCTAGCTTACAGAGGACGTATTGAAATACAAGTTTTATCATTTCATCTACACGTGCACTTATAATAAGGAAAACTATGTTAGTACCTATTTTATGAAGTGGGTACTTATTTACGAATAATCAATGCTATCTTTGGAATGATAATATCGCTACTTTTCGAACGTCGTCGGCAATAAATAACTTTCTTGAAATTTGACTCAATCATTTTATGTTGTTCCTTTCTTTTAAAATACTATGTTACTTAGGCAGAGTTATTATTTTTTAGCTATTCTTTCGATTGGCATCATAAAAGTAGGGTGTTTTTTTTTTCACATTTAAGTCGGTTCGATTCCCAGCCGAAGCAAGTAATTTTTAGAAAATCTATGAATGCAGAATTACTAACTTTTAAAAATAACATAAAGTCTTCTTTGAGCAAAATTCACTATCTACAATATTTAAGGTACTTCCCCTTCATGTCCCATAACTTTGGGACGCCCTGTATAGTTTGAGCGTCGGTGGCTCAGCGGTTAAGACGCGTCTCCCAATTTAGGAGAACCGGGTTCGATTCCCAGGCAGGCATGTGCCAATGAGTTTTTAAATTTAATTACTTATATACATTTATCCGACTGCTCTTAAAACGGTGAAGGAAAAGATCGTGATGTAACCTGCATGCCTGAGAAATAAAAATTCAAAGGCATATGAAGTCCCCAACCCGCATTGGGCCAGCGTGGTGGACTATGGCTCATACTCCCTCATATACGAGAGAAGATCTATATCCCTGTCGTAGGATGTTTACAGGCTAATGATGATGATGATATAGTTTGAGTGGTAAACTAGGGCTTGCATTCGGAAGTTTATCTGTTACCTACTCCTGTTTTATAAAATGAGTTTTACAAAGTTCTAAGGTCTCTGGTTTGAAAGTTAAACCTTTAAAAGACCTGTACCGACCAGTTCCTTAATATTGCAAGATATACAAAACCGACCGAGTGCGATATTACATATTCAATAGGTACTTAATCGATTCGAATTGGTCTTCCAAAGCGTTCTTTTCCAAATATATTAATTTCTAATGGCCTTAGATAAAATCGGTTCTTTTAATTCAACTACACCGCAAAACAAATAAGTACGCCTAATTCGCAGATACGAAAAAAAAGGACAAACCTCCAGATAAGAGAGATGATATTGATGTCTATGTCGTTGGAACCCGATATTGAACTTCTTACGACATGACGATCCAGTGATCAAGTGATTGTGTAGGTCCAAAGTATACCAAATAACAATTTTGTTAATAAAAATTATTATTTATTTATTTAATTGTATTTTGGCATCTCACAGTCATTAATTAAAAAAAAATATTAAACCTTGAAAGACTTTTTATTGGGATATTGGTTTGAGTCCGAGTCATGACATCGGCACCTATAAATACACTAGGTACGCAGTCATCCAGAAGCAGAAACAAAATCAAAATAAACTCGCCACGACAATGTTAGCAACAACAATAATATTAATAATAATATGTAGCTATTCATACACATTTACAAGCCTCAGAGTTTAAGAATGAAGCAGTAGAGTTTATAGAAAAGTTATTATTGAAAAATAAATGAAAATATTAATAATTGTAATATTTAAAAAAAAACACCGAACCTTTCGGCGAAAAGTACCGCTGCAGCACACAAATTATAGGCGATGCGGTGTTTTAGTTTCATTATTATATTTATAAACAATATTGATAGGTCCAAAGTAATACAAGTGTATTACTTTGGACCAAAACAAACACGTGGTCGGTGAATCGAGACTAATAAATTAGAACCTTGTATAATACCTATGAATTTTCCGGAAGCTCAGCAGTTTCTACGTGATTTTACTATATACTGGCATTATTTTAACCGATGACGTCACCGATTAGCCGCTCACGTCACATGAGCTATGGCAGAATGACTGGCACAATTACAGGTTTTACGAACTATATGATTTTTTTGAAATTATTATTTCAGCTTCAGCGTGATTACACGGTGACTGGCATTATTTTCTATAAACGGTGACGTCACCGATGGGTCACACTTCTCATCTATGGCAGAATGACTAGCATATTTACAGATTTGTCCCATGTTGCACAATATTCCGTAACTATACGGTTGTGATCCCATAAACATTACAGAAATTCAAAGATAATACGTGCCTAAACTTTCTGAGTAGGTACGTCATCGGATTAATGACATGCCACAAGCTAAAATGAGTATATGATTAACTCCACCAGGTAATTTAGAGGCTCTAACTGAACAAGCATTATGGAACCTAATCTGAAATCATGAAAAAAAAACAGCCTAGTGCAAGTAGTACCTGGCCAACATCACCACTGATGAACTTTTTAAACTGACATATTTCATTATCATATCAACCAAATACGTCCACTGCTGAACGTAGGCATATAATTCCAGAGTGACCGGTTGGAAGCGGCCTGCATCTAGCGACTTCCCCGCGACCTTTGTCAGGTCCTTTGTCCACCTTGTGAGTGGGCCGATGCGTGGTCTCCACTCGAGAACTTAAATGCCCCACCACCCGCGGCCATCAGTTCTTCGAGCTATGTGCCCTGCCCATTGCTACTTCAACTTGCTAATCTGTTGGGCTATATCACCTATATAGCTTTAGCCATTCCGAACAAAAAAGGTCTTGAAGGATAAACAAGCAGCCAGATAACAAAGGGATCCTACAAGGGTTCTGTTTTTCTTTTTGAGGTACGAACGAGACTCTAACCAATCAATATTTCACACATTGGTAAGTAAGCACCCTCAACTTATTGAGGGCATTGGCTCCCCCAAACAACCAGAACACAATGAATATATCAATACTACCGATTGGAAACATATTTTGACGTGTAGCTGGAGATCAACAGAAGACGACCGATTGGTGTAGTGGGTAGTGACCCTGTCAGCGAAACCAACGGTTGCGGATTCGAATCCCGCGACGGGTGTAAATGTTTGTTTGATGAATATGAACATTTATTCCTGAGTCATGGATGTTTATATAAATATTTATGTATGTTTATCCGTTATATAGTATCCATAGTACAAGCTTTGCTTAGTTTGGGACTAGATGATTGGTGTAAGTGTCCGAAATATTTATTATTATTATCAAACCCGCAACCTTCATGTTTTGTAATACGCTCATAGAGACGATTCCGAACACAGTTATCCAGTAGCAAACTCCGTGACTATATGAGACGGAGCATTTAATAGCATGTAAAATTAATTATTAGCACAAAATAATCAAATCCGTCATGACGCGTGGTGTCACGAGCGAACGCGCAAGGTAAAAACTAGTTGCATCATATGGGTAAGATATAATTAGAGCATAATATAACCTGAGGTAGAATATACGGTTGGTACCGACTAGGTAATCTAGTAAACAGTAGTATAATAACTAATGTAGTTTAGGTAGGTTAATATTTTGTAGCACGGTATTAGAGTACAGTATTGTGTTGTGTCGGAGTTTCTTGTCGCTTCTTCTCCCTAACCATAACATATTGTGAAGTGATGTAGTTTTAAAAAAAATAACATGTTGACTTTCATATAAGTGATATTTTTGTATCCTACATTGAATAAAATAATTTTGATTTTGATTCGATTTGAAAAAAGACTCCCCTGTAAAAACATAACTTTGAACAATGGGTTTGTTTCTCGGCTTTGGCGATAAAAATCAAACAGTAAAATACACACTGAATACTGTACAAGATAAGTGAACTGTCAGCCTTTTTTATAATTCTATGCCCTATAAATCGAAAATTTTGAAAATTCCCCAAAATCTAAATACCATTTAGATTCTAGATTTCCATGCTACGACAACGCATACAACAGCTATCGAAAACGAAAAACCATTTTCTAATTGTTCAGCCGTTATGACGCTACAATGCCACAGACAGACATAATACTTATTATGCTTCTACGCGCGCACGCAATCCCATTGTATGCCGCAAATGCCTACAATAGGTTCCCTTGTGTATGACAGCTGACAGTTTCCAAGTAAGACAGGAAGGAAGATATTGTAGTTATATCACATTCAATTGAGTACTATATTAGATTTACTGGTAATATAATTACCTCACAAAAATTACTGCGATAGGAGGAAGCGCTCGACAGCCAAAGGTCGAACAGGGAGGGAAAGAAAATGTAGCATGCATTATCAAAATATAAATACGTACCTACTGCATGCAACATAACACCCGACAAACCTACTAACACTTCGCAATAGGGAACTTACTAACTAGAACTACGAAAATTTTATATATTTAGTATATTTATGGAATACTAGCTTTCCGCCCGTGGCTTCGCCTGCATGGAATAACTTTATCGCGGAAATTTGTTTATCCCGCGGGAACTACTCACTTTATCGGTATGAAAAATATACTATGTATTAATCCTAGTAAATTGGAGATATTCGAAAAAAAACATTCAGGATGAAGTAACTGAACATGTTAAAAGAGGTTTAAAAATTCGTGTAATCTATAAATAAGAAGAATATTTCACTGTCTAACTAAACGAAGGCCAAATCCATTGACAGATAAGTTTTATTGCCATACGTAACATTTTAGTGAACAATAAATGTACAAGTCATATTATCGCAATTACATACACATAGGCCCCGTAGAGAGCGTTGCCCCGCAATGTCAAGGGCGTAATGATTTGAGAATTGGCTAGTCATACCGAACAGAAACAAATATGTAAAACATAGAACTCACTAGCCAACAAATATTGCAACTTACTTACTTATGTATGTTCTGTATGTATTATATAAATTGTAACATAAATAATTGTATCCAAACATAGAGTGGAATCTTACTGAAGCCGTTCAATTATCAAGTGAACATTATGAAAATAAAATTACTGATATATTTTTTATTTTTTTATGGGGATTTAAATGACCTCAATCACACCTGATGTTAAGTGAAGATGAGGTCGAAGGTGGAAGCGTACTGACCCGGAAACCCCAACACATTTGGGGGACTGGCTATCTTATCTCTGACAACTGGAACACAACATGCTGCGCTTGGTTGTGTTGTCTGGCTCAAGGTATCCACGGAAAATCAGCGTCGTGGTATCTAACTGGTACCTCGGTATATGCTGAGTGAATGTCATTTCGGTGTCACGTACAATATATATATATATATATGTCGGAGATAGCGATAAATTAGCGATAGAATTAGTTATTCGAATGGTCAACTGACTATCATAATACGCGGTTAATGTGAAGTAAACTTGGTGGCGCTCGTATCGCCGGAAACCGAGCGGTGACGACTTAACGGTAATATAAGGTCTGCACATCGAAAATGACGGACACTTTTGCTACCAGCCGTCGAAGGAGTCGGAGCTCCACTGAACACATCACGACTGTGAGTGATTTGATTATTATCACCGACGCTTGGAAGAATCCGGTGAGTCGTTAGCTAATAAGAAGTTGATCATGGGATTTGAGCAAGGAGGAACTATAGACAAGGTACGGCTGAGTTTCACAGAGTGCACGCGGGGGCCAAGTTGTATGGCACGAGGGGCGTGCACATGTTTTCTATTGAAAAGAAAGCATCTCAGGTTTCATGATCATAATCGAATGTGAATGCGTTGCGATTTGCCTATAGTAGCTTTCAATAATATCGCCTTTGCCCGAGCACCCTTTACCACGCGACTGGCACGCGTCCCGGTCGCTAGTAACGCCCACCCCCAAGCCGCACCATCTCTCCCACATATATATATATTTTTTATATGAGAGAGCGGCAAACGAGCATGCGGGTCACCTGATGGAAAGTAATCACCGCCGCCCATAGACACCCGCAACACCAAAAGTGTCACAGATGCGTTGCCGGCCTTTGAGGAAGGTGTAGGCTCGTTTCTTAAAGGTTCCAATGTCGTACTCGTTCGGGAACACCGCTGCCGGAAGTCCGTTCCACAGGGTGGTCGTACGTGGTAAGAAGTTTCTTGAGAAACGTACAGTGGTAGACTTCCATTCATCCAGGTGATGTGGATGGAAATTTAATTTTCTCCGAGAAGTGTATCGGTTAAATTGAGCAGCGGGTATTAGCTCGAACAGTTCTTCAGAACACTCCCCATGAAATATGCGATAGAGAATGCAGAGGGACGCGACGTCTCTTCGCAACGCCAGGGGATCCAGTCGGTCGGTGAGACTCTCTTGGCCGACAATTCGGACTGCGCGACGTTGAACGCGGTCAAAAGGAAGAAGCTGGTACTGAGGTGCCCCAGCCCATAGGTGAGAACAATACTCCACGTGCGGCCGAACTTGCGCCTTATAAAGTTGGAGGCGGTGAGCCGGCGTGAAGTAACGAGCCGCTCTACTGAGGACACCTAACTTTTTGGAGGCCAACTTGGCCTTATCCTCCAGATGACCGCGGAATTGAACGTCACTGGAGATGTTCACTCCGAGAATCCCAATACTCAGCTTAACGTCAAGGGGAGTGCTCTGAAATTGAAGAGACAGGGGAAATG
The DNA here is from genome assembly GCA_949316235.1 of Oegoconia quadripuncta. Lineage (NCBI taxonomy): Eukaryota > Metazoa > Arthropoda > Insecta > Lepidoptera > Autostichidae > Oegoconia > Oegoconia quadripuncta. Next base: position 5,466,512 of record OX438753.1, on the reverse strand, counting down.
GAATCTTCTTTGCGGGGAATGCGCAAACTTGTGTCTTTTTAGGGTTAAACTTAACTAGGTTGAGAATGCCCCAATTAGAGACTTGGACTAGTGAGGTCTCGATTTCAGACACAAGCTTGTCCCGACACTCATCAACGTGCGCCCGAGAAAGGTTAGCACGGCCGGCATATAAGGCATCACCTGTACTGTCATCCGCATAACAATGGAAGTCACAGGTTTGTAACATGTCATTGATATGCAGAAGAAACAGGGTGGGGGATAGTACGCAGCCTTGCGGGACTCCAGCGTTCACGGGTTTTAAATCAGAGCAAGAACCGTCGACAACGACTTTAATGCTACGATCCGTGAGAAAGCTGGCAACCCATTTGCAAAAATTATCGGGCAGCCCAAAGGAAGGAAGCTTCGAGAGAAGCGCTTTGTGCCACACCCGATCAAAGGCTTTCGCTATGTCCAAACTGACAGCCAACGCCTCGCCCTTGCTCTCTACCGCCTCTATATATATATATATATATATATATATATATATATATATATATATATATATATATATTGCTGGTATTTAAGATTATTGTATAATTTATGATATGTGACACTGAATAAATATTTTTCTTTCTTTAAACTTCGGATGCGTTAACTTTTAACTACGGATCCCTAGAATCAATTAACTAAGTTACAGAGTTTGGAATGTGCTTCTTTCAAACCAACCAAAGGGAAAAACTATGGGCAAATCCGACCAATCATCAAACCATGGTTCTTAAGTTCCCTAACATAGACAAAAATACTGTTCAATCATCTGCAGTCTACGACTCGGTCAAGTCTGTGCGTCTCACAAATGCAAGGTCAAGGATAATTCCTGGTCCAGATGACGTCACTGTAGATCACATTTTCTTTAATTGTCCTACAAACAGATTCTCTTTATAAGGCGTCCATTTATGTATGTGTGATCTATGTATGACATTCGGACAGACAAGACTAACCTAAATAATACAAAAACGAAAATACTCCACTCGTTTTGGAGAAACATCTGATGTAGCGACCCTCTGGCGACATATAACCATAAAACTTCTGCACTGAGGTTATACAAAACAAAAAATCGTTTCTACACCAAACCCCACACGTTTACCTCAAACGCCTACCTTTACCTTTCCTTTTCGTCGTTGGCAAAAAGGAGAAGAAATCTTCCCTAAGTTGCTAAATAGCAACATTTCGAAGACGGCCGCCCAATACCTCTCTATACATACAATATCGGTTACAGAATAAGAAGTTCGCTAGCTAATTTGGAGCCTAAAGGTCGAGGACAATTAGTACGCGGTTATTGACTCTTAAAGACGGTTATTGCGAGTATAGTACAGTCGCTTGCAGCTAAAAGTATGCAACTTATTCGGTTCTGTCGCATTAATCATGTCGTACAAGGCAAAATAAATAAATATTTCGGACACTTACACCAATCATATAGTCCCAAACTAAGCAGAGCTTGTACTGTTACAAGCTTTGCTTAGTTTGGGACTATATGATTGATGTAAGTATCCACCGGGATACTAGATAACGGAAAAACATACATAAATATTTATATAAATATCCTTAGACATTCACACAGCGCCATCTAGTTCCACAGTAAGCAACTATAAGCTTGTGTTGTTGTGGATACGTTGTGGATCGTGGATATACTACATAAATACATTTTTTTGTAAATAAATACTTATTATAAATGAAAATATCCATAGCTCGGGTACACATGTCTTCACACAAACATATGCCCCTAGCGGGATTCGAACCTGCAATCTTTTGGTATAGTGGTCAGAGTTGCTAACCACTACACCAAACAGGTCGTTTATAAAATGTTCGTAGTCATCCCACAAAGATTCACCCCTCGTGGGATACGAACCCGCAACCGTCGGTTTCGCATGCACATGGAATTGTACGATATTTTTTATACCCATGGCTTGGTTTGCACGACATAATCACTCCATTAGACTAGGGCACCCGTGAACCAGAAAGATACTTTTAGCTGCAGACGATTGTCGCAAAGTGAGGTTAAAGACAACTCGCATAAGCTAGTGTTTATTTTGCAATTTCGTATGTTCACTATGGTTTTACCTAAAAAGGCAATGCAAGTCGGCATGGTCACAATATTAATACCTATACTTCGCCTGATGTTCTTTACCAGGTACAAAAAATACTTTAGCAAATCATCCGAATAGGACCACCGTTTAATCCAAAATGATTCCCATCAAGGTTATTATGATTGATGTTGTGATCCTGACACCACTTCATCATCTGATCCGATCACACAGTTTTGTAAACCCATCCTTATTGTATCTGTAAATCAATTAAGATAGTATGCTAACGTAGGCGATAGATAAAACCACAAATGTGGGTCAAGTGATAATGGCACGGGTTAAAGATGATGTTGCAAAATAATTTTGACTGCCTCGTCTAAGATCACGTGTGAAAATCGTGACTTTGGGAGTAGGCACAACTAAGTTCTTGGGGTTCAATGACGTAGGGACGCTACCGTTCAGGTAACGGCGCAGCGTGTTAGCGTTAGTTAGTCTATGTTCAGACAACGAAGACGTGGGTGACAGAGCCAGCAGGAATAACTATGAATTGAAAATTTAGAAAACTTTTTTTTTGCAAAGCGGGTTAGCACCTTGACCCCAATTACATCTAATTTTAAGTCAAGTAGAGGCCGAAGATAGCAGCGTGCTGACCTGGACCCTCTATCTTATTTGATTATATCATCTAGATAGACCAAAACAACTGCACAAGCTAGTTATCTTCGAAACGGCTTAACCGATTTCCATCAAACATTGTAAGAAGGTTCTTACAATGTTTGATGGAAATCGGTTTATTTTATTTTAAATTGAAGAAGAAGATCAATCTCGAGGATAGGTATCCTCGAGATTGATCTTCTTCAATTTAAGAGCTATGCTCTTGAACATAAAAAACTCTAAAATGTAGAAAACCCTGGAAGAGATCGCTTTTAGTGATAAGGCCGCCTAATTGTACTCTTATCAGTATTGTATTTTGTAAAATGTATGTTCTCCTTTTGTACAATATAGTGTATTTGTATTGTATTGTAAAAACCCTCGAAAAACTGTGATATCATTGAAATGCACCAAAAAACGGCTTTACCGATTTTCATCAATGCCTTCAAATACATAACACCCGTCGTTTTCCGTCGGGTGTTGAAAAACGGATCCTTGTGTTCGCCTGTTAAAGTGACTTGGAAAAGTGTCAGTTGTGTTTCCTATCGTATCTGCCATCCTTCTTTTGCGAAATAAATATTGATAGCGTAAGAAAAGTTTCACTTTATCAGCACCACCAGCATAGGGATAAATCTTTCGCTGCCATCTGGGCTCTGGAAACTTGAGCTGACGTGTCAAGTTGAGGTGTTGTTGTTTGGATATATTTAAAACAGCTCAATCAGTTACCTGATAATGCAACTATAAATAGGTACTAATCTATCTCAAAACTATGAGGTCATACAACTTCGCCCACTTTCATTAATTGGTTAAATTGCCTCTTGCTAATTATACCGAAGTCTGTAAATGGGAATAAAATGAAACCTATTTTTAACCGACTGGCCCAGGAAGGAGGATAATGTTATTTAACTTCGTGTAATGTCGGCTGTTTGAAGTGAAGGTGTCATCAGATTCGTCTCAATTCCCTGAGTGTAATTCCTATTACACAAGGAATTACCTTTTATGGTAAAATAATACAAAATAGCGTCGCTTCCAAGCATTCTAGCGAATGGCTTGACGGATTTTGAAGTAGAAGTAAGAACAAAAACAATTTATTATGAACGCCACACGATTCAAAAACAAAAAAAATGCAAATTATTGCTAAGAGAAACACAGATTATAAAATAAGATGCGCACAATGTTATCACGTGTTGCGGCGCCGCATGAGTGCCTTTTTATATGCAGTGGGGGGTTATGGTATTTAACTATTTAGTTAGAAAAAAAACAGTAGGTATAGTATTTATTTACTTATACTACTAAAACAAGCCACCTTTAGTGTATACAAAATATGTACTTATGTATCTAGGTATTGAAGACTAATTGGCTTGCGAAGTCTTCCAAGCGTGCGTGATGACAATGAGTCATGGGGGTCTTCGCACGGTCAAAGTCAAGGTCGGTGACGAGCTAGCAAGTCTCCTGATGCTGCAAACGGACCATTAGATGACCCGTCAGTTAATGTTGCCTACAAACTTTCAAGTCAAAATTCTTCGAAATGAATAGACCGATTCTAGTAAAACATTATACGTATAAGCAGAATACATAATAGATCTAAAAAGTTTGTACACATTTCCTAAATATCGACTTTAGAAAGATCATTGCATTTTTCCGTTACTATGGAAAACTTAAAATCGCTCTAATTTAGTTTTAATAATCTTTTTCGAAAATATTCACTACTAACGTCAGCTTATAAAGCTAGCTATTAGCTTCATGCTTATAAAGTTTTATTAGAGTAGAGTTATTCGTTTCGAAAAATTTGGATTTGAAAGTTTGTATGGAATACCATGCGGGATAAGCCCTTTTAAAACATAATGTGGACTTACGTTTGCTACAAGCCAGGTAGGGCTTGTACGGAAGCGTAGGTCCACATTATGCGTTTTGAATTTTTTTCTTTAGGATTTTTTTACATTTGCTCAAATTCATTCAATTACAAAATCTATTCCAATATTGCCTACCTCTTATACCGTTCCCTATATACAGAGATAGAGCCGTCTCTGGATGACGGATGGAAGATTAAACGAGTAATTGGATTATGTTCCATTCAACTCGATTCTATACTTGTTTATCTTTCTCAACGAGCTGGATAAGTTCCGATTAGTCAGACGAAGCACGAGACAAGGTGTAGCGAGAACAGTCTTTGGCCAATTATTTAATAGGCATTATATTATAGCTATACTCATTGTGGTTTTGGTTTATAGATCCTACCAAAAGCCTTCAGAAAAGATTCCAAAACAGATTAGTTCTATTTTTACGGTAATAAAAAATACGCCTCGTATATCATTGAGGATTTAATTTGTTTTTATTGATATTCATATAATAATATTATTAATTAATAATGTAATAGTACCAACTTTATTGTAATTATATTGTAATTCAATTAAAACATTACCCTTTCAATTTGAATGGTAACCATTGTCAGTAACATAATAAGAATCTTTAATTGGCATAAGTTTGGTATTAGTTTTCTGTAAAAGAATTTGTAATAACGCTGTTAATTCTATGTAAATGAATAAAATAAAAAATAAAATATAACATAAAGTATCGTACTTACATTCAATCAACCATTGCCAGTTCTTAAATGCTGTTTATTGGAATGTGATTTTTCCCGAGTCATCTTCGATCTGCAAAGAGAAGAAACGATTCATTTATTAATAAATTATTCTACAAATAAACATGAAAATGCAAAAGTGTTGATTAGAGATTTTCCAAACATAAGCTTTTGCGTGTTCCCAACGATCACATCTTTATCCAACTTCTAACATTATAAATGTGAAAATTTGGATGTTTGTTTATTTGTGGCTCAATTATAGCGAAAAGGATTGATCGGATCTGGATGAAATTTGGTATATAGGTAGAACATACCCTGGTGTAAACACAGGATAGTTTTTAGCCCGAGATAAAGTGAGTAGTTCTCGCGGAATAAAAAATCCCTTCTCTGAAAATCAGCGATATAGCCTAAAGCATATGCTGAGGGAGTCCATTTTTGACATTGTGATGGGGTCACGTACTCCAGTCATCGTACCACCTCCGTGGCTTAATGTAAACAACATTGAGTGTACGATTCGGAGGTCGCGGGTTCGATCCCCAGCGGGGTACATGTTTAAGTACTCGGTTTGGTTGGTGGTAGGGCATTTTAAATGTCCGCCTGGCTAGCTACCACCATCTTATCTAAATCTGCCGCCAAGCAGCAATGTTAATAGCATAGTTGTGTTCCGGTTGTCAGAGATAAGATAGCCAGTCCCCCAAATGTGTTGGGGTTTCCGGGTCAGTACGCTTCCACCTGGTGTGATTGAGGTCAAGTACGAACCTGTCGTGCATAAAAAAAAACACGTAAAAATTTTTGGGTTCGATCACAAAATTTGGTACCACATAAGCGTCCTAGAAGTATGGATAAGGAGATAAACGCCTAATGGATAGACGTTTCCAGTTACCATAATATTCTTTTAACTACGATTACGGGGTCCCAAATTTAGCGAGCGAACGCAAGCGAGCTAAACGACAATTTTCTATAATAATTTCTATGTGGTACAGCTACAGAACAGACTCCAATAAATATAATTTTAAAAGTATTATTTTCTTGTTTCACAATAAGCCTAAAGCTTGCCACAAAAACCTACAATTGTATTGAGAGTGTCATCACAAAGATCTAGGCCCTTGCGGTCATGACCCCTTTGGCCCGCCCCCTAGATCCGCCAGTGGTACCTACACCCATTTGTCAACATACATGTAGGCGGCAGAAAGGATAATAGCCGTCTCTAGCCCTTCCATAGCCGTTTGACCAGCGACAAAGAGGATGTAATTTGCGAAGATCACCCTCTTATGCTATTATCGACATATTAGAGAGTTCAGCGCAATTGGAAAATTGTGGGTGTAGTTAAGGGGCATTCAATCTAGAGTGTATTGTGCAGTTGGCTTTATGTATAGTCGGCAAGGTACACTTTGGCGTTTCGCCTCAATTATACCAGATTTTAAGTGAAAATGAGGTTGAACCTCAAACTTATTTACTATCTCAGCTCATACGCAACACAGCAATGCTGGTGCTGTTTCGCAGTTACGTGGACAAAAAATGTAGTCCACTACTAATCGACCCCGCGACCCCCGTTTCGCAACCCCAATGTGGTTTAGAATGAGCCTACCCGGTACAGTAGTAGGTATTTCGTAATATCCGTGGTCTGGACTCCGATTCTCGTACACTCGATATTTCACTGACAATAGACATTGGCATGTCTATCTCTTTCACACTTGTATGCAAGTGCAAAAGTGACAAACCTATTGATGTCTATTGATATTGAAATCTCCAGTGAGCCAGAATCAGGCCCCAGGTATGATCTTGAGTTGGTTCCAGTACATTGGATAGTATCATCAGATATGAAGAAATCCGTAGAACGAAAGTCACCGACATAGGCCAGCGGGAGAACTGATAGCCAAAAATACCATAAAGGGCAAGTGTGGGACGTGCGCCACAGATGTAATGAACAGATGACCTGATAAAGTTCGCGGGAAGACGCTGGATGCGCCGCTTCTAACCGGCTCGCTCTGGAAATCTATGGGGGCCTATGTTTAGCAGAGGTAGTCCTGTGGCTATAATCATAAACAGAACTAAAATGCATATTTTTTATTTTTTTTGAGCAGGGACGCGGGAGCGCTCTGCCCGATAAAAAAAAATGCATGCATCTACTGAACCTATTTTATAATGTTCCACACTAAATTTAGAGAAGGGGGAACACAAATTCAATCACCTCGGTGTCTGACTGTCAATCATCATTTCAGAAACTATTTGAAATTTGATATCGGTAGATTAGAAAATGGTAGGTCAAATCGGTACGTGTCGTCACTGTTATACATACATGTAAGTACATAAATAGAAATTGAAAATTTGAAAAAAATAATTATCATGCATGCAAGCCATTTAGGTCATTGCTTATAAACTCACTAAAATCTATACATTACATGTTGGTAGGTATGTGTCTGTCCTTAATATTCGACGCCGTTGTCATCGGGTCAGTCACACAGTCACTTACTCAGCACGTGACAGGGAATTGAGCAAGTGAACTGCTATAGGAGGAAAGGGAACAATCAGGGGCGTGAATATTTGAGACAACGGATAATAAAGGGTGATGCTTGGCGATAGCAATAATTTTGAGGGTCAAGTTATGAGGGACTAACAGCCAACGCATAGAACTCCCTCCCTGAGTCAGTCTTTCCGGAATCCTACAACCTTGAGATCTTCAAGAGCAGGGTATAGGCATCTACTGAGATTGCATGCTTTATATCTTCAACCACATCGTCACTTTCCAATAGGTGAGATTATGGTCAAAGGTGTATCCATTCAACCATAAAAAAATACGTGGTGGCCCCTCACCGCCCTCTGTCAAAAAGAAATTGAGTTATCACCTCATATAGACTTTCATTATATTGGCGGAGCGATAGAAATGTCCGATGCAATATCAACAAACATGTCCTAAAATAATATTTACAAAAAGAGTCAAGAGACTTAGATACGATAAAATATAATCTAGCCCCCAGTTCATTACCACTGCCATGATAATAACAAAAACAGAAGATTAATGCGTTAGAGTTAGGCGTGCAACATTATTGCATGATACATCATCCATGATGTAAGTAGTATAAAAACAACACGCTATAAAGTGTGGAAGTTTAAAAACTGCACAATAATAATAAACAAAATTATCAGAAAATCATGAAATGTCTAAATATCTCACTCATTGCCGTCAGAAGTTATAATTACCCAAATATCGACTATGGGGCGTAATTTGATTAAGTAACAGATGTATGCCATTTCAGTTTACACAAATGCATTCAGTACTCCTTCAGCATCAATGTCGACAAACATAAGAAAAAAATACCATATAAATAAAATACAAAATGCTGTGGCGCAGTATTCTAACCCAAATGGTGAACAATGAAAGGGTCAACTATGGTTAAACATTCATTATGAAGGTAATTTGCAACTTTATTGACTTTTACAATAGAATAATTAATTTAAATTTAACTGTCACGGTTAGAAATAAAAGAAACTTGAGTTACGACATTTTATTACAAAATTTTTAAATTGACTTGGAATAAAAAGCCGCGTCCCCTCGAGACAACATTTATTATAATAACGACCTGTTTAGTGTAGTGGTTAGAAACTCTTGACTGCTATACCAAAAGGTCGCGGGTTCGAATCCCGCTATATGCCATGTTTGTATGATGAATACAGATTTCATTTATATATTTATTTACAAAAATTGTATTAAAATGTAGTTTATCAACCATCTGGTATCCATAATACAAACCTAGTTGCTTAGTGTGGTACTAGATGGCGCTGTGTGTATGTGCAAAGATATTTATTATTTGTCGAGCGACATACGTCCCCGGAGATATCGGGCGACGTGTCCAGACTTCGCCAGACATGTCTCACGACATCACGGAACTTGTACCTTGTCACCTAGTTAGATTAACCATAATTACACAATTTGCACTATACAACACTTACCTCTTCCGGCGACATGATAGGTTCGACTATACTGGGGGTCTACTCTCTAACGAAAATAGCTTCGGACGGCCGTAACTTCGGACTTTTTCTATGTTGCTGTGTCAATTATAAACCAATCGTCATTATTTTATTTTTGTTGTATACAGTTGGACATGGCAAGTTAGTACGAGACGCAAGGAACTGGAATAGAAAAAAGTAAAAGGAAGTCTGAAGTTACGGCCGTCCGTCGCTATTTTCGTTAGAGAGTAGACCCCCTGATGTGGACGGAGACAAGACATCGGGCGATGTCAACCGATGTCTCCTAGCACACATATAGCTCGACAAATGTCGTTTAATGTGGACGCGGCTGAAGCGCTTTTTACACTATCCTATTTGTAGGGAATCTAATTAGAAACCCTCTAATTAGGAAATCAGAAGCTAGGAAACGCTTATTACACATCCTAAATGCAGAGACTAATCGGCATACATTGCTGGTTGCAGTAAGGATATTTGAATTGAGCCATGCCTCAAAGCAATTTATGCCGAATTTACGTTCAACACAAAAACTATTAAAATGATGTCCGTGATGCTAGAATACACAAAGTAGAATTCAAGTATTTTTATAGTGTCAAAATTGTGCTTCATTAATTGCAAATAGTGCCCAAAGGAACAAATTAGTCCCACTATGGTTTAAGAGTAATTTTATATTTTAGGTGAAAATTCTGGCGTCACATGTTGCTACAATCCTCATTTTTCATATGCAGAGATTGCTTTAATTATGTATGACTTTTGCTTTTGCTTCCAAGCAGTTGTCAGGAAATCTGGTCTGGCAGTGGACGTCCCATGTCTGATATTGTAATCATGAATTAAATTTTCGCGATAAAGCTAACTGTACAGGAAGTAAGTAACTGTAAAACAGAGAAGTGGGAACAGCACGTAACACATCTTAAAGCTTGTTTCTCATACTAGGTGGCCTCGCCTGGTTAATAAAAAAAAGTTAACTAAAAATGCTAATCTTGAACAAGTGGTGCTTTTAAGAGTCATTTGAATGTACCATTAATACTCTACATAAAGATATTTCAAAAAAGGCTCATTATTAAAGTTTTTAACAATACACCTGATTGGTTTGGATATAGGCATGCTGCTGCTCACCTATTAATCTATAATATTCATAATTATTATTACGCATATATATACTTCATTACTTATTTATTCAATACTTATTCAATAATGATTACAGGGCAATACTTTTAACTTTTTTTTTTACTTTTATTATTCAATAGAATTAACCAAGTGTTTCTAATACATAACGTCAGGGTCTTTATCCCAAATGGGGTCATCAGAGATATTTATTTTTATTTTATTTATTCGGAAAACAAACGGAAATATCCCAAACAATAGTGTTTGGGTGTTCTAATAATATTTTATAGATGCACAAAATAGTAATGCTATTTTGTGCATCTCTAAAATACAATTTTTTAATTTAGATACAAAACACTGCAGTCAATATGATGTTAGATTTTTTTGATATTAGATTATCAGATAAATACTAGTAATTTACATTTAAATGATTTATGTACTTAGTTATACTTTATTTTAATAATTCGATTTTTACTAGAATCGACATTTATGTAGAGAATTAATGTACTACTAATGACATTAAAAAATACTACTTATGGAATAGACTTACATATGCGTTTAGGCGTGTGGACCAAATCGTAGAAACAATAAAAGTACTTCATTGGTGCTAATACGGAAGTTTAGTACTAATGGGAACTCAGTCCCACACTTACCTTGTTCACTAATTGTCATATCAAATGCTGATTTTTGTTGTAAAATAGTAATTTTTACTTGCATTTTATGTGGCCGATTTAAAGTTTGCAAGCACAGACCAAAAAAAAATTTTGTTGTGCACGTTTTTTTTTAGTAGTGTGTGCATTGGTTTTGGGCTTTTATTTTCAGCAGTCCTGTTAGTTTTCGAGGATCCTAAGTGATGGCACTAAAATATAGCACTGACTTATCTCTCAAGAAAAGCATGAAAAAGATTTGTTCGTACTTTCATAATATCTATAGCATATGACTTATGGGAGAAAAGAATATGAACATAAAGAACAAGAAAGTGCAGCCAACAAAAAGTTCGTCATCTACGCAGCTCCTTTTCAGAAAGACACTTAATTTCGATGTTTTTGAAGAATCATTAATGGGACTTGTATATTTCGGTGTCACTATTTACGCACAGTTTTTTGGAATATATAATCATAGGTAAAGCAGTCTCTGCATATGAGAATGAGGATTATAGCAATACTAGTAACGCTTAGGCCGTATTTCAAAATGTTGCCCAAGCGTAGATAAGTGTAGATAGAAAGAGAGGCTACATAAAAGGTTACATACATACTACATATAATTTTTTTTTTCTTATATGAGAGGGTGGCAAACGAGCATGCGGGTCACCTGATGGAAAGCAATCACTGCCGCCCATGGACACCCGCAACACCGAAAGGGTCACAGATGCGTTGCCGTTGCCGGCCTTTGAGGACTACATATAAAGCTGTCCCCTTTTAACTGTCCTCAAGCGGAGTTTGAGTAACATTCTGTAATATGGCCCTTAAACTACATTGGCACAAACCAAATTTTTTTTGGCACTATTTCAGCACAGTTTTTCGACATTGTTAAAATAGCTGAATTCCACTGTATGAATTCTATCATCACCCACATGAATTTTTCTAACTTTTTGCGCTCCCCTAACGACGTTCTAACCTAAAACTGTTGATAAGATCTATGATCAGCGTCAGCTGTACAAAATTAGGACGAGTTTGGTTAGTAGACACTGGTCTACATACGAGTATCAACGTGTAGTAAAGGACAGTGATAAGATACCTAACCGACAACTTCGATCATATAATATAAGCTTAACGGATATACACGACAGTTTATCGGTTAAGCTAACCGGTCACATATATAATAATATAGTAGATATGGTCGAAGACAGACAATCAAATAATAGCGACACGTTGTTTAACGGGATAGCTTGTTTTTTAGTGAAGTTAGATTCCTTTTTGCAAAAATCTACTGTAACAACCAAGTAAGACTAACCTAGTTGACTACTTCTGTATGTATGTAATGCTTGTTTACATACCTAGTAGGTTCTATGTCGTCTTCGACATGACATGTTACGTCTAATTACCTATTTTCCTTCCTTCCACTACATTTTCTTTCAAAACCACTGATTGAAATACTATTTGTTTGTTTGCATCAGCGCGGGCCGCCCGCGATCACAGACACAGTCAATTTTTTTTTTTTTTTTTTTTTTAGTTTTATTTTCTCCTCTAGGAGAAGGCAAAGGGATCTAGCCCATAACAGCCATGTCTTATTTATCTTATTTCCTCAGTTTGTAAGTCAGTCTCAGTCAAAACAAGTAAGTCGTCGTATACTTGGCGTATATAATGCTTTACAAAAGATTTTGGCGGCTTCTTGTGGGACCCCGAAAGCTCCGTTACGCACTTTAATTTACACTTCCCTTCACTTGTACACCATCACTAACGTTTGCTGCACAATATTCGGCCATTATTAAGCTTCAAAAGTCAGAATGCACAAATTATAAGAATTATAAAGAAAAATGCTACTTTTTTTTTTTTTTTTAGTTTTATTTTCTCCTCTAGGAGAAGGCAAAGGGATCTAGCCCATAACAGCCATGTCTTATTTCTCTTATTTCTTCAGTTTGTAAGTCAGTCTCAGTCAAAACAAGTAATTCGTCGTATACTTGGCGTATACAGAGTCTAGTCACGGTCAAGTCATTCTTCAGTAAAGTGGCAGAATGCTTTACAAAAGATTTTGGCGGCTTCTTGTGGGAACCCGAAAGCTCCGTTACGCACTTTAATTTACACTTCCCTTCACTTGTACACCATCACTAACGTTTGCTGCACAATATTCTGCCATTATTAAGCTTCAAAAGTCAAAATGCACAAATTATAAGAATTATAAAGAAAATTGCTACTTCACTCGCCGAGTTCCCGCCAAAAAGCCGAAAAATGCTACTTCACTCGCCGAGTTCCCGCCAAAAAGCCTCAATTTTTTTTTCGATTGTTTGAATCTTCTCTGAGAAGGCAAAGGAATCTAGGTCTATACAGTCATGTTTTATTTTTTTTGTGAAGTCAATGGTGTCGATTCGGATGTACACCAAAACTAAACCAAACTAAAACCAGTTTTGGAGTGGTGCCGTCACATCGTACTTTTTTTTTTTTTTTTTATATATATTTCGGACACTTACACCAATCATCTAGTCCCAAACTAAGCAAAGCTTGTACTATGGATACTAGATAACGGATAAACATACATAAATATTTATATAAACATCCAAGACTCGGGAATAAATGTTCGTATTCATCATACAAACATTTACCCGTCGCGGGATTCGAACCCGCAATCGTTGGTTTCGCTGATAGGGTCACTATCCACTACACCAATCGGTCGTCAAAACCGTACTGTTCCAGAGAGAAAGAGCCAGTACACCTTTAAAACTGGTTTTAGTTTAGGTTAGTTGGTGTATATCCGAATCGACATCAATCTCAGTCATCAATCATTCTTCAGAAAAGTGGCAGAATGCTTCTTGAGTGAGGGAACTCGAAATTACTTATAAACAAATGAAACTCACGAACTTGGATCAATTTTGTAGAACATATCCTGAATTAAAATATAGGATATTTTTTATCCCGATATATTGGCAAGCAAACAAGCAAGCAATAAATATTATGTTACATCCCACATTGAAAAACCAATTAAGAAGGATCAAATTTCATTATAATCATCTTTGGAGCCCTGGTGATTGGTTATCCCTTGGTGGATTGCTCCTCTATTCTTCCGACATCTCGGTCACGGCGGCGCCACCGTTTTGCTGTCTTCACAGCTTGCGGGGGTCGTTACATGGTCGTTACGAGGGCTACCGCTCTGTAAAAACAAATTATAACGTCTTGACATTTCTAATGACCGTATAGGCTATATTAATAATACTGTATGGTAATTATATTACACATCGAAAGGTAAAGATTACAAACGAATGTGCAGTTTAATAAGTGGAAATATTTATATTTAGTAGTGAATTACCATAGACCCACCATGTTATATTATTATGAGAGCAACATAACGAATAACATATCTTTACAAGGTATAAATTAAACAAAATTTACAGTTGAAATGTAAAAAATTAATAGAAAAAATCATTTTTAAGAACAACATTTTACTTAGGTAAATGCTCTAAAAAGAATAAAATAAACTTTAAATTAAATCAAACCCATCAATTTATTACATTACATATATAAGTTTGTTGCGAGATTTACTTGTGATAATATATTTACATCATATAAATTATGTAATGTAATAGATTGATGGGTTTTGACCATTAAAGTTATAGAGCAGCTAGTTTTTTTAAATACTATTTTATTTTTTTGGTTATCGGCTATCATGATCTGCGACTTTAAAAACCCCGGGATAGCAATTATGGCCATCTTCCGGCTTCATGAGACTTCTACCATCACCATGGACACCACCTCAAGCTCATCAAGATGGATCAAATAGATTTCTGAAGTTCGTGTGACTATCTTCCGGCTCGATCATCAGATCAGCTCGATGGTACCAAATATTATCACCGACTCTGCATAGGTGTGCCGAATTTCCGATCGTTTGGTTGAGAATAACTGCTTTAAAATTCAGTTGAAAATTTGACCTGAACAGACATTGCAAAGTAAATAAAAGCTTGTGAAAATAAGTATGCAGTACCTACCTCATCGTAACATAACCCCCGCTGCAATCGGGCGAAGGCGGCAGCGGCGGTGGCGGCGTCATGACGACTGACGGACTCTGCGGTTGTAGATGCGGTCGCTCTTCATATGCAACCCCACATCTCTTCAATCGCATCCGCCATGGTCGTCAATGTGTTCATGACCTAAGTAATACATAGATTACATTAATGTCATAAAATCGTATGGGACTTTGCAAATCTTCAATAAAGAAAGCCGCTTAGCACTAAGCGAGCCGCCGCCCGCTACGTACTTTGTGCCACGTGGTACCACCCTGCTGGTAGGTGGGAGACGAGGAGGAAACCCATCTACCGCGCTATACTCTTACGTCGATATCTCCACAATTTTAGCAAGTAGGTCGTGTTTTGGTATCGTCATCTGATAACTAAAGGACAATATTCATAGAAAAAAAAGATCGGCACAAAAATAGAAAAAAAAAATGCAATTCATACAAAATGTATGCCTACAGCTAAACCATGAGATTATGCTTTATAAAATAAATATGTATTTCCCCCTCCCCCACCTACCTGCGTGGTGGGTACCACCACTACCACGCACGGGTAAATCAGCTCAGGTGACCACTAGGTACGCCTGTGCCAAACGGCTTCTTTTGTTGAAGATTTGCAAGGTTCAGCATGCATCATCATTATCATTCCACTGCAAGGATATAGGCCTTCCCTCGTATATGAGTATGTATGTATGTTTGGGCCACAGTCCACCATGCTGGCCTATTGCGGGTTGTGGACTTTGCAAGGTTAATGACACTAAATACCCAGCTATTGGTGATTGTGGCCGTGCCAAGATGATCCATACATTTTAGTTCACTTTTTGTCACAGTGGCAGTCTATTTATTTAATTCGTTATCAGCCAAAAGACGTCCACTCCCGGACAAAGGCACCCCCAAAGAGCTCCACAACGATCGGTCCTGTGCTGCCCGCATCCAGCGGCTTCCCGCAATCTTTACCAAATCGTCGGTCCACCTCGTGGGGGGCCTGCCCACGCTACGTCTTCCGACTTAACCGACTTCAAAAAAGGGAGGAGGTTCTCAATTCGTCGAAATCATTTATATTTTTAATTAACCCAATCATCAACTACAGTGTTTCCTAATTAATATATTTTTAAACGATCAGTAGGTAAGTCAACTATCGAGCATTTCATAAAATGTAAAAAAATTAATTCTCTAATTTTCTATTTATCATTCTTGCAATAGTTTTAAGTTAGTAGGTACCTGTTAAGTTTTTTTATTGAACCTGCCTGAATAGTGACTATTCACTATTCAGGCATGAAAGCGTCAAGTTGGCTTGCTCAACAATGTACCATGTTTTCTCAACTTCTACTCAAGCACTAATAATGAATCTTTGCATTAAAAATTGTCAAATTAAAACTTTGTTCCATTTATTTGTGATACTATACAACGTGTTGATGATAATGGCAATTTGAGCATATTGTGATGTTGACCTGCCTTTATCTTGGACATATAGTAGTATACAGGGTGAATTTCAATTCTTGTAATTCCTAGTAACTGGTGACGCCCGCCACTCTGATTACGAACAGCTTTCCCCTTACTTTATCTTGGACATATAGTAGTATACAGGACAGAATTTCAATTCGTGGAATTCCCAGTAACTGGTGACGCCCCCACTCTGATTACGAACAGCTTATAAAATAGTCGAATTCAATAAATTAACTTTCGATTACCCAAACAAAGGAAACCGTTTTAAAACCACGTGGATGGAATTCCAACAATTTTCGGCTGGTGACTCCACTCCTGATTAGGAGCAACTTTCCACTAGGAACCATAGCCGAATTCAGCCGAAAATTGGTGGATTTCCACACTAAAGGTGGTTTCAGAATAGTTTACTTTGTTGGGTATTAAAATTTTTTTTAATCGAATTCAGCTATGGTTCCTAGAGGAAAGTTGTTCGTAATCAGGAGCGAGCGTTGTCAACAGTAAACACTTACACGAGTTCAATTTCACCCTGTATACATTATGGCGATGTACACAGCCGCTCTCGACACTGCTAGCTTGACGTCAAGCAAGATGGCTTGCTCAGTGAAAGACCTATTTATCTCTTAATGCAGTAGCACTATTTATGGGCTTCAGCCACTATTAAGCACTATTTGAGCACCATTGGTTGGCATAGGTAGTTGAAACACCGAAATCGAACGTGCGCGAGCCAACGATATGCATACAAAGTTTGTGCATATTTACATGTATTCTAATTATATTTCGAGTTCAAATTCGACAGTGGTGTAAGTAGGTACATATGCACTTTACTAAAAACTGTTACAGTCGTCGTGCCGTCGACTGTACCTATGTTTATTATTCAGATTACAGAAAAGTTATTATCGTGTTCCCATCTCTTTCCGCTCAGATGAATAAAGTTTAGTAGGTAGGTTAGGTAGTAACATGGCTACATATTATACTGATGAGTTTTATAACGTAAGGAAAAAAATAGGGCATATTAGGTAAGTGAAATAGAAGGTATTGGCATATATGAGTATTATATATACCGAAATTAGTACCTAAGTTTCAACAACATGTTTGATTCATGCAACTCTCTCACAAAACAAATAAATAAAAACCCCTATACTTAATGTTAATTATATGTTTTATAAAATATTGACAAACTTGAATAATTTAATAATATTGACAGTGTAAGATTATTACAAATAAATCTGAATATGCCTCCAGTAAAGATGTTAATAAACTATTATTCCAAAAGAAAGGTTATGTGCTATATTAATATTATTTATCATCATCATTGTTTTGCATACCTGTAATAAAATCACCGATATGGCCTCTTCATGGCCTTCTTCTCTCTATTCAGCTTATAGGCTACAGACATTTTTTCCATATTCATCTTATGTATTGTGGCATGATCTACAATTCTGTTAGGATATCCTTGTCCGATTATACATCCAGCTTCATGCTGGACCAATACTGGAGCAGTCCAGGGCTCATAAATAAATTCTCTTGGATATTTTATCAGTTCTGGTACATACTTTCTTATGTAAAGACCTTCTTTGTCAGTTCTCTTACCAAATGCTATGGGACTATAAACTCTGAAATACTTGTAAAAGAAAGCGGAAGCAGACAGCCACATCCAGTTTCCAGCATTTAAAGACCAGTCATAATCAAGCAAGTAATTTTCAAAAACTTTTGCTCCTTCTTCCCAAGATATCCATAAATCTCCTCTAGTCAAAAAACAAGCAACCATGTGCCGTGCCAAATGATGTATCCAACCTTCTTCTTTCAGTTGCCTCATAATAGCATCTACAAATGGATAACCAGTTCTACCTTCTGCCCAAGCTATTAAATGTTCTTTGTTATTTCCCCATGGGATTTGGGTACATACAGGATTCCCAACCATTTTATCAAAATTCTTAGTCCCTGCACCAGCTGTGTAGTAAAATTCTCTCCACATCAGCTGCCCTAGAAGTGACACTGGTGGTTCAGTGTGCTTGACACCATTTTCAACTTCTTTTAACCTGTGGTAGAACAGTTTTGATGACAAACAACCATGACTCAAATATGGACTTAACACTGTAGTACTGGGCTCTAAGCTGTTTGGAGATGATTTTGGCTTTTCAAATTGACAGACCCATTGTTTTCTTGCCATGTACATGTTCAATCTTTTTAATCCTTCTGTCTCACCACCTGGATATTTGCATGGTGTAAGAGGTGATTGATTAAGAAACTCCTCAGGTTTTGGTACATCATATTTTCGCATGTCTTCATCTGATGGTTTACAATCGTCGGATATACTTTTAGTTATTTCTATAGGATCTTTGACTTGAACATCATGTACCAATGACAGAAATTTTTGGTATGTGAGTGGGACTTCCCCATTATTCTTTTTCAAAATTCCATGAATATCATAAACTGTATGTTGAACTCTCTTGACAATAAAAATACCTTTTTCATCAGCAATTTTTTCAATAAATTCATCTAGTTGTATTAGTTCTGGGTCAATATCTACTTGTGAAGTCAGAAACTTTACTTGCCAATTATCAAACATTTGTGGTAATAGTTCCATGGCTTTTCCTTGAAGGACATACAAACGAGTATTGATTTTTCTGAGATTCCGGTCCAAGTCATGTAAACTTTGTAGCAGAAATCGAAGTCTGATAACACTGATTTTACTTTTGATGTCAGGATCTATCACATAGATGGGTCTTAAAACATGTTTACGGTTTTCAGCCTGCAAAAAAAAAACAGCAGCACTAGTCATCAACTATTAGTCCTACATAACACGAAAATGTTTTAAAATTAGATATCACTATCAAGGAACTTACTTCATTTATAGCATTGCGAAGAGCAAGGTTATCGTGTATTCTCAGATCCAGGCGAAACCAGTGTATGACGGTTGGAACTTTCGCCATGCTGTTGATGATAATGCTGTACTTCTTCTTCAATTTAAGAGCTATGCTCTTGTCGGTGGAGTAATGACCACGTCCGCCCTCGAAATGCTGTTAGGTACCTAAATTAATAGGTACACCTCAAATAGAGCTGAGATAGACACTTGTTTACTAACCAATATTGTGACAAAGTACTTAGAGCGCGCGGCCCCGAGTTTTCAATATACTTTGATTAAGGATAAATTGGTATATTATTAAGTTCTAATCTCCGCTAGGAATACCCAAATCTACTGAGGGAGTAATACTGGTGTACGATTTGCATTCAAATAATAATGATAGGTCAGAAAAGGAAAGTAAAACCTCTGAGTACTGAACCACTACTACTACTGTTTCTCTCCTGAAAGAGTAAAACGAAAAGAAAAAAAAACTACCTTCTTACCAACCATCACAATAAATAAACGTTAACCAGTTACCTACTGTGATGTTGTTGCAGTTGTTGTTGTCGTATTGTGGCCTCCATTCCATTCAAGTGATTTGATTGATTCGCACGCATGTATGCATCGTCTGCATATCAAAAATTACTATTCTCTGCTACGATTTGTTAGGTAATTTTTGGTCTGTGGTAATAAATAACAAACAGCAGGCGTACCACGTAAGAAATGTTTAAGGTTCAACCTTAAAGTTTAAGGTTTAGCTCGCTTGCGGTCGACCGCAAATTTGGTACCACGTAAGCTCCTAGAAGTAAATTAAGGTTTATCGAGTTACCATTCGAAAAAAATACACATGAACCAACTTCTAAACGACGTATCAATAAGTGTATTATTTATAAACGACTGTATACAAGTCATTGATAATCCAAAAATATATATTTCTTCCCAAAAGTATTATAACATTAAAAAAAACACGAAATACGTTATAGTAAAAAAAAAAAAATTCTTAACTAGCAACACTCACATATTCAATACTCACAATTGTTCCTTTTTACGCAATAGTGTGGAGATACTTAATTTATATTTTATTTTATCAATTGAATTAAAAAAGCCAATTGTTAGATATCGACATTTCCTAAGTTGAAAATGAAAATGTCGTATTAATTAGACTTGTTAAGTCAATAATTAGAATTTCATTTAACAATATTTTATTCACGTACGCGGAACGGAACGGATAATATTATTATTGTTTGTTGTAAAGTTTTTGGAGCGTTTGATAATTTAATACATTTTAGCTTACTTTGGACTTTGTTTATATATATATACATATAAACTATCATTTGGCGTTTGCAATGGGTAAGTAAGAGTGTTTAAAGAATCATCGAAATAAACCAAACAACAAAATACTAAATAGTTAAACATTTATTTTTCAGCTACGCTCCATGTACCCCGTTTTCCTTGAGGCCCTAGGACACGAGTGTACGCTGCTCGGACGGGACGGGGAGACGTTACTCCCGTCTTACATTAACACCCCGACTTGGTCGCCGGCGCATCCAATAACTCTGGGAAGACTTAGGAAGCGTGATGAATGCCCATTATGACGGGACAGTGATGTTTTTGCCATCGACTCGCTAAGAAGAAGAATGAAAACGGGAAGAGAGTAAGTAAAACGTAAAGGGTTAGTGCATGTGGTTTCCGACGCGTTATAAGAATTGAACCAACCTCTAAAGGATAACACTTCATACCAAAAACTTTTATAGATTATAAACAAACTCAGAATATTAGAGCAGACCGAACATAAGGCTTAAATAGTGTGACCACTTTTCATACAAAGTAATAAGCTGCATTTAGAGTTGACCTACATATAGAAATTGGTTATTTTGTCTGGTTTATTAGATTACTATTTTGTTTATATCTAATACCACATGAGTTTATTATTTGGATACAAGCAATATGTTTATAACACACTAACCCTTATGTATAGGGATTATCACATTTGAGATAAATGTAGCAAACCTATGTATGAGAAATTATGTATGTGTATAATATTTTATTTATTTATTCATACAGACAATACAGAAATCTTATTATCCTGCATACAAGATTCATAATATTGATTGTTAAATACAATACAATATATATACAATTTATAATGAATGTATGGGAAAGAGGTTGACTTCTCTTTAATGATAGCATTCCTCCCACCCCCCTCAATTAACTTCTGAATTCCCAATATGGTTTTCAAGTTTATTATATCTTTTCTGTATTACAATGATTTGAAATGTAATCTTCAGCTATAAAGCGGCACCAGTGTGAGACTGGGGTGGATCATCTCTAAAAAGCTGTTATGATATCAAGGAGGGTTTACTCTACATCGTTGGGGATGGTTTTGGTGATTACTAACAGTCTACTTTTGATTTGCAGGGGCAGTGCTGACGAGGCCATCTACTTTTTTAATTAGTTTTAAGATATTTGTGTTATTTGATTAAGTATTTCTTAATTTGTAAATATCATATCATTTGTATTTTCTTAAATAAATTTACATATTATTTTTTTAGGCTGTGTATTTGATTTTATGTTCTTGAAAAAGGTCGGGTTTTCTTATGGTGCTTCTTTTTCCTGACCTTGTGATCCTTGAAGCATCATTATTTCACATGAGACAAGTACTCAAAGTCTATACTTAAGTTCGACACTCACATAGTGTAAAATATATATAGTACATCTTCACCTGAAATAAGCTGCGATGGATTCTTATATGTATATTCAATTATCAAAATACCACAATGTACATGTACAGGGTGGGTTTAACAATCCACAAGGTGAAAAAATATTAGTATATATCCATCATCTAAAAATATAGTGTAAAACTTTTTAATTAATAGACAATAGAATAGAAGATGGGAATATTTAGGAGATTAGGGTGAGAAGATTCTCTAGTAAAGTGACAGCTGTCTAAATTCACATACTCCTACAAACTCAACTTTACAGTTATGTGCCTTACGGCTGTTAGATATTTTTTTAGGGCCGACTTTTACATACAAGGATTATTGAAAAAAATAATGCTTTTATACCAGGATAACATACTTTTTTTATTATTCAGATACATCCTAAACCAAAGGTAATACAATAACAAAATTAAATGTTTTATCAAATCATATTAACAAATTAAGAAAATACAAATTACATTACATCAATTACAAATGTATCTACCTACACAGCATAATATTTACAAATACCAATTATATTGATAAATAATTGAAGTAGCTTAAACTCATAATGAAATATGTAGCTTCTCTGCCAGAGCGCTGTCCCTGAAAATCAAAAATAGGTCATTAATAATGTGAATAACAAATAAAAGCATAACTATTTCAATCGAAATACTCAGCTTTTCACTGGTGAAGGTGGTTCTAGGACAGCATATAGTTTCAAGCATCCTGTGTGGCCTCTACACTCGACATTGGCTGCTGCTGGAAGTAAATAAATAAATATAAAAGTTGCAATGTTATGTTCATAAATAAAGCCAGTTTTAATCTGATTTAGGTACTTATGTACTTTTTTCGCATCTATGCCTTTTGTATTCTTTCAAGATATCATAGCAGTATTAATTAGTATGGCTTACCTGCTGCTTAATTTCACTCTTGCCATATTCTGTTCACCAAGAATTCTCTTATAGCACTTCCTCATGGAAGTTAGCTCATGCTAACTGACGATTTGTGGTGGGGTCTGCTTGTATCACTGCTTCATGTTCATTGTATGTTCTGAGGATCTGCAATTCATGATCACGCTGTTCCTCATCATATAATTCTGGAACAGATAATCAAGCAGCGTTGGTAATATTGTATAATATAACACAAGCATGGGTGATCATGTCAGCAGTGATAGGATCATAGTGAAGCACACGATGATGTAATAAGCATCACCAGTGTGCTTTGAGAACGCCAATAACAATAAAAATGACTTCCAAAATACCTATATCTATTGTCTAAATGTATTTCACTCACCTAAAAACCAGACAGACTTTGACTACTACAACTGTTCCATATAGTGTCTAAGTGGATGATGTCCCCAAATAAAGAATCATGTCTATCGTGACACGTTCTAAGGTGCCTCCGGAGTTCCTGGCGTTGAAGACCATCATAGGCTTCTGCCGATTCTAACTCATTTAGAAAGAATCCCAGTCGTGCCATTTCGTACAACTTAAGAAAATACACTTCACTCAGATTTTCACTTTACATGCACTTAATTGTATTGGATCACGTTTCTATACTTTATGTCGAAGCTAACAACACGAAATTTCAAGTTTTTTGGCTATATTATCAACAAACACACGTAGGAAAACTTCGCGGCTCGAGTTGTCAATGTCAAAATTTTTAGGTTAGAAGATAAACTGCAAACCGAGTTCAACCGCAAAAAATATGCAGTTTATGTCACGTGACCGTAGTTGAACGTCAAAACTTTGCGGTTGAACCTTAAACGCTTCTTACGTGGTACGCCTGCAGGTCTGCTTCAAACGGTTTCTTGGTTCAAAAATTAGTTTATCTGGCCTGCTGCTTGACCAAAGAGATTTAATGTGTATTACTTTAATAATACACAGGGAACGCTTGAGTTGCCTTTACCAAAGTATCTCGCGCTCTAAATACTTTGCCTTTACTTAGTACTTTTGTTTCTAAATTAATATCACGAACGGACAAACACGTTTTATTCACTCCTCTCGGAGAAGGCAAAGGGATCTAAGCCTATACAGCCAAGTCTTATTTCTCTTATTTCTTCGTCTAGGTTAGTCTCAGTCAAAACAAGTAATTCGTCGTATACTTGGTGTATACAGATCTAGTCACGGTCATTCTTCAGTAAAGTGGCAGAATGCATTACAAAAGATTTTGGCGGCTTCTTGTTGGAACCCGAAAGCTTCGTTACGCACTTTAATTTACAGTTCCCTTCATTTGTACACCATCACTAACTTTTGCTGCACAATATTCTGCCATTATTAAGCTTCAAAAGTCGGAATGCACAAATTATAAAGAAAATTGCAACTTCACTCGCCGAGATCCCGCCAAAAAGCCCCGGACAAACACGTATTCCCATGATGGACTACACTTTTTCCCGCCAAAATCAACGTTCAGAAAGAGTGTTTAGTTATCATTTTTTTTTAAATAGATTTAAGGCTGGGAATATACGTCAGAGTTTTCCTTCCGATAGTCGGATCCGATAATCTGAACAGACTATCGGAAGGCGTTGGAGCAATAGTTTTGTTTGAACATTCAATACACGTCCGATTCTACTATCGGATCCGATTATCGAGTCGGAAACAGCGCCTAGGTGTTTACGATTTTATTATCCGTTTTACTGGTGACATTATTAATAAAAAAAAACACGTGCGCTCATTTAACTCGTTCGGTTACATCACAGACCATGGTCTGTGGGTTACATCTGGCATGCTGGATGGTGTGTATGCTACATCCAGCAATGCAACCTTGAGCGAACGTACAGCTGTGCTGGACCGTGTATAAGGCGCTTTAGACTACACTCCACAGAGTACTTATTTTTTCATGATATTTTCTTCCATCCTTTCCATCCTATGTTATGATAACTAGCACTTTACGCTCGGACGAGGCACTCGGCGGACGTTGAAGCGAGTGGTAGCCCTTTATACGCTCGGGTGGCTGAATGCAATGCAATGCGGAAGATGCAGGTTGTTAATTAAATGTCGTTGCTTCAACAGCTTTATACGCGCCAGCTCATTACAATTATGTGCGTACCGTAAATATTGGAAGAAAAGGTGATGGTGGATGCTTAACTGTACACAAAAATAAAACGTAACCTACCTAATGTACATTTGTTGTATTTTTATATGTAGAAAGAAATAAATAGATAGCTACTATTTAGTAGGTCTTTGTTTGTTTTTTGGACCACTCAAGTCTTCCATTTCTTTGATGCCATTCGTCTGTACTCTGAAATTTCACTCTGAGTACACTCCATAGAGTAATATAACCCTGGTACATTCATTTTCCCAAAAAACACACGCGCGTAAGCGCGCACGAGTCGACCGAGCGGACCCTTTTCACACTTGCGCTCGCCATCGTCGCTCGCCTTCACTTGCCATGCCAAGCGTGAAGTGCTAAAATTTGCATCAATAATACACATTTTTAAACGTTTGTTTATACGTCAATGTCAATTCGTTGTCATAGCAACTAACTAGCAACTGGACGAGACTAGACATTATCTGAGTAATCTGTGGACGAGACAGGCCAATCATATTTTGCATGAGGTTCTCTTTTCTCGATTGAATAACGTTAAACAATAATTAAGAGACCAATGTCTAGTGATATACATTCTTTTCGGACCAATGATAGTTGTGTATTTTAAAATTATTTTTATATTGATAATGGTTAATTTTTTTTTTTTAATAATGTTCGCCCTTGATAATGGTTAATGATATGATGTGATTGAAATGTCATAATCATCAACCAACCAACGTCAAGCAACTTTGAAAACATTGGGGGGGGGATCTTAAAATTTATCTAATTTGAATGGAAATATTGAAATTAGATAAACCATGAATATTCAGAGAATTATATGAAACCACGGTCATGTTATAAATATTTTCCGTACAATATACCGTTGGCGTTAGATAATGCCAAAAGTCATCGAGTTAACCGTGCAACTAGACATACAAAAAGTGAGTAACTATTTAGGGACTTATCTCTATTTCCTCAGTTTAATTCATGATAAATTGAATAACTCCAGTCTTACTTTTATTGAATATCAAAATAGTAATAAACTTAAAAAGTACATATATAATAAAACAGTATAGATATTGTAAGTATGTACACAAGTCGCCCCGTTTATTAACTATCCAAATTGATAGCTAAGTATGGCGAATGCTTCGGAATAGCAAACTGGAACTCAGACCCATTTGTTTAGGTTGTCGTAGGTTACATTTTGAGTTACTGCGGAGCCACACTTACAGTATGGTTTAAAACGCATACATTCAAGCAATGTTGGAACAGATATAATTATTATAACATAAGCATGCTTTTCATTTCTGTCTTGACTCTGATTAATGTAGTCTTGCTTTTCTAAACTTTCATTACCTTAAATTAAATAATAATAATGTCAACTTTTTATTTTATGCAACTGGTCGTCTTTAAAGCTATCAACCGTTGCAGCCAGTGTCCGGTGGTGCAGTTAGACGTTGAATGAGATTGAGTGTGAAATTTGTGCCAATAATATTTGCTTTCAGCACCACCATGGCATAGATGACAGATGTGTTACTGGAATTTGACAGTACCGCACATGGTGTACTACATTTTATGACTACTACAAGTACACCAAAATGGCTTACGCGAGTGAATATTTACACATTTTAATTCAATTGAAGCATGCTGTGAACCATACCACTCTCTACACTGGAACCAATTCACACCCCACACACAAAACCATACCATTATTTACTACTAAATATATTTGTTTTAATATATTTGGGAAGCTTACAGGAAGAATCAAATTGAACTACAAAAATAAAATTATGAACTGTCTTCTTGGCAAATATTTCAATTACAATTATCTCTCTATTTTTATTATTATTATTATTATTAAGCTTTATTTTTCCATATTAGGTATGTATATTTTACATTATCTGGGTTATTTACTAAATACATAGTGTTATTATAAAAAGTTTTACATTGTATTCTAATTATTGTTATATGGATCCCATTAGGGTAAAAGCCTCCTCCTTCTCCTTCCACTTCTGCCTGTCTTTGGCTACATCTGTCCATTTTCGTCCACCAACTGTAATAATATCGTCTAACCAACGCTTTTTAGGTCTTCTAATATTTCTTTTTCTTAATGGACCTTTCCACACTGTTGTTTGTAATGTCCATCTTTTGTCAGTGTATCTTGAGATGTGCCCTGCCCATTGTCATTTGAGTTTTAGAGCATGTTCCAGTGCATCTGTTAGTTTTGTTTTTTTCCTTATATCTCTATAATTATCTTTCTATAAACAATTTTAAAAGTGACTTAGATCTAAATGTAGTTGAGGCAGCAAATTCGAACATGATCATTTTGCAAAGGGCACTTAAAGGCAAATAGAAAACGCACCTCTACTAAGATCCACCCAATTCCAATGTCAAAATTATCAGTGAGGAAATGATGCTCCACTCTACCAAATATAGGGCTCGACTGACAAAGCACCCTAACTAGCTGGCAGTACAATTGCCAATTAATGACAAGGAGAACCTGGTTAAAAATTTATTCAGGCAGACGACACAAATCCAATGGGAATTACACAGGTAGGGGAACACCCCTACCGAATGCATAGCACATCTGCTCATATCACCCAAGTGATTGCAAAATTGATCTTGCTTTACTTTCTTAAAAAAATGTTATCCTGACTTGGCTTCACAAGCTTAGATAGGTGTATCCACATCCCTTTTTCATTTAAGTTGGTTTGTTTACCATATTCATCATGCTAAGAGGGAAGTGAAAACAAAAAAGATAAAATAATTTGTCTCGCTCTTGAGAGTTTAAACATGCACATCTAAAGATCTTATTTCTTTGTGAAGTTATAGGTGTCTCACTAGAATTAATCTTAAATAGATTAAGTCAGCGTCAGGGGCTCAGTGGAGGAGACAGTATAAAAGTCCCTAAATGAAAATTAGAAAGAAAAAGAAAAGATCTTATTTTTATACTTTGTCCAGGTGTCCTGCCCAGGGGTATGGCTGTGCCAGGATGGTCGCGTGTCCCTCACTGTGTTTGCACTTGGCACCAGCTACCAGACCTGTATGCTGCCTCCAATATTCCCTCTCATGTTTAAGGACATTTTCTACTTCCGCAAGCGGTTTCAAGAGACCTGCGCACTAAACAATATCTGTTGTTTGTTAAGTAAGTGTGAAATTGTATATTATTTATATATTTATCACATTTACCAAATAGAAACCAAAAATTTGCGCAGCGTGGTGATGAGAGCAAAAGCGATGCAAATCATTCCATGGGTGAGTCTTATGTCCAGTATAAGACTTTAATTGCTGAGATGTAAACGTATTATTGAGTCTGTCCATTAATTTGGACGGTGCTTGTCTGCAAATAAACGGCTTTTTATCATTCGCTTCATGCGTGATGGACATTGTGATGAGCACAAAGTTAAAGGCACTCTGAAATGAGAGACATTTTAATTTGTGGAAGAGGATTTTTCTATTGTTGATTGCAACTTACAATGTCAACCTTACATTAAAATAACCTTGGTCTTATATAAAATCCTTATATAAAAAGGTAAATAATTTCAGAAAACTACACTAACACACTAATTTAATCTTAAACGAGAAAGATTTATATTATAATGGTAACTTACAACCTACTCTATGCTATGAGAACCACATAACAATTTTTCTCTACCAGATTGAATCAAGAATGAAAGGTTCGAAGAAGAAGTAAAGTAATTACATGAGCCAATGAATTAGTAAATTGAAGTGGCAGAATGTAGAGAACTGATGGCCGTTGATGCATAAAACTGCATATGCAAATGTTAATTCTTAAAACGCACCAGCAAGCGCAGGGCGCGTCGTCCACCTATGAGGTGGACAGATGACCTGATAAACGTCGCGAGAAATAGCTGGACACAAGACCACTTTCAACGGGTCTATGTTCAGCAGTTGACGTCCAGTAGCTGATATGATGAAACATATTATACGCAGCCCAGATAATTAAGAACTTTCATTATCATCAGCCCTTCCCTCGTATAATATATTGCTGGCCCAATGCGGGTTTTTCAGGCATGCAGGTTTCCTCACGATGTTTTCCTTCATCGTTTAAGAGCAGTCAGATTAAACAGAGCACATAAGTAATTAAAATTTAAAAACTCATTGGTATGTACCAATGAGGCCATGTGCCTGCTTGGGAATCGAACCCCGAAGTCCTAAATTGGGAGACTGCGTCTTAACCGCTAAGCTACCGATGCTCCGCACCGATTAAGAACTTTAAAAGGGTTTCTTGCTAAACTATAAAAGTAAATGTTAAAACTTTGGGGTGGTATCTTACGAATGATCTTTCCTTATTTACAGAAGACGAGACAATATATTGTGAGCTGGTGCAATGGTGTGACGACTGCGCATCTGGTGATTGCATAATCCTGGCACAATACCTCGGAGCCCTGAATGATGTTCTGTTCCCCTCTAACATGTGCTCCAACGAAGGAGTGGATCTACTGATGAGGCGATCCAAGGAATTCCCGGTACGTGTTAGTAATTTACTGCTCGTTATCGATAGTGTTATCCAATGAGAAAGCGGCTTTTTCAAGGTTTTCAACCGTTTTCAAGGTCAACTTCCACGAAAACCATACATTGCGCTGAATAACGATATTTTGATCTCGTTGACTTTATGTTGTTCATTGTCTTGTGTGCTGGGCGCGCAAACGAATTCATTCAACAAAGCAAAAGACACTATTTTTAATGCTTGTTCAATGTATTGAACCTATGTACTCAAATGAAAATCAAATTAAATACATAATAGTGGGTGTAACAGGAAGATGTGTTGTACTGTGCCTGGATGCCATAATGTTAGACGTCAGTTACATTGTGCAGAACGAGTACGACTTTGGAACCTTCAAGAAACGAGCCTACACCTTCCTCAAAGGCCGACAACGCATCTGTGACCCTTTTGGTGTTGCGGGTGACCATGGGCGGCGGTGATTGCTTTCCATCAGGTGACCCGCATGCTCGTTTGCCGTTCTCTCATATAAAAAAAAAACAACCAAAAGACAGTAATCGAAGATTGCTCTGGACGAATGAAAGCCATGAATCTATTGAAATACCATTTTAATAAAAATTGAAATACCATTCAGTAAGGAAACTGTTTACAATATTGAACCGCTACCACAGAATAGGTAATAGTACAAGTACCGCTATGTAAGTTGGTCTTTTCACTTATTTTAATCTAGATGTACCATTAGCTACCACTAAATCGTTGTTCAGCGCCATCTATCCAATTTTTGCAGAAGTTGTCCTTGAAAAGAGCTCATTAGTTAACCATGTATAGGTTTTCTCCTCCCAAACTGACAAACAGATACTAGAGACAGAGTGCATGAATGTTCAGTCTGCTAGAGACTCAAACAATAAGTGCAAGACTACTAAACCTACAAACATCCACTTTTAGTAACTTATTAGTAATCTGTGGTATAGGTCAGAACGTAATCTATGTTGATAACGACGAAATTATGGAATAACCCCACAGAACCGCACCTCCTGGAGATCTGGATGTTTTTTTTCCGGCCAACAAAAAAACCCGCCGTCTGCACTGCTCCCTTTCATATAAATAACCTCGTTGTTTTGAAGTATTATTTAGGGGACTTATATATTTCGATGGCACGAGTTATGCAGTTGTTTTATTGGGATATAAATTATAATCACAGGTAAAGCAGTCTCTGCCTATGAGGAATGAGGATTCCAGCAACACGTGACGCCAGAATGTTTACTTAAAATATTGAAGAAGTCACTTATGACTTAAACTTATGACAAAAAAAATGTACCACTGTAGCTTACTACAGTGGTACATTTTTTTTTGTTTGGCCATTACTTGGCACTGTTTTCGCACAATTTTTTGACATTTATCAAAATAGCTGAATAACACTTTATGTATTCTAGCATCACATAGGTATTGGTTTAGAAGAGTAATAATTTTGCTCCCATCTCAGTTCAATTCGTTTTCCGAGGATTTTCTAGGGTATTTTCCCTCATACCGCATGCAAATAAGGCACAAAAATAAGGACGCATTGTTTTAATACAAACATAATAATTTTTCAGGGTATACTGTCTCCTAAAATAGAGATAGCGACCAAAGTCCGCATTGACGAGCTGTTCAACCAACCGTGCAACACACTCTCCAAGTCAATCAAGATCAAAGCCTGCAGTTGCAAACGGCCTGACCCGGATCCGGGGAGGCAGAAGCAAGTCTGTCACACGCCCATGTATCACAGGCATGTATATAATAAGTATTTCATATACATAATCCGAATTGGCGACCCGTTCGCATTTTGGACCTAAATAATGTTTCGTATCGTAATTTCTTTTAAATATCTGCTCCCAATGACCACTCATTAAAAAATAATTTTCCTATTAAATAAACAATTTATCGAATATCTGTCTTACACGATTGATCCAAGAGCCCTGTACTTATTTTACAATTTATTAACTTCATAAATTCAATAAACATTATTACTACGGACACAACCTTGATAACGCCCGTTCTTGTCTTTTTTGTTTTCTCTTTG
This sequence comes from Oegoconia quadripuncta, assembly GCA_949316235.1. Classification (NCBI taxonomy): domain Eukaryota; kingdom Metazoa; phylum Arthropoda; class Insecta; order Lepidoptera; family Autostichidae; genus Oegoconia; species Oegoconia quadripuncta. The sequence goes on along the minus strand of OX438753.1, from coordinate 5,434,950 downwards.
CACACAAAACTATGTTTTTGATTTCATAATTTCCAAATAAATAATTTATCGAGGAAATTATTTTTTAATGAGTGGTGCTTGTGCACATTCCTAAATTGTAACCATGGGGTAAAAAGTTCAAAGCTAATTACTGGCGGCGCGATGGCGACAGGCGATGGATGGCTTTTGAGCGTACCTAAAAGTCGTTAATAAAACTGTACCTTACTTGTGACGTAATAGGCACGATTAATACCAAAGTTGACATAAATAAGGACAGGAAGCGCCGCGCGCGACTTTTAGTGGGAAAAAAGGAGTTCTCAACGCTATTTTAACAAACCTCCTATTTTATCTATATTACCTTACCTATTTTCTGATTTTTTATGGGCATCGTGTACATCAGAATGACGAGTGTACGTCCAAAAAAAGTAATTCTATACGCATAAAATCAATCTAGCACTGTGAGAAATGTGCGTAAAATTCAAAGCAATGTGCGAACCTGATATTAGAATGACGGATGTATTTTAAATCTGAGCAAATTACTTACTTTCTAAATATGAAAACCTTAGCGTAGCAATGTTCTAGCAATGTGCTCGAACTTACCAAATAAGATATGGCGAAAGGTTTAAAACTTATTTTGAAAACAAAAATTGTAAATTTGAACGCCTGCTTATTTTATACCGGCAATCACGATGAAATGTATAAAAGAAAATTTAAATCACGGGTTTGTGCAGAGCAATGCATATCACAGAATAACTAATTTTATGATCGCAGAAAAAGTAATAGTACATAATAGCATAGATCGGAGTAGATATTTTCGTTTCTCCTTATAAGGAGGTGCTTGTAAGCTAAATACAACCGTATTTCTTGTGTGATAACTGTCAAAGTAAAAATTTTACATTGGACTTCCCAATGTCAATGCTCTATTTTCCCTTATTTTCTCAATTTAAAAAGAACGTAGATCACGTAGAGACTTTTACTCTGTTCTTAACCACGTAATATATACGCGTGAATTTCGCTTGTAAGCAAAATCGATTTATCTACTCCGATCTCTGAAACTACGTATTTATTACAACTAAATATTGGGCTAGATCGAATATAGAGTAGAATCAGTCATCTATTTTAGTAAAATGATAAAAAGGGAAATTAACGCCTATTTAAAGCTAAAACTCTATTTCTAGGAAAGAATTAGATTTTTTCCTCCTCAATTTTTTATATAACATTTGGGCTAGATAGAATATACAATAGAATCAGCAAGTCATCTTAGTATTAGCTGTTATTCCTCTATGGTATTAGTAAAATAAAAAATATATAAAGCTAATACTCTATTTCTAGAAAAAACTAGATGGTACCTGCTTTTTCCTACATTTTATTTATAATATTTTACTATTGCAGTCGCCTCCAATTTTGTTCGAAACAATTTGTTCAATTATCCAACTTACGAAGCAACAGTTCGTTAGCCTTAACAAGCCAAGTATCGGCGAAACTTTGATCGGGTCGCGGCAACGAGCGAACCAAGTAACTAAAACGAGCGTCTGGTACACTTAGAACATAAGGAGAACCATATAGCGAAGAAATCCCTTCATGGAGAAAGTCCACGTTGAGCGTACGAAATTTAATGGCAATGTCCGATGGCCGACGTCAATCTTGTCAAATCGAATGCCGCCACCAGGCGTAGGTATCTGTTCACTAGCAAACCGATTCGGTTTGACTCCGATTTTTCGAAAGCCATCTCCATCTCTTAATCTCTAAGCTAAATTTTGGATGGTCTATAGAGTCGAATACCAAACAAGCAGCTCAGCTTTGGCTGGTGGTAGGGCATTGTAAATGTCCGCCTGGCTAGCTACCGCCCAGTCTAAGTCTGCCGCCAAACAGCAATATTAATGACATTGTTGTGTTCCGGTTGTTAGAGATAAGATAGCCAGTCCCCCAAATAAGATGGGGTTTCCCGGTCAGTACACTTTCACCTTCGGCGTCATCTTCACTTAACATTAGGTGTGATTGAGGTCAAGTGCTAACACGTTGATCATAGAAAAAAAAATTGGCTGATAAGTCCACTACTGTAACTGGATTGGATTTGCCATAATCACCACGCTGGGTAGGCGGGTTGGCCTCGTTGTAATTAAAAAAGAAGCTTGGCGTTCTCCTTAAGGTCAGCAATATTTCACGCCGAAACTGCTTTTGGTACTACACTACTACAAGGTTCAGGTCCGCTCGTGAATGGAATACTACTGTCATTCTGGGATAGTTCGGCAAAGTACCAAACCAACAAGCTGTACCAGAGGCGTTAGATTGAATGTACGTGTTAATGATTTTAACGAACACTGCTTTATAAGTGGCGACACTACGACTCGAACTAATTTATAAAGATGATATATCTCCTTGGTTGCATGATTAAGGCGTTAACGCTAAAGCTCACTAGACATTACTATTTTTATATTACTAGACAGGATAACACTCAAATATTTTTCATAGAAAATCGTCATACAGCGTTGGACTAACCGTTATAGAAGTATGATATGACGCAATACATGTCTGTGATATGAGTATGTGATTAAGATATACTGGGTGAAATTTAATTCGTGTAATTCCTGTTTACTCCACTCCTTGTTACGAACAACTCTCCACTAAGAACAGCCGAATTCAGCCGAAAATTGTGGGACTTCAATACAATCGAAATTTTTTTCATTGAATTCGACTATGGTTCCTTGGGGAAAGTTGTTCCTAATCAAGAGTGGCGTCACCAGTTAATGTGAATTACACGAATTCAAATTCGCCATGTATGACAACCTTATTATTCCTTCATAGCAAAATAGGAAAATATTGTCAAAAGTCACTCTTTAATTTCATTACCCTGCCTATTACTATGCTTGTGGTCATTGATCGTCATAGAAGATATGCTCATATTTATATCCGTTACGATATAGGAGCCTCAAATAAATATAAAATTGTTAAAACAACTTTTTCTCTTCCAGAAATACTAAACAGTTTTTTTTTAATTTAACGTACACCTGTCCCTGTCACAAAATAAACATATTACATTGTGTCAGGACCAAGTGTACTAAAAGGTCACCATCAATGTCGAGGTCACGGTCGCGGTCACACTCCGGGGGGTCAAGGTCATGCTGTAGCCTGAGAGTGAAAGAGCCGGAGCCATCCTGTGTCTGCCCCAAGTGAGTCTTTAGAAATTCAGTTGTTTTCATAGCATGGGATTTGCGATGCAGGGAAGTGTTATGCCCCATGGTAGTGTTTTTCAACCCGTGGGTTGCGACTATCAGGGGGATCACTAAATCTTGCGGGGGTTCGCAGTCGCCAGCTAGGTAAAAGTAAAAAGCAAGAGTTGGAGGTCCTACACTACAATAAAAATTAATTTTAATAAAAAGGCTGTGCCTGTTTATTTTCTATTAATTTGTTGAATTTTGAGACGCGGGTAACCATTTTCTATTTCTAGCCTATTTCTCTTCTTAGGTTTTATGTTCACCATTGAAGATTCCCTTGCCAGCACATATTCTTCTTCTCTTTATCCTGATTTCGCGATCACTTATAGTCTCAATAAAAAGATAATTAAACGTGTCTTTGAAATCACTGATACATGACACTGACATAGCTTTGAGGCTCCCCACTTTTTTTTAGCTGTAAAGGGGTCGACAGGCAAGTTGAAAATCACAGTATAAAACATAAGTGTGATATGTATGTAGTGATTTCATACATATTACGGGATTGTATTTTGTTTTTGATTCGTGATTTATAGAACGCATACATACACATTTTTCCTTCTTAAGTTTTACACCTATGAAGATTTAAATGTCAAGTTTATACGAAGAGATTGCCATGTTTAGTGGAACTAGGCTAGTGAGATAGGTGTGTCAGTATTTTATAGCTTGCTTTCTCATACCAAATAGTACGCGATTCATGAAATAAGGAAAAAACAGACTTATGAAGTATAAACAACTCAGTTTATTATTATGGTCACAAGATTAGCAAGCATTGTACTGTTGAATATTTATTTGCCTAAACATGTTACATAAATCATATGTTACCACATTAGCGAAAGTTCAACATGTATAACAGCAGTGTGAATGAAGACGTAGTGACAAAGATTGAAAAAGGTATGCTGAGATGGTTTGGACATGTGGAGAGGATGAATGAAAGAAGACTTACCAAAGAGATGTACAAAGCGAATGTGGGTGGTAGTGTTGGCAGGGGAAGACCACCGCGAACGTACCATGATCAAATCGGGGACGTCTTAAAGAAAGGCCAAGTCAAGAGTACCCTAAACCGACGAGTATGTATGAACAACCTTATGAGAGTGAAGGAAGCAGAAGAGGTGTGTCAGGATCGTAGCAAGTGGAAGTCTGTGGTCTCTGCCTACCCCTACGGGAAACAGGCGTGACATTATGTATGTATGTATAACAGGGTCAAACTATACAAAAAAGATCTGCAAGTTGAACCACTACAGTGTTTTCTCTTTTTGTTTTTATTTAAAATCGGTATTCTTTGACTGGACATTAACGTTATTTCATTCCGAGCAAAGGCAATATATCTATCGCTTTTAATTTGCACTCAGCAGTAAGTAGCGCCGTCACTTGCACACGTTCAGCGAACATTCTAATTCTGATTTCCTGCCTCTGTATTCGAAGGCCCCTATTTCAGAATGTTTCTCAAACATAGATCTGCGCTGCCGCTATAAAAGTTACATAAAGATGTCCCTTTTTACCTTCACCCCGGGGAGAAGGGGGATTTATTTATTTATTTACATAGAATCAACAGCATTATTACAAATTCTTATTCAGAAAACTAATACCAAACTTATGCCAATTAAAGATTCTTACTATGTTACTGACTGAACTGACTGAAAAACAGCGTTGACCGTGACATCTGTCCCGGTACAGCAAGGCTGATGTCACTCCCTTTTGCCTTGACTATTCAAAATTCTTACCATGTCAATAGCATTAAGTTAAAGAGGAACTAAGGCAATAAATAATTTTTATTATTATTATTTTAACTGTCCTCAAGCGGAGATCTCTGCTTGAGTAACATCTGTAATACGGGTCTAAATGATTCCACAATCCATATGCGTTCGATCCAAATTTCGAAAGCGTTTTTGTTTACGGACACCCTTTAAAAATTTAAAACTTTCCGAAACCGAGTCGAAGTTAGACTATCGGACCGTTTAGAATTCAGGGACTAGTTATGGCCATACCTCCAGGAACCTAAAAGATGAGGTTCTGGAGGTCAAGGGCCTGGTGTAAAGGTATTCCCAACGCC